>BTHU01000015.1:67631664-68219164 GCA_036184795.1 Tokudaia tokunoshimensis
AATATCACCATTGTCTGTCTGTCAAATAAATTATAATAAATTAAAATGAATGGTTCATGTATATTGACTACATTTCAAGAATTTAATAACCAAATGTGACTACTGACAACTATATTGTGGAATTCATGTATGGGACATTTTACATAATTAAATATGTAATGTGTTACATCTAAAAATGTGTTAGTCTGAGACATTTCGTTACTGTCACAAATCCCTGATGTAGTGCACAACATTTAGCAAGGACATAATTAGTTTTGTTCACAGTTTCAATCACAGTTACTTTAGTCCATAATTCTGTATTCACGTAGAACCCCATTATTGTTTAACAATGTAGAAGAATGTGTCCATTTTATTACTGCCAGAGACCCTGTTTTGAACTAAGAAAGAAAGAAAGAAAGAAAGAAAGAAAGAAAGAAAGAAAGAAAGAAAGAAAGAAAGGTGCCAGTGGATGAATGAACAGCATCTAATGTCTTCTTATGACTACATGCAAGTATACATATTTGAACACACATACACACAAACCACAAACAAACCACACACACACACCATTCAAATTAATGAAGCAAAATATTTAAACTTGTTATATATACATAAAGAATTGGCAGATTAAGTAAGTGATGGGGCTCAGATAATAAAACATATTTTTCTTGAATATAAAGTATAATTAAATGAAATAATGCAAGGAAAATATACCTCTTATGAGAATTCTCATTGATTTTATTATTATTTCATTCTTGCTACCTATAAAATTGCACAGTTGAAAGAAGGGTTAGAAGAAATTTACATTTAAGTTCTCATTATGACATGCTAGTGAACATATAGTATTTATATTCTTGATGATTTATGACTGAAAACTTAAAGCCTCTATACAAATCTGACATATGTCACATATACTTTGTTGGAGAACATCCAAGTCAGCGAAAGGCTCTGTTCCTAATTATTTCTACCATAGCATTGATGCTGAGGGTGATATAACGTTCACTGTTTTTAATTACCAACAAAAATGCTATGTGCAGACAAAAATGTAGATCTGGCCATGAAATTTTCTAACAGGATATGATAAATATCCAAACATAAAATTTATGAAAAATTAATGAGAAAATGCTTAGTTGTAAAAAACAATGCATAACTGGCTTTGCTTGAAGACAATCAATATGGGTTTGGAAGTGGTGAAGTGGGGATTTATTATATTTACTGCCAATTAATCCTGTTGAAAGTGGCCTGTTGATAACCTGAAGTAGAATCATGCCCTCTCAATTAACATGCCTTTAACTGTGACTGTAATAGATAACTTACATCAGCTGGAAATCCATCACCGTGGGAATGCACTAATTAGTTCAATTGAATGATAAGAAAATAGCATAAATTAGCTGGTCTAATTTTCAGTAAAAGCACAGCTAGCATACATCTGTCTTGATTGGAAGAATTACATTTTATGTGCTCAGGGTATTACATGCCATAATATACACACTTGTATGATGCATCACTTTAAATTAAGTTCAATAAATATTCTAGGAATTGCATCAGTTCGAATGTCATTCACTGTTGATATAATTCTATATCCTGTGACCTAAGTCCTTGCATTAAACTTATCTTGGTGGGTTCAGATTTATTATAACAAAATGCTGGACACAAAGTGGCCATACAAAAACAAAAAACAAATGATTTATGAAGCTCATGATATGAGTCTTAGTGAAGCAAGATCTATCTAGTATTTAAGAGTAACTCTGTCCGAACTGTATTCAACCAGATGCTAGATTAAATAACTCTCTCAGAAAACTTAACTGTATCTGCATAATCCTTTGTGCTGTCTTCCCACCATTTCTTTGATAGTAAATTGCTCCAGTAGAATGCTACATTTGTCACCCATGGTGAAATAATTTGATAATTATTATAGGAAGCCAACAATTTTATAAGAGTTCACTTTTTTGTGTTTGATAAGCACTATATTTTTCACAACAGTATAATAACATCTATCTACTGACCACTGTAATGGGATACAAGGAGTTTCATTGCCCTAAAACTTCCTCTCTTGTCTAACTATTAATATTTTTCTCTTTGTACACAATGCATAACATCTGCTGCTCTTTTAATCTCTCTATAGTTTATTTATTCTAGAATAGCATATGTTTAGAATGTAGCATAACACCTTATGAAAATAATTTAAGGGAGGAATTATTTAAGTAGACAAAAAAATTAAATAAGATTTACCTATGTTAATTTTTCAACATGTCCTAAGTGTTTTGTGTTCTTCATAATTGATGACTATGTAATCATTAATTCTGAACATGTAGTTGCAAGATAAACTCAGGTATGTGAGCATTTCATGCTCAGTGCCTTGATTCTCTACTTGTCTTTTTTTTTGTTTTTTTTTTTTTTTTTTTTTTTTTTTTTTTTTTTCGAGGCAGGGTTTCTCTGTGTAGCCCTGGCTATCCTGGAACTCACTCTGTAGACCAGGATAGCCTCGAACTAAGAAATCCACCTGCCTCTGCCTCCCAAGCGCTGGGATTAAAGGCATGCGCCACCACCGCCCGGCTTACTTCTTTTATTTCTATCATAGAATGTTGTTGTTGTTGTTTCTCCTTACACATCTTCTGCATATGCATTGTTATTTTGGCTTCCAGTTTTGTATTTTTATGTTATTCCTCTGTGTAAGAACATGTTTATCTCTGCATCTATGTGCGTTTCTTCTGCTTTTGCTTTCTCCTATTTGTCATTACTATAAAAAATAACTATAAGAAAATTTTGTAACATGCTTAAAACCCCTGTGTACATAATGGCAGAAACCAGGAAGAACAAATTATTGTGTTATTTTCTAATAAAAGATTGTAAACTTTTCTGAACTGTGTGATTAGTGGAATCTGGTAGGTTTCTTCTGCAAAGTAATTTTATCTTTCTAAGTAGAACATTGGTGGTATCTCAGGATCTGAGGATGAGCTATCAACATGGCTTTTTCTAAGGATCTAATTGCTATAATTACATGAGGCTACAAGGTATTCATAATAGTCTTTTACAACATTTCTATTTTCGAAAGCAATCTCATATATACTAGGTTTAAATCCCACAGTAGTTTTGCCAAGTGCTTTCTTTAAAACAATTAGAAATATATTAAGAATTCTGTTAGTTAGGAACCAAACACTGCGACTATATTAAATCTACATTGCATCAGGGAACAGAAAGAATTCCAGTAATGGACTTATTTTTTTTAATTAATTATTTATTTACACTCCAGATTTTTCCCCCACCCTGTCTTCTACCTTCTGACTGTTTCACATCCCATACCTTTTCCCCACCTCCCTGTTTCCACAAGGATGTCCCCACCTCCATCCCCTACACCACCTGATTTCTAAACTCCCTGGGGCTTCCAGTCTCTTGAGGGTTAGGTGTATCATCTCTGATTGAATCCAGACCCAGCAGTCCTCTGTTGTATGTGTGTCAGGGGCCATATATCAGCTGGTGTATGCTACCTGGTTGGTGGTCCAGTGTTTGAGAGATCTCAGGGGTCTAGATTAATTGAGACTGCTGGTCCTCCTACAGGGTCACCCTCCTCCTCAGCTTCCTTTTGCTTTTTCCTAATTCAACCACAGGGGTCAGCAGCTTATGTCCATTGGATGGTTGCAAATATCTTTATCTGACTCTTTCAGCTGCGTGTTGGGTTTTCCTGTGTGTGGTCATGATAGGTCCCTGTTTGTGAGTGCTCCATAGCCTCAGTAATTCTGTGAGGCCTTGGGGCCTCCTCTTGAGCTGGATCTCACTTTGGGCCTGTCGATGGACCTTCTTTCTTCAGGCTCTTCTCCATTTCCATCGCTGTAATTCTTTGGGACAGGGACATTTTTGGGTGAGAGTTTTGACTGTGGGATGTCAACCCCCTCCCTCATTTGATACCCTGTCTTCCTGCTGGAGGTGGGCTCTTTAAGTTCCCCCCTCCCTACTGTCAGGCATTTCATCTAAGGTCCCTCTCTTTTAATCCTGAGAGTCTCTCACCTCCCAGGTCTCTGTTGCATTCTAGAGTGACCCCCCCAACCTTCTACCTCCCGAGGTTGCCTGTTTCCATTTTTTTTCTGCTGGCCTTCAATACTTCAGTCCTTTTTGTCACTCAATACTGTATCAGGTTCCGCTCCTCTTTCCCCCTAATCCTGTCCACTTTCCCTCCTAGGTCCCTCTCTCCCTCCACACTTCAAAGTAAAAGATGGGTTTTCAAACCCATCTCTCTGTGGTCTTCACCACTCCCAAGTTTAAAGACAGTCATCACCTTAGGCTAAAGATACTAAGAAAAGTACCCCCCCTCAAATGTGACAAGCAAGGATCACTATCTTAATATCTCACAAAATAAACTTCAAGCTAAAATTAATCAGGAAGTGATAAAGTGGGACATGTCATTCTAATCAAGAGAACAGTTAATCAAGAGGTGACTATCTTAAATGTTTATGCACCAAACTCTGGGAAGCTCAATTTTGTAAAGAAATATTACTGCTACATTTAAAGACAGGGATTCATAGATTCATTGATTGTAGGTGATTTATAAATACTAAAATTAGTTGGCATCTGTTTTTGACACAATCTCATTTGTTTGATTTTACCAATAAATACTCGGGAATCAGAGGCTAGCGTGGATGCCTGCTAGATCAGAGAGGTAAAGAAAGCATCTAACTCACCTTCCTCCACTGGGTGGGAAAGAGGAGTGGGATGAAAAAGTGGGGGCAGGATCAGGTATGGAGAGGAAACAGGAGAGAAGCTCAGAGGACCAGGAAAATGAATGGTAATATGCAGTAGTGTGGGGTGGGTAACAGGGGAAACTAGAATGTCCCAAACACCAAGAATGTGAGATGTTCTTAGGATCAAATGGGGATGATATCAGCCAAAATGCCCAACAGTGGGGAGACAGAACATGAAGAGACCACCTCTAGTAGATAAACATGACCTCCAGTTGAGGGATGGGGCCACTCACCAATCCCAAAAATTTTAATGCAGAACTGTTGCTGTCTAAAGGAAATACAGGGACAGAAAATAGAGCAGAGACTGAAGGATAGGTCATCCAGAGACTGACCCAACTTGGGATCCATCCTATGCATAGGCACCAAACCCTGATCTTATTACTGATGCGATGTCATGCTTGCAGATAGGAGCCTGGCATGGCTGTCCTCTGAGAGGCTCTACTAACAGCTGACTGAGACAGAAGCAGATACTTACAGCCAACCTTGGGGACCACAATGGAGGAATTAGGGGAAGGACTGAAGGAGTTGAAGAGGATTAGAACCCCATAGGAACAACAACAGTGTCAACCAACCAACCTTTCAGAGCTCACAGGGACTAAGCCATCAACCAAAGCGCATACATGGGCTGTTCCATGACTCCTGCTACATATGTAGCCAAGGACTGCCTTGTCTGGCCTCAGTGGGAGGAAATGTGCTTAATACTGTGAAGCCTTGATGCTCCAGAGAAGGGGGATACTAGAGGTTTGTGTTGGGAGTGGGTGGGTGGGTGGGAGAATGCCCACATAGAGGTGAAGGGGAGAGGGCAGGGGCTGAGGGCCTGTGGAGGGGGGATTTGGAAGGGGGACAATATTTGAAAAGCACATAAATAATTAATAAAAATGTATAGAAGAAAATAAGTAATATTTTTACTTTAAATTTACAAATAATCCATTAGAAAGGGAAAAACCTTGTTCTCTTTTTAGATTATTTTAGTTGAGAATAGATTATTTTCTTAAGTGATACATTTTAATCATAGTCCCCCCCCCCCAGTGATTCCTAGCTCTCCTTTTCCTCAGATAACCCCTGTCCTCTCCCATCTATTTCCTTTTCAGAAAAGAGCAGGCCTTCAAGAGAAGACAACTAAACATGACAAAACAATACAATAATACATGGTAAAAGCCCCCTTGTCAAGGACCAAAAGATATTTTATTTCTAATTTGTGCATGCTCTAAAGGATACTGACTCCGTTATTTTGGTTTAGGTGAATTTCATATGAATTGGGTATATTTTAATTAGATTCAGAAAGGTGTTTACTCTTGAATTAGTAAAGAATTTTAAAATTATATATCACATTATCTTCCTGCTTCTGTACGTGTAATGTAAGGTCCATTTGGAAATGTAGGTTTTTTTGTATTAATTATGAATGTCTTTTAAATGCAATTTGTAAAATAATTACAGAACATAATGAAATTTCAATTCTTTTAATGAAATTTCATTTATTTCTAAAAGTAAGAAAGTTTACCAGCTCAATATTCACTATACTGGAAAACTAAATTAAAAGTGATTATATTACAAATCCAAATAAAGATGCTTAATTTTGAAACACATTTTTACCACACAATGCACTAGAATTGCATTATTTCAATACTCTCATTTTTTTTTCTCTCAAGGTATCTTGAGATATCTTAAAGTAACTAGGGAAAGTCTTCATTCCAATAGCATCTAGAGAATACTGTTTTGTCCAGCAGAACTCAGTTCAGAACATAAAATATTTCAACTGCTTTAAGAGGTTAATCATTCTCATTTTTTACATAAGGATGATATTAAAATGATTGAGCTTAGGGTTTGGAGAGCATTGCCATTACATCTGCCAGTTTATCTGAATTACAACTTTTTATTCACTCTCATCCTAGTAAAGGAATGTCCAAGTGAGCTGACATAGAGCTGTAACTATCATATAAAAATGTGGATGCCAATATATAATGCATTCTAAACTAGCCTGTGTCAATATGAGATAGGAGACACAGTGACTCAAAATTGTATCGATATGTTATTTCAATCTCAAATCTTCCTGTGAACAACAGGCTTAAAGCTTTTAAAGTTCCTAAGAGCATGTTTAACAAAATCTGTCCTTCTCAGGTATCTAGCATAAGTACTGTTTGAATACTGTGAATACACCAACTGAATAATTATTGTAATTTGTTAAAGAATGTAGAAAAGCCCAAGGTAATATTATGAGGCTAAAAATGCTTAAGCTTTTAAAACAAATGTCATGGGCTCAGATAGCTTTAAATATTTTTTTTTTTGTTTATTCTGCTTAAGGAAAATCTCTGTCTTTAGGTTTCCTACTCAGCTTCGTACCTTCTTCCTATTTTTATTTCCATGAAACCAGAAATAAAACTTTTTTACACGTTTCATTCTGAAATAAAATGAAGTCTGGATTATAATACACTATGTATAAAATATAAATTATCAATATATGTAGCTAACTGGTAGGGTGTTTGTGTTTTTTCTAGCACAAGTAAGGTCCTACATTTGATTGCATGCATAAAACTGTGCTCTAAAAATAAAACTAAACTTATATGTACAATGTCCACAATTTTCACTGTTTAAAACTGAACAATTCTATAGAAAAACAATATGGATTAGTTTTTAAAAATCTATTGAAATTGAAAGTGGACCAAGTATTTTAAAATATGAAGACATAAAATTTCATCTAAGCCAAATACAAATTATTAGTTTGAATCAGGGTCTACTGAATGAGTATGAATCACAATTTGACACAGTTCTAGTACATTGAATCACTATTCTGTCTGTTCATGCCAATCCTGAATTAATCATTAACATCAAATATGGAATCATCAAGTATGCATGGCATTAACAGGGTAAGATATAATCCAGGATGAGTGAGATATAATTTGCAACAATAGAGAAAATGGATTCTATGACAACTGCAGAGAGTACACAGGGTGTGAGATCACATGTAAGAGGGTGTTCCCCTAGCTCCAGTGTTCACTTCCTTTCTGGCAACTATGACTGAAATTCCTTTTCTCCATACATACAGCTGAAGCCAAAAGTTAGAGATCATAATTTCTGTATTATTTTGTGTTCCGTATTATGTTGCAAGTCACAGAAACATTGACATTCATTATAGAAATCATAAATCTTCGTATCATTCTGAATTCAAGGAGCATCAATCCCACTCATTAAGCAAAGCTCACTAAGATAATGATATTTTGGAACAGAAATTAAAATTTACTTTTAGCCTTTAGCAAAAAAAAAAAAATTTTTTTTTTCTTGCAGAAGAAAAAAGAATGCAGTCCTATAAACTGATACAGCCTGTTATCCAATGATTGTCAAACGTGTAACACTGAGTAGCAGAATGGAAGTCAAGTAACTCTGGGAAAGGTACTGCTCCTCAGTGTTTGGCTTATGAAGACTGACAGTGTGGTTACTTCCTTCTAACTTTCTTGTGTCTTTGATTTTTCTGTACTCCTGCAGTATCACAGCCCTGAGTACTGTATGGCATAGTTTCTGATCTCTATAAGATAGTGTTCTGAATACACAAACAATTTAAGTTTCTCTTGATCATCAAACTCCTTAAAGAAACATTGTTCCTTCAATTTTTGAAAAAAAGTTTAGAAATATTTGTGGTTTTATTTACGAATGGCTCTTGGTGTTTGTTTGTTTTTTTTTTTTAATTTGTTGTCAGATAAGAGCTGAAGGAAGAAGGTAAGTTACTCTGCTCACATGTTTTCATGTATTGGAAACACTTCATAGGCTAGGCGGGTGGGGGGGGAGGAAAAAATCATTCCTTGTTTTCATTATCATGATTCTGACAAAAACACATGAACATTTTTGAATGGGGCTGTGTCATGGATATTAAAATTGGCATCCTTAATGGAATTTCTTTTATTTGACAAAACACATTGTGTTCCAGGTTAATAATACATTTCAGCAATGTACATAATGCTCTTGGCAGATGTGTGCTCAGTTTCATCGTTTTGATAGGCAGATCCAATTCTTCTGCTCTCCATAATAAGTAAATTCCTGCCAAGAGTCAATGCTCTGAATGGCTTTAAATTCATTTTAATGTAAATTTGAATAGAACAGTTTTCACTTGCTATCAGACTAACCTGTCTCTGGAAGAAAACTGACTTGCTGGGTAGAAGTTGATTTTAATAGGAAAGTTATCATGAACAGTGGATGAAATAAAATATTTTCTGCAAATTTATAAAATGCTTGATTCTGGGGTGAATAAAGAATAGGAAATTGGGGCCATCAGGTTGAAAATGGATTTTTTAGAGCAGCAAAAGTCATGACATCTGATATCAAATTTAAACACTATATATCGTTAGTATATATGTCAAAGGACATAGCAGATTATATTTATAGATTTATTAATATATATTAGTACAATAATAATAATTTTTAATAAAAAGGCCTTGAATTTGAGAGGAAACAGAAAAGGCATAGGTGGGATTCATAGCTGGGCAAGAAGAGGGAATTGATGTAATTATACTTTAATTAAATATATTATTTAAAACAGTGGAAAAATGGATACTCTTTACAAAGTTGTCTTCTGACCTCTATTAATTGTGTTGCATCATGTGGATTGAAATAGAAACATCATCTATCAACACAAACACACACAACAATAATAAGATAATAATAATAATATATGTAGAGAGAGTAATAGAAAATAATACACAAATTTTAATTCAAAAGAGTCTCTATTGCATATAATAGGCCTTGAGGTAAAGAATTAACCTTGATAGAATCAATAATATGAACTAACTTTGAAATAAATTTTTTAAATATGTTATGCTCCTATTTACAATATAAGCAGAGAAATGAGTCATAACCATCAATGAAATAACCTGTAACTGCGAATGGTGGTGCATTTCTGCAATTTCAGGTCTTGTGAGAATGAGAAAGAACAATCTTATATTAAGTTTACTCCAGGTCTCCCAGTGAGAACCTTCCCAATATATTAACAGGGTAAAAATGGAAAAAATAATAAAGTGTGAAAAGAATAAAACCTTATATATCTTTAAAATACTTTTCATAAACAAAAAATTTGAGTAGTAAGGTAGGCCAATTTGTGAGGAGGGAGAAGGAGCAGGAGCAGAAGGAGGAGGGGAAACCCTGATACTAATGTATTGTATGATTATTAATCTTTCATTTCAGAAAGATAAGAACACTAAAATAATAGAACATGAATCTGGAAGAAATAAATCTTATTTCTTCCTCGCAAAATTTCTGGCTGTGGGCCTGTGAATTAGTTCCCATCTACAATTAGAAGAATCCTTTCAGATAATGTCAGATAAGGATCTCATCTACTAGTGTTGCAGAATATCATTAGGAATATTTCATTCATATTTTTCTTAGATAAGTCAATTTGGGTTTTACGCTATGTTTCTGAGCTGTCTAGGATCTATTTATTTGTTTTGCAAGCTTTGTTAATATAGGTTACATCTCATGGAGTGGACCTTAATTCAAGTTGAATTTTCTATGGATACTGCCATAAGTTCTACACCACCAGGGCCCTAGCATATTTTTTTTTCAGGCAGGACAGATTGAATGTCAAAGGATTTCTGGCTTGGTTGGTGTCTGTATTTCTCTTTTGGTATCTTGCAGATGACCTTGCTGAACCAAAGTATCATTTAGGTTCAACTTCTGATTCAATAAATTGTGTGAATG
Organism: Tokudaia tokunoshimensis; assembly: GCA_036184795.1. Lineage (NCBI taxonomy): Eukaryota > Metazoa > Chordata > Mammalia > Rodentia > Muridae > Tokudaia > Tokudaia tokunoshimensis. The sequence continues at coordinate 67,642,062 of BTHU01000015.1, forward strand.
TTGTATTTAGCAATGGAGCTTGTAGTCAGCTTGTGGTGAGCAACCCTTTCTCTTAACATCAGCCTGGGTTGTTTGGAGATTTCTATAGGACTCCCTTGGCCAATAACTTACTTCATCACGACCCAGTCCATTCGTTGGATGCCTCATCTGCCTACAAGGGATGATCAAACACATCAGACTCTGTAGCCACATTACTAAGATTCTTTATTAGGATCACCTTCGTAGATTCCACAAAGCTTCCACATCAATCTCCGAAGGCCTTTTCTTTCAGTTGTTTCTCCCTTCAGTTTTGTGCCTACATGCCAACTCCTTTAATGAAGCTTTCGGTTTCTTCCGGTTCCATTTATTATTTGCCAATCTTAGTGCCTAGCTTATTATTTTCTTGTCAAGAATTTATTAGTGGCTTTTCCCCACTTTTTCTTCTATCTGGTTCAGTGTATCTGGTTTTGTATTGAGGTCTTTGGTCCCCTGGAGTTGAGTTTTGTTATTGGAGTGATAAGTATGAGTCTATATGTATTCTCAACATGCAGACATCCTATGAAAACAGTACTATTTGTTAAAAGACGCTGCGTTTTTTCTTTTCTTTTTGTCAGTATGAATTTCTGGCCACTTATAAAAATTCAGGTGTCCATATATGTTTAGATTTATAAATGGGTCTTCAATCCAATTGCATTAATCAACGATAAACATGTCTGTTTTTATGCCCACAGTTTAAGGTTTATATTACTTTTGCTCTGTAATACAATTTGACTTCAAGGATGCTGACACCTCTAGAAATTCTTTTATTGTTCAGAATTGTTTTATCTATCCTGGGGTTTTGTTATTCTATATGAAGTTGAGAATTCTTCTTTCAAGTTCTGTACAAATTCTGTTGAGATTTTTATAGGGATGGCATTAAATCCATAGGTTGCTTTTGGTAGGATGACAATATTTAGTATATTAATCCTATTTATCCATGAGAATAAGAGTTCTTTCTATCCTCTGACATCTTCTTAAATTTCTGTCTTCCAAGACTTGAAGTTTTTTTTTTATACACATCTTTGCTTCTCTGATTTCTTTCTCTTTTCATTTGTCATTTGTACACTACTTCCCTGAAACTATTTATAAGCTGTAGGAAACATGGTAAAATTTTAGGGTCACTTATATCATCTAGAAATAACAATACATTGACTTCTTTCCAATGTGTATCCCATTCATCTCGTTCCATTATAGTATTATTCTAGCTAAAACTTGGAGTAATATGATGAATATATAAAGAGATAACAGACAGTTATATCTTGTTCTTGGTTTTAATGTAAGTGCTTTAAATTTCTTTCCTTTTAATTTTATGTTAGCTATAGGATTGCTGTAAATTGCCTTTGTTTAATCATGTCCCTGTATCCCTAATATCTACATGATTATTATTATGATGAGATGTTAATTTTTCAAAGGATTTTGTTCTGTATCTAATAATATGTTAAAAATTGCAATTTCTTCTTAGAAGTTTTTTTAAATGAGTATGTGGTATATTTCTCTTATCTTCTGAATAGTTTTTTATTATTTCTTTTTTTTTTTTCTTTTTTTAAATTACACTCCAGATTTTATTCTCCTGCCCTGTCTACCGTCTGACTGTTACACCTCCCATACCTCCTCCCCACCCACCGGTCTCCATGAGGATGTCCCCACCCACCAGACCTCTAAACTCCCTGGAGCCTCCAGTCTCTTGAGGGTTAGGTGCATCTTCTCTGACGGAACCCAGACCAATCAGTCCTCTGATGTATGTGTGTTGGGGGACTCATATGAGCTGGTGTATGTTGCCTAGTTTGTGGTCCAGTGCTTGAGAGATCTCAGAGGTACAGGTTAATTGAGACTGCTATTCCTCCTACAGGGTAGCTACGGATAGGTCCCAAAAAGGGACCTATCATGACTGCCTTTGGAAAGATCCCACAAGCAGCTGAAAGAGTCAGATGCAGATATTTGAACCTAACCAAAGGACAGAAGCTGCTGACACCTGCGGTTGAATTGGGGAAAAGCTGGAAGAAGCTGAAGTTTTTGGTTGAAGTATATTTTGTGAGATATCACAATGGCTATACACGCTTGTTTCTTAGGTCCATCTTCTTAGAATATCTTTTCTAATACTTCACCCTGAAGTGTTGCCTATGTTGTTATTGTTGTTGTTCTTGTTGTTGTGTGAGCATGTGTGTGTTTGGGTATACTTCCCTTCCTTCGATTTTGCTGATCCAGGATGGATTATTTCCTATATTTTTCTTAGATTTAATTAAACTTCTTAGGTTGGAGTTTTTGTTCTTGTACCTTCTGTACTGTTAGATAGGTAGATAGATAGTGTTTAAATTTGAATTTATCATGGAATATCTTGTTTTCTCCATCTGTGGTAATTGAAAGTTTTTCTGAGTATGGTAGTCTGGGCTGACATTTATAATCTCTTAGAGTCTGCACCACTTTGTCCAGACTGTTCTGGCTTTTAGAGTCTCCACTGTGTAGTCAGGTATAAATTCCAAAGGATCTGCCTTGAGGTGTAACTTGACCCTTTTCCTTTGCATCTTTTAATATTATTTCTTTGTTAGTGTTTTGAGTATTAATTGGCAAGCTGACTTTATTTTCTAATCTATGTGTTGTTGTGTATGCTTCTTTTACCTTTAAAAGATCTGTTTAGGTTAGAAATCTTTCCTTCTGTGCTATATTGGAAAATACTTTCTGCGCCTTTGGTTAGAGATTTTTCTACTTCCTCTATTGGTATTATTCTTAGGGTTGATTTTTTTCATAGTACCCAGGATTCCTTTGATGTTTTGTGTCAGGAAAATTTTATACTTAATATTTTCTCTGGCAAATTCATAATGTATTTATTTCTTCTATAGATCTTCAATGCCTGAGACGCTTTCTTTCATGTCTTGTATTCTGTTGGTGAAGTTTGCCTCTATAGTTCCTGTTAGCATTCCCCTTTCTTTTTTTAATTTTTTAATTTTTAATTTTTTTTCTATTTACATTTCAAATGCTAAAATCTTTCCCGGTTCTCCCCTCCCCGAAAACCCCCAACCCCTCCTCCCACCCCTTGCTTCCAAGTATATGACACTCCACCCGACCCACTCTCCCCTTCCCCCCCTCCCCAGTTTCCCTTTGTTGGGGCATCTATGAGCCTTCACCTGACCAAGGACCACTCCTCTCACTGATGCCGAACAAGGTATTCCTCTGCCACATTTTTGTCTGGAACCATGTGTATCCCTTGCTTGATGGTTTAGTCTCTGGGAGTCCTGGGTCATCTGTGTGGCCGACATCATTGTTCTTGCCATGGGGCTGTAAACCCCTTCAGCTCTTCTGGACTGCCCTCCAACTCCTTCATTGGGGACCCCACGCCCAGTAAAATGGTTGGCTGCTAGCATCTGCCTATGTATGTATAAGGCTTTGGCAGCCCGCCCCCCTCCCCCCCAGACAGCCATGACATGCTTCTTTTGGTATGTACTTCTTGTCGTCCATAATAGTGTCTGGGTTTGGTGACTGTTTATAGGATGAATCCAGGCAGGGCAGTCTTTCGGTGGCCTTTATTCAGTCTCTGTTCCATACTTTGTCTCCTTTGTTGCTCCTGTATTTTGTTCCCTTTCTCAAAGGAACCCAAGCACCCCCACTTCAGTTCTCCTTCTTGAGCTTCCCGTGGTCTGTGAATTGTAATTTGTTTATTTTGAGCTTTTGGGCTAACATCCAATTATCAGTGAGTACATACCATGTGCATTATTTTGTGATTGGGTTACCTCAATCAGGATGACACTTTCTAGTCTATACATTTGCCAAAAAATTTCATGAATTCATTGTTTTTAATAGCTGCATATTACTCCATTGTGTATATATACCACAGTTTCTGCATCCATTCCTCTGTTGAATGACATCTGGGTTCTTTCCAGTTTCTGGCTATTATAAATAAGGCTGCTATGAACATAGTGGAGCATGTGTCCTTATTACATGTAGGAGCATCTTCTGGGTATATGCCCAGGAGAGGTATAGCTGGGTCCTGAGGTCGTACTATGTTTAATTTTCTGAGGAATCGCTAAACTGATTTCCAGAGTAGTTTTACCACCTTGCAAACCTGCTAACAATGGAGAAGTGTTCCTCTATCTCCAAATCCTGTCCAGCATCTGCTGTCCCCTGTGTTTTTCATCTTAGCATTTCTGAATGGTGTGAGATAGAATCTCAGTATTGTTTTGATTTGCATTTCCCTGATAACTAAGGATACTGAACATTTCTTTAGGTGTTTTAGAGCCATCCTCAGTTGAGAATTCTCTGTTTAGCTCTGTATCCATTTTTTAATAGGGTTATTTGACTCTCTGGAGTCTAACTTCATGAGGTCTTTGTGTACATTGGATATTAGCCCTCTATCAGATGTAGGATTGTAAAGATCTTTTCCCAATCTGTTGGCTGCCATTTTGTCCTATTGACAATGTCCTTTGCCTTACAGAAGCTTTACAGTTTTATGAGGTACCATTTGTCGATTCTAGTTCTTAGAGCATGAGACATTGGTGCTCTATTCAGGAAATTTTCCCCTATGCCCATGTGTTCAAGATTCTTCTCCACTTTCTCCTCTGTAGGTTTCAGTGTGTCTGGTTTTATGTGTAGGTCCATGATCCATTTGGACTTGAGCTTTGTACAAAGAGATAATAATGGATCGATTTGCATTTTTCTGCGTGCTAACTGCCAGTTGATCCAGCACCATTTGTTAAAAATGCTGTCTTTTTCCCCCTGGATGTTTTTAGCTCCTTTGTCAAACATCAAGTGACCATAGGTGTGTGATTTCATATCTGGGTCTTCAATTCTATTCCATTGATCTTCCTTCCTGTCTCTATACCAATACCATCCAGTTTTTATCACTATTGCTCTGTAATACATCTTGAGGTCAGGGATGGTGATTCCCCCAGGAGATCTTTTGTTGTGGTAAATAGATTTTGCTATCCTGGGTTTTTTGTTATTCCAGATGAATTTTCAAATTGCTCTTTCTAAGTCTGTGAAGAATTGATGTGGGATTTTGATGGGGATTTCATTGAATCTGTATATTGCTTTTGGCAAGATGGCCATTTTTACTATATTAATTCTGCCAATCCATGAGCATCGGAGATCTTTCCATCTTCTGAGATCTTCTTTGATTACTTTCTTCAGAGGCTTGAAGTTCTAGTTTTACAGATCTCTCACTTGCTTCGTTAGAATCACACCAAGGTATGTAATAATATTTGTAACTATTGTGAAGGGTGTCATTTCCCTAATTTCTTTCTCAGCTTGTTTATCCTTTGAGTAGAGGAAGGCTATTGATTTGTTTGAGTTAACTTTATGTCCATCCACTTTGCTGAAGTTGTTTATCAACTTTAGGTGTTCTCTAGTGGAAGTTGTGGGGTCGTTTAATTATATGATCATATCATCTGTAAATAGTGATATTTTTACTTCTTCCTTTCCAATTTGTATACCTTTGCCCTCCTTTTGTTGTCTGTTTGCTCTGGCAAGGATTTCAAGTACTATATTGAATAGATAGGGAGTGAGTGGACAGCCTTGTCTGGTTCCCAATTTTAGTGGGTTTACTTCAAGTTTCTTTTTGTTTAATTTGATCTTGGCTATTGGTTTGCAGTATATTGCTTTTACTATGTTTAGGTGTGGCCTTGGATTCCAAGACTTATCATAAAGGGATACTGAATTTTTTCAAAAGCCTTTTTAGCATCTAATGAAATGACCATGTGTTTTTTTTTTCCTTGAGTTTGTTTGTGTAGTGGATTACATTGATGGATTTCCATATATTGAACCAACGCTGCATCTCTGGGATGAAGCCTGACTGATCATGGTTAATTATAGTTTTGATGCATTCTTGGATTCACTTGTCCAGAATTTTGTTGATATTTTTGCATAGATGTTCATGAGGTAGATTGGTCTGAAGTTTTCCTGTTCTCCTTCCTTGTTTGTTCTCTGTTTGGTTTAGGTATAAGCATTATTGTGGCTTTAAAGAATGAGTTGGGTAGTGCTCCTTGAGTTTCTAATTCATGGTATAGCTTGAAGAGTATTCATATTAGCTCTTCTTTGAAGATCTGATAGAATTCCCCAATAAACCCATCTGGTCCTGGGTTTTTTTGTTTGTTTGTTTGTTTGTTTTGTTTTGTTTTCTATTTTTTGATGGGAGAGTGTTAACAACTGCTTCTATTTCCTCAGGACTTTTGGGAGTATTCAGATGGTTTATCTGACCCTGTTTTAACATTGGCACCTGATATGTATCTAGAAAGTTGTCCATTTCATCCAGATTTTCAAACTTTGTTGACTATAAGCTCTTATAGTAGAATCTGATGATTTTTTGAATTTCCACAGTTTTTGTTGTTATATCTGCCTTTTCATTTCTGATTTTATTAATTTGGGTAGTGCCTCTGCACCCTCTGGTTAGTCTGGCTAAGGGTTTATCTATCTTGTTGATTTTCTCAAAAAACCAGTTCCTGGTTTTATTGATTTTTTTTATAGTTCTTTTTGTTTCTCTTTGGTTGATTATAGCCCTGAGTTTGATTATTTCCTACTGTCTACTCCTCTTGGGTGTATTTGCTTCTTTTTGTTCTAGAGATTTCAAGTGCACTGTCAACCTGTTAGTGTAAGCTCTCTCCATTTTCTTTTTGGAGGCACTCAGAGTTATGAGTTTTCCTCTTGGCACTGCTTTCATTGTGTCCCATATGCATGATGTGTCTTCATTTTCATTAAATTCTAAAAAGTCTTTAATTTCTTTATTTCTTCCTTTACCAAACTATCTTTGAGAAGAGCATTATTTAAAGTCTACATGTATGTGTGTTTTCCATTGTTTTTGTTTGAACTTAAGACAAGCCTTAGGCTGTGGTGATCTGATAGGGTGCATGAAATAATTTCAATATTTCTGTATCTATTGAAGCCTGTTTTGTGACCTATTATATGGTCAGTTTTGGAGAAGGTACCATGAGGTACTAATAAGAAGGTATATTCTTTTGCTTTAGGGTGGAATATTCTATAAATATCAATTAGATCCATTTGGTTCATAAATAACTTCAGTTAGTTTCACTATGTCTCTGTTAAGTTTCTGTTTCCATGATTTGTCCATTGTTGAGAGTGGTGTGTTGAAGTCTCCCACTATTATTATGTGGGGTGCAATGTGTGCTTTGAGCTTTAGTAAAGTTTCTTTAATGAATGTGGGTGCCCTTGTGTTTGGAGCATAGATGTTCTGAATTGAGAGTTCATCTTGGTAGACTTTTCCTTTGACCAGTATGAAGTGTCCTTCCTTATCTTTTTTGAAAACTTTTGGTTGAAAGTCAATTTTACCTGATATAAGAATGGCCACTCCAGCTTGTTTCTTGGGACCATTTGCTTGGAAAATTGTTTTCCAACCTTTGACTCTGAAGTTGTGACTGCCTTTGTCACTGAGGTAGGTTTCTTGTATGCAGCAAAATGTTGGGTCCTGTTTACATATCCAGTCTGTTATCTATTTCTTTTTATTGGGGACTTGAGACCATTGATGTTAAAAGATATTAAGGAAAAGTGATTGTTGCTTACTGTTATCTTCTTTGTTAAAAGTTGAAATTCTGTTTGTGTAGTTTCCTTCAATTGAATTTGGTGAAAGATTACTTTATTGCTTTTTCTATGGTGTGGTTTCCCTCCTTGTGTTGGTATTTTCCACCCATTATCCTTTGTAGAGTTGGATTTGTGGAAAGGTATTGTGTAAATTTTCTTTTGTCATGGAATGTCTTGTTTTCTCTGTCTATGGTAATTGAAAGTTTTGGTGGGAATAGTAGTCTGGATTGACATTTATGTTCTCTTAGGGTCTGTATGACATCTACCCAGGATCTTCTAGCTTCCATAGTTTCTGTTGAGATGTCTGGTATAATTGATATGTTTTCCTTTATATGTTACTTGCCATTTTTCCCTTACTGCTTTTAATATTCTTTCTTTGTTTAGTGCATTTGGTGTTTTGATTATTATGAGATTGGAAGAATTCCTGCTCTGGTCCAGTCTGTTTGGAGTTCTATCAGCTTCTTGTATGTTCATGGTCATCTCTTTCTTTAGGTTTGGGGTAGTTTTCGTCTATAATTTTGTTGAAGATATTTATTGGCCCTTTAAGATATAAATCCTTGCTTTCTTCTATACCTATAATCCTTAGGCTTAGTCTTATTGCGTTCTGGATTTCCTTGATTTTCTGGATGTTTTGGTTTACAAGCTTTTTGCATTTTGCATTTTCTTTGACTGTTGAGTAAATGTTTTCTATGGAATCTTCAGCATCTGAGATTCTTTCTTCTTTCTCTTGTATTCTGTTGTTGATGCTTGCATCTATGACTACTGATTTCTTTCCAAGGTTTTCTATCTCCAGAGATGTCACACTTTGTAGTTTCTTTATTGTTTCTACTTCCATTTTTAGATCCTGGATAGTTTTGTTCAGTTCCTTCACTTGTTTGTTTGTGTTTTCCTTAAATTCTTTAAGGGATTTTTGCGTTTCCTCTTTAAGTGCTTCTACCCATTGATTCATGTTCTCCTGTGTTTCCTTTAGGGATTTTTGTGATTCCTCTTTAAGGGTTTCTGCTTGTTGACCCAGGTTTTCCCGTGACTCCCTATGAGATTTTTGTGATTCCTCTTTAAGGGCTTCTGCCTGTTGACCCATGTTTTCCTGTATTTCTTTAAGGAATTTTTGTATTTCCTCTTTAAGGGCTTTTACCTGTTGACCCATGTTCTACTGTATTTCTTTAAGGGAGTTATTTATGTTCTTCTTGAAGTCCTCCATCAGCATCATAAAATGCAATTTTCAGCTCTTGCTTTTTCGATGTGATGGAGTATCCAGAATTTGCTATTGTGGGAGAACTGGGTTCTGATGGTGCCATGTTACCTTGGTTTCTGTTGGTAATGATCTTGTGTTTCCCTTTGGCCATCTAGTTATCACTGGTATTAAGCTGGTTTTGCTGCCTCTGACTATGGCTTCTCTGTCCTACAGGCCTATGTATCTGTACTCCTGGGATTCCCTTTCTCTCAAATGCCCTGCATACAGCTGGTTTTCCAGAAATATCAGGAGATGGGGTCTTCCCTGTGACAGATTTGGCAAGGGTGGAATTCCCTGCAGGCTGCTGGTTCTCGAATGCCCAGAGTGCTGTTGGCTCTCAAATGTCCTGCATTCTGCTGGTTCTCTGGAAAGTATCAGGAACTGGGGTCTTCCCTGTGGCAGAACTGGCAGGGGTCTTCCACGTATGAACAAATGGGGCAGGAGGTGGCAGAGGAGGAGAGAGGGACAGAGGTGATGGAAGGGGAGTGGCAATCTGGAAGGAGGGCAGGTTTTGGTGGTTGCTGGGTAGTGAGTCCCAGCCAGTGGCTCTGGGCCTCCAGAGGGGTGTGTGTGGGAGGGGGGTGGTTCTTACCAAATGTCCTGTGTTCTACTGATTCTCTATAAAGTATCAGGAACTGGAGTCTTCCCTGTGGTAGAACTGGCAAGGGTCTACCACGTCGGAACAAACAGGGCAGGCCCCTTTTTCTTTTGATTTCTAGAATTCCTTCAGTTTGTTTTCTTTATTGGAACTATTTCCATCTTTGGGTCACAAAGAGCTTATTAATTTCCTTCAACTGTATTTTCTTGGTTTTATTTAAGGGATTTATTAATTTCATCCAATTGTTTGTGTTTTCCTTGGTTTCTTTAAGGGATTTATTGGTTTTCTTTTAAAGTACTTCTATCATATAGTTGGTTTTCAGGTTGTTTGTTTGTTTGTTTTGAGCTTCATCAATTAGAACATTCAGGACATGCTATGGTCAGATTACTTAGAGACATACTACCCTGGTTGTTATTAATTGTGTTTTCATGTTATCATCTAGGCATTTGGGTTTGGGAAGATTACAGGTCTATATGATAATTTCTGTTTTTGTCATGGTTGGCTGAGTGTTTTGCTACTCAGTTTTTGTTTTCCCTCTGGATTTTCCAAGAGTGTGATTCTATGTGATGCCTGTTTGAGTGGCCTCCTTAGCTGATGTGTTCATTGGGAATCTCTGCTGGTGTTTGAGGCTAGAATACAGGGATTAGAGGGGAGATAGAGGTTATGAGGGAATGATCTGTGGGAACCACAAGGGATATGGGCAGAGGGGAAGGAAGTCTTCAGATAGTTATCTGTTGCAGTGCTAGGGAAGAGACCAAGGAGCTGAGGCTTAGGGTAAGAGAGAAGAAGATCTTCAGAGTGCTTACCCTGTTTTTTGTTTGTTTGTTTTTTTTTTTAGTTTTGTTTTTTTGCTGTTGATTTTTAGTTTGTTTTTGTTTGTTTGTGTTTTGTGGGGGCAAACATGCCCTGTGGTTGTGCAGGAGGTGTCTGCTGGAGTGGAAGGATAGGATTCAGGTGAGATTGTATGACTGGGGCAAGAGAATTCAGAAGAGCTGGCCAGGGGTATCCACAGAAGACACTGGCAGCAGGGACCAGAGAATTCAGCTGGTATTGTGTTGCAGTTGTAAAGAAGCAACTGAAGTGTTGGGACTAGGGAAACAGAGAGACAAGAGGAGATCTGTGGACAGCCTACCTGGCTTGCTGGCTGTCATGGCATGAAGGAAATTTTATTTCTATTATTTAAAATTTAACATAGGATAAAAATTACATATTATTTATCCATAGTCACCAGAGGACCTGCACACAGGCATGCATACAGGCAAAACACTCATTCACACAAAATAAGGTAAATATGGTAAATTAAACTTTAAAACCCCACATAATGAACAATTTTCTTATGGGCTAAATTTTATTTTATGACCTATAGACAAAATACAAATAATAGTAATATTAAAAATTGAACTACTATCCTGACTGGTTTTGTGTGTCAACTTGACACAGGCTGGAGTTATCACAGAGAAAGGAGCCTTCCATGGAAGGAAATCCTTCCATGAGATCCAGCTCTAAGGCATTTTCTCATTTAGTCAATTAGTGATCAAGGAGGGAAGGCCCATTGTGGGTGGTGCCATCTCTGGGCTAATAGTCTTGAGGTTTATAAGAGAGCAGACTGAGTAAACCAGGGAAAGCAAGTAAAAAACATCCCTCCATGGCCTCTGCATCAGCTCCTGCTTCCTCACCTGCTTGAGTTCCAGTTCTTTAGTGATGAACAACAATGTGGAAATATAAGCTCAGTAAACCCTTTCCTCCCCTCTTGCTTTGTGCAGGAATAGAAACCCTGACTAAGACAAATTGGTACCAGCATAGTGGGGTATTCCTGTGACAACATGACCATGTTTTGGGGAAGACTATGGAAGGATTTTGGAACTTTGAGTTACAAGATCCATTTGATGTTAAGAGTTCTGTGGGATGTTATGTAGGAGCTTGGAAGATAATGTTGAAAACAGTGCAGAAGATAAAGGCCTGGCTTGTGAAAAGCCAGAAGATTAAAGGTTCTTAACAGGGTCATTTTTTGATTATAAAGATTCTGTGGTTTTGGTTAACTAGGGTTGAAGAATTAGCTGTGATTAACAAGATATCAGAACTACTAAAGGGAAATCTTTGCATTACTTGGACTATTGATGCTGGTTAGCTGGAGCTAAGAAATTAGCAGTGATTAAAAAGAGACCAGCATCATTCAGGTGAAATCTTCTGGGAAGTGTTTTCTAAGAGCACACAAAGACTATATGTCAGAGACAGCCAAGGTTGCACCTTGTGCTGTGGCCGAACTTGGTAATGTGTAAGAGTTACCAGATGGTTCTGGTTTTGAAGGCTTGAAGGGGTCATGAAGAGCAGCTGAGTCTTGGCACTGTGAGAGGCCTTGGAAGGATATTGATAAAGGTGCAGTCTCAGTTGCAATTGATGGTCCAGGACTAAAGGGATCATGCAAAGGAATTGAGGTCTGCCACCATGAAGAGAGTCTATGAGAAGTTATTAGTGAAGTTTAGTTACAGCAGAAGACAGCAGTGTTTTGGAGATGTCAGTATGATGAGATGACTGCCAAGAATAGCAGGAACAGTGGAGAAGAGGCAGCTGAAGCCGAGAAGACAAGGTGTGTGCTACAAAGGGCAGAGCTGAAGGAGTGACCGAAGCCCTTGGAGGAGCCCAAAAGATCATGAATTGGATCCCAGACACTGTTGGATGGCTGGAGTCTGATTTTGCTTTTGATTGTGACTATGCCCTGATATTTTTCTCTCTTGAAGGAAGAAAATATTTTAGTGGAGCCCCTAGTTAAGAAACTTAACTGTAAAAAGACTTTGGATTTTAAAAAAAGATTTGATAATTTAAAGTGATTGAAATCTGGACTGAGCACAAGGTCCCCAAAAGAGGAGCTAGAGAAAGGACCAAAGGACCTGAAGGGGTTTGCAGCCCCATAGTAAGAACAACAATATCAACCAACCAGACCCCCCCAGAGCTCCCAGGGACTAATCCACCAACCAAAGAGTACACATGGAGGGACCCATGGCTCCAGCGGCATATGTAGCAGAGGATGGTCTAGTTTGACATCAAAGGTAGGAGAGGCCCTTGGTCCTGAGAAATCTCGATGCCCCAGTATAGGGGAATACCAGGACAAGAAAGAGGGAGTGGATAGGTTGGTGAGCAGGAGAAGGGGTGATGGGATAGGGGGTTTTCAGGGGGAATCCAGGAAAAAGGATAACTTTTGAAATGTAAATAAAGAAAATATAGAATAAAAAAAAGAATTTGCAAAGACTGTGGATCTTTTAAAGCTATTTAGATCTTGGGGATGAATAAGAAAGTAAGGGTTGAGACTTAATAGTGATGTGTTTGTATGTCAAGTCAAAAAAGGATCAATTGTATTGGCTGGTTTTGTGTATCAACCTGACACAAGCTAGAGTTATCACAGAGAAAGGAGCCTTAGTTGAGAAAATGCCTCCATGAGATCGAGCTGTGAGGCATTTTCTCAATTAGTGATCCAGTGGGGAGGACCCATTGTGGGTGGTACAATCCCTGGGCTGGTAGTCTTGGATTCCATATGAAAGCAAGCTGAGCATGCCAGGAAAAGTAAACCGGTAAGAAACATTCCTCCATGGCCTCTGTATCAGCTCCTGACCTCCTTGGGTGATCAACAGCAATGTGGAAAGTTAAGCTGACCAAACCCTTTCCTCCCATCTTGCGTTGTGCAGGAATAGAAACCCTAACTAAGACAACTACTTTATGACACAGCTATTTCATTCCCAGGCATATATCCAAAGAAATGCATGTTCCTCTCACATCATTTTACACTCATGTTTATCGTTGTCTTTTTCACAATAGCAAGGAATTGCAAGTAGCCTAGATGTTCATCAATAGATGAATCATACATTAATTAAAATGTTTCAGCAATATAATTCTATTAATTTTATTCAAATACAAAGAAAAATGTTTGGAATGTAGAATGTTACATAAAGAGACCCACATTCAGAAAGACAAAACTTATTTTTCTTTCATATTCAGATTGTAGCTAATAAAGAATAAAATATATAATAGATATAAATATGCTTAAAGATTTTAAAACTAGGGTAGAGAGACAGATAAAAAAAGCCTTGTAAAATGAAAAAGTGGAACAAGAACAGTTGTTCTATAAAAACAGAAAGATCTTGGAGAGAGTAGATGTCAGGGCAGTTAAGTCCAAATCACTGTGAGCACTACCAATATGTGACAGATGGTTCAGGTTTTGTGAGAAAGCTACCTGAGCATGGCAGAGGAGCAAGCCAAAATCCAAGCCAGCGGAGTTCCTCTATGGTTTCTGCTTCAAGCTCCGACCTTGAGTTCTGTGTTGCGTTATTACATAGAAGTCGTCATTTCCTTCCCAAATTTTCATATAGCAACTAAGTGGAAACTTGAACAGTGTGTCTGCAATCCCAGCCCTAGAAACCCAAAACAGGAAGATTTCTGTGAATTCAAGGGTAACGAATTCTAGTCCAGGTATGGCCAAAACTGGAGAGGTAGGAAGGTTTGGGGTGGGGCTGGGAGATGAAGACCATGAAGAAAAAAATTGTTTTTGTTTATTCGTGTGTAATTTTTCTCATGATTTCATTCTCTGTAGTGAGATTTCACAAATTAGAATACACATACCTCATGCCAATCATTTATAACTAGAGAGAAAAATTAGATAGAGCTCTATGATCATAGAAGAGGGGCCAGTCATCATGATAGAAGTTCCCATTCGAACAGTACTTGTATATTCAAAGGAAGCTTGAAAATCTTTCAGGAAGTTATAGGATAAAAGAACTATGCTGAAACAAGTGAATCTCTTCAGAAGAGCAATTTATGGTTGGGTTGTTCAGACACAGATAATACTGGTGGATCATAGCTAAGCAAGTGGGGAGAAGAACAGACAGAGTGTAAGCTTTACCCTGGCCAGGACAAATGAAGCCAGCTGAATGTAAATAGATTCTGAGAGACAGTAATATAAATTGAGCCAATAACATAAATCCATAATTCACAAAATCTTGGACTTGTGCTTTGGGGGAGCACTGAAATTGCTGCAAAGGAAAATTTGGAGGACAATACAAAGACACTCACTGATGCCAACAGCTTCCTCTGCAGAACACCAAAATGTCAAACGAGAAGGTGCAGGTGAATGGGTTGTGGAGATGTGGAAGCTGTAATCTTTTACCAAATAAAACTAAGCTTCATGAAAACCAGCCATTTAAGTTACTGCCCATGATAAATGTCCTAGATCAGACTAAATCTGTCCACTTTCTGCTTGCAGAGCAGCATCCTGAGATGCTACCTCTCATGTAGTTCTTCCTATGCCAGGACAGCTATGAAGCTTTAGCACAGTAGCAGCAGCTGGAAGAATCAAAGCTTACCTCATCTGGAATGACATTCATCCCCTTGTATTGAGAGCAGGAGTCAGAGAAAAGCATGGGTATTTCGGATAGTCAATGTCTGTCATTAATTTAGCATAGACCTAGAAACACACCAAGCAAAAAATGAATCTATAATGATGTAAGCTAAGTACACTCATGGATGAGGAACTGAGAAAGGCAGAATAAAGGAATACATAAGGAACAGAAAGGAAAAGAGGATCTATTTGGGTGTAGGAAGGGAACTGAAATGGGTAGACACAGCAGTTGCAAATGTGGCAATGTACAGTGAGATCAATCAGAACTACCTACAATGATATATACACAAGAAGATACTATAATAGAATACATGCTATGTATGATAATTTAAACATTAATAAATTCAAATATAGTACCTTCTATATTATCTAACACACACATATTACTGTTTTAGATCACAATTTGTTATGACAACATTTCTGTCCCCATCAAAATGTACATGCCAAAGCATAAATTCCACTTACCACAAAAGTGGTGCTGTTTTTGAGACATGTTCTTTAAAATGTTAAAACCACATTAAATAGTTTAATAACATCCTAATGTGCATGGTTACTTATACACAACTGCATATAATCTCAACAAATAACAGATTTGATTACCCGTATGTGAGCCTATAATGCAGTTCAAAGATACTCAGGAACTCGGTTCGAGAACACTCAGGAACTAAGTGGAAAATCCTCTAAGTGCAGTCAAAGAAGGTATTTTATGTGAAATAAACCTTTGGGCCTTTCAACTATTTTACTTTTAATATTAAGCTATGAGACAATATGCTTCCCTTGTTATCAACTGCCCAAGGTTGGAGACATAATAAATAGGCAAAGTCTTTTAAGTATGAGAGTCTGAGTTTGATATGAGGAACCTGGGGGGGGGGGGCAAGAATCAGGTTTGAAGACACTCACTCACAAACCCAGGACTAAAGAAGTCAAGGTAGGCACAGCCCTGTAGAATGCTGGCTGGCTGAGCAGCTTGACCTGCTTATTCAATTTATGGGCTACTAAAAGTCATTCTCAACTAAAGAAAGTAAATGGGTCTGAATTGTCACATCCGAGATTAACCTCTGATCAACACAACTGCAGGTATGTGCACCTTCACATGGTCACACACATACATAAAGGATAAGGCTTTCATTTCTATGGCAAGCTTTGAAAACTAAAAACAGCATTTACAAAACAGTGGCTATTTGTCCACACAATCACATTTACTTTGCCTATTATTCCCCCATGTCTAGTTATGATAACCACCTGGTATGGATTATTGCCAAAACTATTACCTTAAATTAGCATTATTTTTATATTAAATGACAGAAAGATTTAAAACATAGATATTAGGTTTGACAAGAAATCAGTTGCATGTGATCAGCTATATTCTTTTTCATTCAAAAAATGAGGCTACTACTAAATTATATGATATTACCAATTTTTAGAGAACTTGTTTTACACATAAAAGACAATTACACATTTATAAATATACTCAATGTATTCTTTGGGAGTTAAGATTTATTTTCAATAAATTAATTTACTAAGAAAAGCTAGATACAATTGTTGTGACTTAACCAACCAGTGGAAGAATTTGTGGCAGTAGATACCAGTTATAAACAAATTATAAATGATAAACAATTTCTCTGAATCTTAGATTATAATATTTTGAAGTTCCACTGTGTATGATTTAATTATTATTGCTTTCCTAATCTAGATAAAATTTCCATGCAGCAATTTACACACACACACACACACACACACACACACACACACACACACATACTTCTCCATCTCAAACACACTTCAACAGTCCATCACTAGAATTCAGGTAGAAACTAAAATAGAGTACATGCAATATTATAAAAGCTAGCCATAACAATCAATCTTTGAATCTCTTTTATTCTTAGGAATATATTATTTTTGTCTATTGCAGACATCAGACACATTAACATTCATATTAATTCATTTAATTATCCATACTTTGATTGATAATTACAGGACTGTTAACATCTGAACCTTAAAAGTGAACCTGAATTAAAAAGAAGCTGACTAGACATCTAATAAAACCCTCATCCATAAAATAAATGTATTTGCTAACAGAAAAGGGAGCACATTCGAGCATAGTCATATTTAATACTTCACTTAGAAGTAAATACTGATAAAGAAAATCAACAGGCAACTTTGAGATTCACTATTTATAGAAATAAAATGGGAATCAGAAAATATTTAGGTACTGATTAAAAAAACCACAGAAGAATGATGCATGTTGTCTTAGGTCTGAAAGAGCTTAAAATCTGCATATGACCAGTGCAATGACAAAATATTTGTATTCAACAATAGTATGAGTTATTTCTTTGAAACTGAATGTATGTGACATACTGAGTAAGGTATATATGTGCAATCATTATCATCCATTAATACCTTGAAGAGTAATGTGTGCTATTGAGGAATCCTCAATAATTTGCAACCAAGTAACTTTATGACGGAGTTTGAATATTTCACAACATCAATGCAAGTCCTAAACCCTAAGACTCGCTACTCTTTTTTTTTTTATAACCACATCACTTTACATATTTTATTGCACATTAAATATGAGGTTATAAATCATTTCCAATTTCCATTTGTCCTGAATAAGTGTGTTTTCATATGTAACAAAAATTTCCCAAAACTTCCTGCATAGAACATGTTACTGTCATTATTATTTCTTTTAGGTAAAAATTAATTTTTTTCTTTTTTTTATTGAAAATATTCTTCATCTACATTTCAAATGTTATACCATTTCCCGGTTTCTCCAGGCTCAGTAAACCCCCAACGCATCCACCCACTCCCTGCCTCCAAGAATATGCCCCTCCACCTAATACACTTCCACCTAACCCCTCTCCATTTCCCCATGCTGGGGCATCTATTGAGCCTTCATAGGACCAAGGACCTCTCCTCCCACTGATGCCCAACAAGCCATTCCTCTGCCATACTTTTGGCTGGAATCATGTGTACACCTTGGACACTCGTCCAATTGTTGACTACTAGCTTCTGCCACTGTATCTGTAAGGTTCTGGCAGGGCCCTTCTGAAGACAAGCATTATAGGATCCTTTTGGGATATACTTCTTTTCATCCATAATAGTGTCGGGGTTTGGTGGCTGTTTATACGATGAATTCTCAGGTAGGACAGTATCTGGGTAGCCTTTCCTTCAATCTCTGCTCCACACTTTGTCTCCATAATTGCTCCTGTGAGGTTTTGTTCCCTTTCTCAGAAAAATCAAAGCACCCCTAATTTGGTCTTCCTTCTTCTTGAGCTTCCTGTGAATTGTAACTTGTTTATTTTGAACTTTTAGGATAATATCCACTTTTCAGTGAGTGCATACCATGTGTGTTCTTTTGTGATTGGGTTACCTCACTCAGGATGACACTTTCTAGTTCCATCCATTTGCCTAAAAATTTCAGGAATTAATTGTTTTTAATAGCTGAATAGTATTCCATTGTGTAGATATACCACATTTCCTATATCCATTCCTCTGTTGAAGGACATCTGGGTTCTTTCCAGCTTCTTGCTATCATAAATAAGACTGCTATGAATATAGTGAAGTACGTGTCCTTATTACATGTTGGAGCATCTTCTGGGTGCCCAGGAGTAGTATAGCTGGGTCCTCAGGTAGCACTATGTCTAATTTTCTGAGGAACTGCCAGACTGATTTCCAGAGTGGTTTTACCAGTTGGCAATCCCACCAGTAATGGAGAAGTGTTCCTCTTTCTCCACATCTTCTCCAGTATCTGCTGTCCTGAGTTTTTAATCTTAAGCTATTCTGACTGGTGTGAGGTGGAATGTCAGGGTTGTTTTGATTTGCATTTCCCTGATAGCTAAGGATGCTAACCATTTCTTTAGGTGCTTCAGAGTAATTCGAGTTTCCTCAGTTGAGAATTCTCTGTTTAGCTCCATATTAAAAAACCCATTTTTTTAAATAGGGTTGTTTGACTCTCTGGAGTCTAATATCTTGAGTTCTCTGTATACATTGGAAATTAGCCCTCTACTGGATGTAGGGTTGGTAAAGATCTTTTTTCAATCTGTCGGTTGACATTTTGTCCTATTGATAGTGTCCTTTGCCTTATAGAAGCTTTGCAGTTTTATGAAGTCCCATTTGTCAATTCTTTTTCTTAGAGCATGAAACATTGGTGTTCTATTCAGGAAAATTTCCCCTGTGCCCATGTGTTCAAGGCTCTTCCCCACTTTCTCCTCTATAAGTTTCAGTGTATCTGGATTTATATGAAGGTCCTTGATCCACTTGGACTTGAGCTTTGTACAAGGAGATAAGAATGGGTCAATTTGCATTTTTCTACATGCTGACCTCCAGTAGATCCAGCACCATTTATTAAAAATGCTGTCTTTTTTCCCCTGGATGTTTTTAGCTCCTTTGTCAAATATCAAGTGACCGTGGGTTCATTTCTGGATCTTCAATTCTATTCCATTGATCTTCCTGCCTGTCTCTGTACCAATACCATCCAGTTTTTATCACTATTGCTCTGTAATACAGCCTGAGGTCAGGGATGGTTTTTCCCCCAGGAGATCTTTTGTTGTAGAAAATAGTTTTTGCTGCCCTGGGTTTTTTGTTTTTCCAGATGAATTTGCAGATTGCTATTTCTAGCTCTGTGAGGAATTGTTTTGGAATTTTGATGGGGATTGCATTGAATCTGCAGATTGCTTTCAGCAAAGTGGCCATTTTAACTATACTAATCCTGGCAATCCATGAACATGGAAGATCTTTCCATCTTCTGAGATCTTCTTTGACTTCTTTCTTCAGAGGCTTGATGTTCTTGTCATACAGATCTTTTACTTGCTTGGTTAGAGTCATACCAAGGTATGTATTATTATTTGTGACTATTGTGAAGGGTGTCATTTCCCTAATTTCTTTCTTAGCTTGTTTATCCTTTGAGCATAGGAAGGCTACTGATTTGTTTGAGTTAATTTTATATCCAGCCACTTTGCTCAAGTTGTATATCAGCTTTCAGAGTTCTCTGGTCGAACTTTTGGGGTCGCTTAAGTATACGATCATATCATCTGCAAATAGTGATATTTTGACTTCTTTCCAATTTGTATAACTTTTAGCTTCTTTTGTTTTCTGGTTGCTCTGGCTAGGACTTCAAGTATTTTATTTAATAGATAGAGTGGGAAGCCTTGTCTGGTCCCCGATTTTAGGGGATTGCTTCAAGTTTCTCTCTTTTCAGTTTGATGATGGCTACTGGTTTGCTGTATGTTGCTTTCACTATGCTTAGATATGGACCTTGAATTCCTGATCTCTCCAAGACTTTTATCACGAAGGAATGCTGAATTTTGTCAAAAGGTTTTATTCAGCATCTAGTGAAATGACCGTGTGTGGTTTTTTTCCCCCCTTTGAGACTCTCTCCTCTTGTATTCTACAGATAACAGAAAAACATAAGAATTATATAAAGTGAAGCTCAGCTGTATCATGATCATTGGAGAACAGATGATAACCAAATAACATGTTTAGAATTACAAAAAATAACACAAAAATTTGAGTCCAAAGTCATTTACACCGTGAGAAAAATTGCTTAAAGTGAGGCTAAAACAAAAATGATTTCTCATGAAACTGCCTGAGGAAATTTGTTTCCAACAGAAGGAATTGGAAGACTGTTCTTAGATGGAGGGGAATGATGGTCTATAATACTGATTAACAAGAAAAAAAATCACAAGGAAAGCAAAATTATTACCTGAATAGATAGGTGTGTACTTACATATATACATTTGCTATTATTTTATTGACTGAAGCAAAAATGGCACCAAATTAATCAGACCTATATTGTGTGGGGAAGTATGGCTTACAGGCAGCAATGCACACACAGTGGATGTAAGTACAAATGGAGTCCCACTGCTGTGAATTTCTATCAGTATTGAAGCAGCGTGAGATCATTTGTAGAATCTATAAAATAAGATACAGGTTCATGTCATAACTCAAGAGTAAAATTGCCCAGTTTCAATGAGCTTGTACTTTACAACAGTATGAGTACTAGATAAACATATTTTTAACATTGTATCAGTGAACAGTGAGGATATACGAATGAATGTTTGATAATTCTTAATTTTAAAAGCTACATTTTTACAAAAATAGGAATAAGTGTATATTGACTATTATACTGAATATTACAACCCCAGGGCAGCTAACAATATTTAAAATTTAGTACATTCTGGTCCCAAACTCAGAGAAATCTTCCAGCTTCAACTTTCCAAGTGCTGTGTTTACAGGTGTGTATTTATGAGTAGCACAGTAGATGATAGGGAAGATATGAAAGCAGGTCTTCAAAGGACAAGGCTTCACAGAGAATACTTTAATTACAAAGATAGAGATTGTAAAGAGCATTTCAGGAGAATATATGTATAGGATAGATAGATGGATATTATCTGTCTATCTATCTATCTATCTATCTATCTATCTATCTATCTATCACCAAAGCAAGAAAGCTGATGTAAATTTACAAGAAAATTGACATCCAAGAAGTCAGTAGATATAAAATAGCACCTTCCTTAAGATGAAAGCATTCATTCAGAATGCATACCAACACTGAGTGAAGAATACATCTGTAATGGTAAAGATTCAATTGTGTAGCTTTAAGAAGTGAAATATTGGTATGCTTTTCCCTAGGGAAGAATTTCTCTTGCTCTCAGCATTCCTCAGCTGCCTGTCATTCTTTGCCTATGGGTGTATTAAAAAAATTTTATTTGTTAAAGATTTACGAGCATAACTAGAGACTTTTTCCCCAATTTCAGAATATTATAGACAAACAATAAGAATTAAGAAGCCCATTAAACAAATTGCTACTGATATTGACATTCAATAATTGCTGAAGGATACAATATGCATCTATCTGTATGTATTAATCTAATGTATGGATCTATCTATATGTATTAATCAATATCAAAAGGATCATGTTGTTCACAGAATGAATTTTAAATGTAATAAAATTAAATACTACAGCAAAATATATCTATAAAAAAGCATTTGACAGGATACCTATATTTCTATATAAATGTTCATTATCATAGAAATGTATTACCACAGTATTATTCAACTGGATATTATTCAATGTATAAAATATTTCTAAGTGGATATAATGGTGTACGAATGTGACTCTGGATTAGAGTGCTTGCCTGACATGTTCAAGAATATGGGCTTATTCCCCAGTACTGAAAACACAAATGCAAAAATAGTACATATATAAATTCACAACACAAAGAATCAAAGGCTTGAAATTTGTAGGTATAAACTGTATGTACAAACACTGCTATATAAATATAAGCATGTTATCTCCAATATACAATTCACACAAATGTAGAGAATGAGAATCTTCTGTAAATCAAGTTAATTCCATATCCCTCCCAACTACTGAATACTTACTGATACTTTAATTTATTCCCACATAGTAAGTGTAAGCACATTCACAGGATTAATGATACTTGACAATGGTGATTTCAAAACAATAAGTGATGCTAATCTATTCTTTCCTCTATAAGCACTGGAAAACCTCCCAGAATAAGTAGAAAAATCTTTTTTATATATAGTTGCGCAACACAGATGTACAAGGTCTCGAATTTGGCACAAGAGAACCATACTTACATTATGAAATCAAAGGATTTTATGTAACACTTGTCTTTTGCTTATTGGTGTTGATTTCAAAGATATAACATGATGGCATTTTTTGAGTGATAAAAGCAAAATCTTTTCACATTTCTAAAATCAAATAATGACTGTAAAACATAATTTTTACAGTCCACTAATTTATAGAACCAGAGTAATGGCAGCACTTCACAGAAATGTGATTGGAAATCAATTTGGGTTATATCTATCTTATGTAGGGACTGAATATTTAAATTCATATAGTCCATCACGGACAGTGTATGTTTCCAAGACAGAGGATGATATCATATACCTTCTTCTCAGTACACCATGGTACCTTTGCCAAAATTGACCATATAATCAGTCACAAAATAAGCTGTAGTTCATTCAAGAAGATTGAATTCCATGCATCCTATCAGATCACCACAGACTAAGGCTGGCCTTCAAAAACAACAAAACAACAGAAAAACCACATACACATGGAAACTGAACAAGTCTCTACTCAATGTTAACTTGGTCAGAAAAGAAATAAAGAAATTAAAAACTTCCTGGAATCCAATGAAAATGATGATGCAGCATACCCAAACTTATGAAACCAATGAAAGAAGTGCTAAGAAGAGCAATCATAGCACTGAGTGCCCTGGTAAATGAATTGGAGAGATCCTACGCTATTAACTTAACAGCACATCTGAAAGCCCTAGAACAAAAAGAAGCAACCCACCCAAGACAGGTAGACAGCAGGAAATAATCAAACTCAGGGTTGAAAACAACCAAATAGAAACAAAGAGAAGGATACACGAATCAACAAAACCAAAAGCTGATTCTTTGAGAAAATCAACAGGATAGATTAAACCCCTAGCCAAACTAACTAAAGCACAGAGACAGTATCCAAACTAAAAAATCAGAAATGAAAAGTATCATTCTTTGACTCAGGTCATCTTCCTTCATCTTTCCTTTTCACACCTGTTTCACATGTTGCTCTTCCCTCTGACTATCATTTTTTATTTCATTGTTTTGTTTTCTTGTTTATTTTTTAGGGGGGGGAATGAGTCTTTAATATTTTTGTTTGATTTCTTTCTTTATTTCCACCTTGACCAAGTTATCATTGAGTACAGCATTGTTCAGCCTCCATGTGTACGTGGGTTTTCTTTTGTTTTTTTACCATTGAAGACCACCCTTATTCCATAGTGATCTGATAGGAGGCATGGGATTATTTCTATCTTCTTATATCTGTTGAGGTCTGATTTGTGACCAATTATATGGTCAATTTTGGAGAAGGTACCATGAAGTGCTGAAAAGAAGGTGTATTCTTTAGCTCTATGATGAAATGTTCTATATATATCTATTAGTTCCATTTGGTCCAAGGCGTCAATTAGATTCACTGTGTCCCTGTTTAGTTTCTGCTTTCCTGAACGATCTATTTCTGAGAGCGGGGTGTTGAAGTCACCCACTATTATTGTGTGAGGTGTGATGTGTGCTTTGAGTTTTAGTAAAGTTTCTTTTACGAATGAGGGTGCCCTTGCATTTGGAGCATAGATATTCAGAATTGAGTGTTCTTGTTGGTGGATTTTTCAATTCCAAGTGGGTCAAGGACCTCCACATAAAACCAGACACACTGAAACTAATGGAAAGGAAACTAGGGAAGAACCTTGAACATATGGGCACAGGGGAGAATTTCCTGAACAGAACTCCAATAGCTTATGCTCTAAGATCAAGAATAGACAAATGGGACCTCATTAAAATACAAAGTTTTTGCAATGCAAAAGACACTGTCAAGAAGACAAAGTGGCAACCAACTAACTGGGAAATGATCTTTACCAACCCTACATCCCACAGTGGGCTAATATCCAAGATATACAAAGAACTCAAGAAGTTAAACTCCAGAGAGGCAAGTAACCTTATTAAAAAATGGGGTACAGAGCTAAACAAAGAGTTCTCACCTGAAGAATATCCGATGGCTGAGAAGCACCTAAAGGGATGTTCATCATCCTTAGTCATTAGGGAAACGCAAATCAAAACAACCCTGAGATTCCATCTCACACCAGTCAGAACGGCTAAGATCAAAAACACAGGAGACAGCAGTTGTTGGTGAGGATGTGGAGAAAGAGGAACACTCCTCCACTGCTGGTGGAATTGCAAGCTGGTACAACCACTCTTGAAAGCAATCTGGCAGTTCCTCAGAAAACTGGGCATGACACTCCCGGAGGATCCGGCTATACCACTCCTGGGCATATACCCAGAGGCTTTACCTGCATGCAATAAGGACACATGCTCCACTATGTTCATAGCAGCCTTATTTATAATAGCCAGAAGCTGGAAAGAACCCAGATGTCCCTCAACGGAGGAATGGATTCAGAAGATGTGGTATATCTACACAATGGAATACTACTCTGCAATTAAAAACAATGAATTCACGAAATTCCTAGGCAAATGGTCAGAACTTGAAAATATCATCCTTAGTGAGGTAACCCAATCACAAAAGAACACACATGGTATGCAGTCACTGATAAGGGGATATTAACCCAGAATCTCGGAATACCCTAGACACAATTCGCATATCAATAGATTTCTAAGAAGATGAAAGGAGAGACCCATGGTCCTGGAAAGACTGGATGTAGGGGAACGCCAGGACAGAGTAATGAGAGGGGGTTGAATGGAGAAAAAAGGGAGGGAAGGGGGCTTATGGAACTTTCGGGGAGGGAGGAAAAGGGAAAGGGGAAATGATTTGGAATGTAAATAAAAAAAAAAGTTAAAGGTAAAAAAATATTTTTGTTTGTTTCTGTTTTATTTTATTGTATTTTGTATATTGTTTTTGAGATAGGGCTGCACTGTGTGGTACAAGCTGGCACACAGCCTGCTATCTATTTGCCTCCCTGGTGATTAATTGAGAGGCTTATGTTACTATACTCTTGACCAGGTTTCACATTGCTTGAGAATGTAATTAAATAAATATCACTGGAAGAAAAATATGTTCTAAAAATATGTTCCATGAGAACATCTCAGTGATTGGCCATCCACTTAAAAGATCACTCACTCAACCAATAAGACTATGGCAACATACTTAGTTGATATCAATAGTTTGATATGATACCTATAGCTAGTACATGCAAAATTACAAACACTAAGATTCTATGTGACACTCTGCAGCACATTGCCTGATTTACTTACTTTTCTGAGAGATTAATTTCAGCCTCTTACTAAAATCTGCCATGTAGGTCTCTGCTTAAATTTAGTAACATAAAAGTCTTTTTCTTAAACCATGGAATTAGTACTGATACTTCTACAGAAAATTAAAATTTTCCTCAAGGGGGCACTGGTTGTAGAGTTCTAAATCTTCACATATTCCAGGTTGGCCTCCCTTGCAACAAAGTCGTCATCCACCAATTACATGCTGACACAAGCACCTGTTACCAAAAATTACTAATAGTGATTATATCTACCTTTCAATGTTCAGTGTGTATTGCTTGTATAATATTTTAAATTTATTTATTTACATCCCAAATATTGATTCCCTTCCAAATCCCCTCTCATAGAGTTCCTCCTCCAATCCCTCTTCCCCTTAGCCTCTGAGAGAACAGTCCTTCACCATGGGCTTCCAGAGCATTTTATGATTTTTTTCTGTTTCTATTAGATATTATTTGGTGGTGTCCACTATGTAGATGAAACCACCAAAATATATATCTTCCTTATATAGAACTTCAATGTGATTATAATTTTATGATTAAAGAAAATAAGCAGATCAAAACAGTTGTCATGATTGGTCCATGATGATCAAATTAAGGCTCCTTAGGTTGATTGTCTGTGTTGACTTCAGAGGACCCATGTGTCTGAGGTTTATTTGAATTTATTTAATCATATTTCTAACAAATAGAAAGAGTAGAAAGAGTTGGGAAGAGTTGACTGGAAAAGCAGAAGCTACCAATACACACTTTACCCCCTCAATCTTCCAGGTCAAGAGCTTTAAGTTCTTTGGACCCTGCACAGTTAGGGATTCTCCTCCTGCTAGAATTACAGGATCATGAAAAAAACTCTAACTTTTCCAGCATGTGGCATTGAAAATATCATATATGTTTTTGATCAAGTAAACAAGCAGCTTCACTTTGGACTCCAACAGCTATACTGACTTTAAAGTTTGCTAAATTTCTGGTCCTGTGGCCACAATTCTACTATATATCTAGGAATAGCAAGAGTCTAAGTGGCTGGGAGGATGCTAATGAAATGCTTCTCTAAAGGATCAATTTTAACATTCAGTATGGAAAATTCAGTATGAAATATCTTTTAAGAAGAATAAGAAGGCAATAAGTGGAGATGATGATTTCTGAACACACATATTACAGAGAAGGCACCATCATAGGCAAACATGGTGCCATTGGGCTACTACAAACTTCTAGGGGAGGGGAAGTTCTCAAAACAACCTGTCCTTCTGGAGGCTAAATTGTCCTTTCTAGAAGAAGATTGAAAGTAGTAGGAATCATTATATCTTGATGGTTTGTAGCCACAATGTGGGAGGGTCTATACATTGTATTAAATTCTGAAGAAAAAAAAATTCAGAGTATATGGAGTCTCTAAATTGTATTTTTTTTTTTAACATTTATTTATATGTCTAAGTACAATGTAACTGTCTTCAGACGCACCAGAAGAGGACGTCAGATCTCTTTATGGATGGTTGTGAGCCACCATGTGGTTGCTGGGATTTGAACTCAGGACCTTTGGAAGAGCAGTCGGCACTCTTAACCACTGAGCCATCTCTCCAGCCCCTATGGAGTCTCATAATGGGAATAAAATAAAGAACTTTTTACCACTATGTGTGTCTCAGCAGCCACATGGATGAAGTAAATACAATCAAGTCTGTTATCTTGATTATAGTCATTGTGTTTTGCTTTGTAAAGTTCCTACTGAAATGATTCTACATGTTGGTCCTTTACTGCATGCTACATATACTGCCCATTCTGTTTTATAATTTTTCAAACATCAGTTAACAATTTAGAATTCCTCCTACTCTCCTCCTCCTCTTCCCCTTTTTCCTCTTCCTCTCCCTCCTCCTCTTCCTCCTCTACTTTTCCTCTCCTCCTCTCTTCTTCCAACCTACTGTAACATGATTTAATTCCATGTGCGACTATCAATTGAATAAGATATGCATATTAGTGTAACTTTGTAACCAAAATGATATGAGTTAGAATTATAGGCACACCTGCAGATTCCAATAACATTTTATGAATATGGTTCTTAGAGCAATTTTAATCAAAAGGCTAAAATTTACCAACAAAATTATAAAGACATCTAGAGTCTCAGCAATACAAATATAGAAGATTATTGGAACATAGGAACAGGAAGTAAGTAGGATTTTAAAAGCCTTAAATAAATAATCAAATGATATTTAATACTATTTTTACTATGTATCAAATTAGGTAAGTTATATAAGCTCAAAAAGGATCGTTTTAATAAACAACTTATGGAGTACATTCTTTGTAAACTGTTTATTTACTCTCAATGTTTAAATATGTGGGAAAGTATTTAAGGAGAATTTTTGAAGTAAAACTTTGCCAAGTAGTCAGAAGGTTTCTCTTTGCTATTTGTTTGTTTGGTTTGTGTTTCTTTTTCTTTGTTAGATTATTTTTTTGTAGTTACACAGTAATTTAGCTTAAATTTCTCCAGGTGACTTTACATAGATACACTGTCCATAGTTGGAATGTGAAAATAAATGGATCCAGGCAATGCAGCATATTCTCATTTCGATTGAAGAATATTTTTACTCAGAGTTATCACAAAGGTGAATACTCCCTAGATTTGTTGAACTATTATAGCCAAACGATTTGAGTAGCGAAGGAAGTATGTCCCTGCTTTGCAAAATGAACTGCCTGGCTTTCCCACTGGGAAAATACTAATCATATTAAAGACTGTTTTCTGGACATGTAGAGTAAAATAAAAATTAAAAAAAAAAAAAACTCGTGTCAATAGTCTTGGTTCTTAAACATATTATAGTTTCATATTTTAGAGCTCAAAATTACAATCTTTTCTAGGTTATGTACGTTCATTTTTCAAATACAAAATGAAAAATAAAGAATTCAATTTAATCTGCTTTTTAAGCTTTTTTAGTATTTTAAAAATATTTTCCAGTTATTCAGTATTACTTAGCTTTTTCCCATTTATATAATCTTGTGCTTAACCAAATGAAAGAAAAAATTTCAGAGAACATATAAAAACCTGTATCAATTTGCTAAAATGTCCTTCTGAGAGAAATGAAGTGTATTTTATTGATAACCAAGAAAGAAATATAATTATAAAAATGTATATACATACCCCCAGGTATCTTTGCTTACAAAGCTAAACAAAAATAATTACATGTCTAACAATTCACGAGTGATTTATAAATTTCTGTAATAATGTGTACAACAGCAAAGATTCTTGTTTGGCATTTTTTATTGGAGAATAAAATGATCCTTTTTTCAACATGATACAACTTTTCCATTTTACTTAACAATTTTCAGTTATTAGAAACAGATGGTGTTTTGGTGGTAAACACAATTAATTTACATTTTAGACAATGTGCTTAATTAGAATTGGACTCCATGTCTTACTAGCTTTGCATTTCATTGTTATGTATACAGTATGCGATTCTGCCAGCTGTCATAAATACACACTTATGCTGCTTGTTTTTAAATCATTTTTAAAAGTCTATTCATTCTCATCCATAGTTTGGAAATTAAATAGATGTTAACTTTGAACTTTATATTTTTATAAGCACCTAAATTATCCTTTCTTGAAATGCATGGAACAAGTCTAAAGATATAGCTCATTGGATAACAGTGATTACTGCCCCTGCGAAGGACATGGATTCCATTCTCAGGACCAATAGGTTCCATTACAAAGGTCTGCAGCACCAGGTCCAGGGGAACTGATGACCTCTGCTGAATTCTGCAAATAATGCCTGGACATAATGCACAAGAATATGTGTAGGCAAACACACATACATATAAGAATAAAATAAATAAATCTCATAAAATTCACATTGACCTAAAAATATAAACATATTTTAATACATATCACTATATTTTTCATGGCTTCAGTTGTGGTATTATTTTTCTTAACATTTCTAAAATATTTATTGAAATATACTTCTATGATCCAAAAAAAAAAAAAAGTTGGCAAAGCACACACCAGTAAACATGGAAATGTCCCCATTTTATGTAAAAATACCAGGTGCCAAAGTAAAATCAGGATGTGACTGTTTAGTAACATAACCCAAAAAATAATAGAAACAGTCATTAATAGTCTCCCAAGCAATCAAAGCCCAGGACCAGATGGGTTGAGTGCAGAGTTCTATCAAACCTTCAAAGAAGATCTAATATCAATACTCTTCAAACTATTTCACAAAATAGAAACAGAAGAAACACTACCCAATTTTTATATTGCCTGGAACCAGCCCTGACTGAGAGGTGTTCTTCTTTCTTTTTGGTTCTTCTTGAGGCAGTGGAGGGGGAAGAGCATCTCTGTGGGAGGAGACGGTGGGGGGGGGCGGGAGGGGGTGGAGGTAAGACTTGGTCTTACAAAGAGAGATTTGGGGTAAGACTTTGTCTTATGTGATATTTAGGGTTGCTGTATAATAAAAAGTTTACTTATCTAAATCTAGGTTACTATGCTACTGTAGCTGACAAGTCTTCTATGATCTTCTGAGGCCAGAAACTGCAGTTTCTGGCATTTAGCACCTCTTCCTCAAACTGCATAGGATTAAGTAAATTGCCTTTTTACTGTCTCCACAGGAACTGCTGGGCTCTAACTTTCAGCCTGCTAGTTGAAGTTACAGGAAGAAAATGGGACACTTAGAGAAGTGGTTATAGTTTATTACTAAGTTGTAAAAAGTATCCTCTTAAAGCTATCTAAGAGGGAAAAGTGGAAAGATCCTAATTGGATAAAGGGAAAAATTCTTCTAAGTGGGGAAAGGCAAAAATTCTGCTCTAACTGAAGGGGAAAAATTTCTACTCTAATTCCTCTTAGCATATTTGTCCTCCGTACTTATACATCTTTCAGAATACATGATCACATGTTACAAAGTTCATCACAAGTTCACAAAAAAAAAATCAAACCATAAATTTAAATAGAAGTTTACAACAGAGAATGGTTACATGCATATCCTTTAGAAGTAATTATCTAGCTAAACATTTATCCCCTGTCTGGGCTCTACAGGTTCATTGAAAGTTTGAAACCATAACTAAGTTATTAGTGAAGTTTTGTATAAATAAACCCAGTCAATATTTTATCTTCTGTCCTAGCACATATAAAAATTGTTAGTTCCCTTTTGATGACCTTAGATTAATTGTTTTACAACTTCTTGGAATCTGTTCTGAGTAGGAGGAAGTCTGGTTTCCATCTAAGAGCAATTAACTGGTGACACTTGGGAGACTGGCAGAGTTCTCATTGCAGTTCTGACTATCAGAAAAGGACCTAATAGCAGTCCCGTTATAAAAGAGCTTAATAATCACAGATATAATTTTAAGAGTTCTTATAGTATCATCATTAAATCTTAAGTCATATATTTGTCTACATAGCATCACTATAAGACAGTACATCTTCGTGGATCTGCAGAGGTCTGCTACAAAGGATGTGCTATTTCTTATTATTATATATGGTTAATAATAACAGGAAAAGCATATTAATAGCAGAAATCTTTCCTAAAATGAGTCCCTCACAGCCTTGCTTGATAAGGACTCACTTGTCGCAGATTAAATAATAATCTGAAGCAGGCCATTTCAGGATGATCACCTGCTAGTATATTAGCTTGTCCCATTATGGCTCCTGACATTGTATGAAGTCACAATTGTGCTTATACCAAAACCACACAAAGACCCAAAATAGAAAGAGAACTTCAGACCAATTTCACTTATGAATAGCAATGCAAATATACTCAATAAAATTCTTGCAAACCAAATCCAAGACCGCATCATATTGATCATCCATTATGATCAAATAGGCTTCATTGCAGAGATGCAGGGATGGTTCAATATATAGAAATCCATCAATGTGATCCACTATATAAACAAATTCAAAGAAAAAAAAAGATCACATGATCATTCCATTTCAAGGAAAGCATTTGACAAAAATCCAACACTCTTTTATGATAAAAGTCTTAGATCAGGAATTCAAGGCCCATACCTAAACATAGTAAAAGCAATATACAGCAAACACATAGCCAACATCAAACTAAATGGAGAGAAAGTTGAAAGAATCCCACTAAAATCAGGGACTAGACAAGGCTGCCCACTATCTCCCTTCCTAATATAGTAGTCAAAATCCTAGCCAGAGCAATTAGACAACGAAAGGAGGTCTAAGGGACACAAATTGGAAAGGAGGTCAAAATATCACTATTTTCAGATATGATAGCGTAGTTAAGTGACCCCAAAACTTCTACCAGAGAACTCCTAAATCTGATAAACAACTTCAGCAAAATGTGTGTATATATAGTTAACTTAAATAAACCAATGGCCTTCCTCTACTCAAAGGATAAATGTGATGAGAAAGAAATTAGGGAAATGACATCCTTCACAATTGTTACAAATAGTATAAAATACCTTGGTGTGACTCTAACCAAGCAATTGAACGATCTGTAAGACAAGAACATCAAATCTCTGAAGAAAGATTATCGAAGAAGATCTCAGAACATGGAAAGATCTCCAATGGATTGGCAGGATTAACATATTAAAAATGGCCATTTTGCTGATTCAATGCAATCCCCATCAAAACTCCAACTCACTTCTTCATAGAGTTAGAAAGAGCAATTTGCAAATTCATCTAGAATAGAGAAAACCCAGGATCTCGAAAACTATTCTCAACAATAAAAGAACTTCTGGAGTAATCACCATCCCTGATTCAGGCTGTACTACAGAGCAATCATGACAAAATAAAAAAGTACTGCATGGTACTGGTACAGTGACTGGCAGGTAGATCAATGGAACAGAACTGAACACATAGAAATGAAGCCACACACCTATGGTCACTTTATGTTTGCAAAAGGAGCTAAAACCATCCAGTGGGGAAAAAAAAAGACAGCTTTTCAATAAATGGTGCTGGTTCAACTGGTGATCAGAATGTGCAAAGGTCAAGTCAAGGAATTCCACATAAAACCAGATACACTGAAACTGATAGAAGAGAGAGAAAGAGCATCAAACACATGGGGGAAAGTTTCTGGAACAGAACACTGAT
The DNA here is from genome assembly GCA_036184795.1 of Tokudaia tokunoshimensis. Classification (NCBI taxonomy): domain Eukaryota; kingdom Metazoa; phylum Chordata; class Mammalia; order Rodentia; family Muridae; genus Tokudaia; species Tokudaia tokunoshimensis. Next base: position 67,674,618 of record BTHU01000015.1, read on the forward strand.
AGCTTATGCTCTAAGATCAACAATAGACAAATGGGACCTCATCAAATTGCAAGGCTTCTGTAAGGAAATGGACACTGTCAATAGGGCAAAAGGGCAACACACAGATTGGTAAAAGATCTTTACCAATCCTATATCCAATAGTGGGATAATATCCTATATATACTAAGAACTCAAGAAGTTAGACTCTAGAGAACTGAATAACCCTACTTAAAAAAAATGGTGTACAGATGTAAGCAAAGACTTCTCAACTGAGGAATACCGAATGACAGAGAAGCACCTAAAGAAATGTTCAGCATCCTTAGTCACCAGGGAATCACAAATCAAAACAACCCTTAGATTCCACCTCATATCAGTCAGAATGGCTAAGATCAAAAACTCAGGTTACAACAGATGCTGGTGAGGAACTGGAGAAAAAGGAAAACTCCTCCTCCTCCATTCTTGGTGGGATTACAAGCTGGTACAACCACTCTGGAAATCAGTTTGGTAGTTCCTCAGAAAACTGGAGATAGGAAAGGGGGTAACATTTGAATTGTAAATAAAGAAAATATCTAATAAAACTATTCATAGAAGCAAAAAGAAAATATGAAAATATCAGTAAAATAATACTCATGTCCAGGCTTAGTGCTACATAAAAGTACTCATTCAATTAATTGGTATATGAAAGTGTTTGTATGTACATATGCATATCTTGGTATCATTTACACGCATTTATTCTTCACAGTCATTATTCCATCCTATATTTCTGTATTTGATGTGATATTGGCATAAGATACTACAGTTTAAGTTATTTAAATTTTATTTTTCTAAATTATGTCTTTTTTTCATAAATTATATCTTACTTTTCATGGGTTACCCTTGAAAGGCATACACACACACACATACACACACACACACACACACACACACACATGCACATACACACACACACACACACACACACACACACACACATACATATACATATTTTGGAAATAAAACTAAGTGTTGACCCCTAATGGCATTTTGATATAGGATACAGCACGCCTTTTTCACCATGAAGAGTTTTTCTTGCAGGAGAGTAATTGATACAGCAACCAGCAGCTGGACATTATGCAGAGAGTGAGAGACTTCCGAGTAACCCTTCCACTCAAGGCACGAAGTCTTTCCAGAGGAGGAATCAGAAGGATTGTAAGAAGCAGGGGTGAAAGCATCCCCTGTCAGACAGAATTCCAGCACTGAGGAGGGAAAGCGGACACAAAGCTCCACCATTAACCAAGATTCTATTGGGAACTGATCCCTGCTGGTAAGGGAAAATGGGTTTCCTCTTTGGAAGTGTCACTGAGTGTATGTAGCACACTCCAGGGCAAACCCACTCCAGGCATGCCCAGGAGTAGTTGACCAACAGGAAATAGACTAGTGTGTGTGTGTGTGAGTGTGTGTGTGTGTGTGATTTTTTTTTGTTGCTTTGTTTTGACTTTTGTTAATTTTTTTTGTTTGTGTAAAAAGGAAAAAAAACACAAAGATTTGTTTAGAGTTGGTAGGACAAAAAAGAGACTAAAATATGTTGCATGTAATTTTTCTTAATTATTATTTATTTTAATTGTTGAGATTATAGTCACATCATTTCCTCCTTTCCCTCCTCCCTACAAACTCTCTCATATGCCCACTCCTTAATGACTTCCAAATCATGGTCTCTTTGGCGATTAATTGTTATTACCTGCATATGTATTATTAAATATAATCTCCTACTCTGTATGATGTTACTTGTAGGTATGTTGAATATATTCTAAAATTAAAGTAAATTATATTTGAAATCTTAAAAGATTAAATGAAGTGATTGAATTACCAAAGAGAAAATAGCAGTAAAATGAGATAGCTTTAAGACATAGATATAGATGATGTGCAAAGGAAAAAGTATAATATTTAATATTCAGAAAACCGGTAGAATTGCTGACTTACTGAAACAGTGTAGTATTGATTGTCTTTAGCAACCGTAGAATTAAATCATAAAACATAGGAAGAAAATTCGGTAAGCTTAGACAGATTATAAAACAACCAATTCCCAAATAATCAACAAATCAAAGAAATCACAGTTTAAAACAAAACAATGCTGTATTGAATAAAAAGGAATAGGATGCAAAAAAATTAAATACATTAAGATAACCTTTGGCTTCAAGGCCAAACTGAGTACTAATATTGAAAAGGGATAAGTAACAAATATTTTGCCTTAACACTCTAGAAAATATAATGCCACTAAATTTAGTGAAAGCAGACAAAAAGAGATTCAATGAAATGTTAAGATTAAATTGTAGGGAAAACACAAAGAACTTGAGAGACAGTAACATAATTTAAGAAAAAAAGATTCAAAATCTGAAATCTTAGTAAGATCATCATAGTAAACAAAATAATTAAACAGATGTAAAAAACAAAACAAACAAAAAACCCACAGTGAATTAACAAGCCGTGCTTGACGAGATCATTAGGGATTACATATATGGAAACTGACTTGTGACCACAAGATAGAAAGACTTAAAAGATAAAGCTATTACATTAATAATCAAAACATAGCCTAAAAGCAGTGTCCCTGTCATCCTCTCACTGTGGAAGCTAAAGCAGGGAATGTTTGGGCGAAGCCACCCTAGATTACATAGTCCGGGCCTTTAGAAATAATAAATAAATAAATAAATAAATAAATAAATAAATAAATAAATAAATAAATGCAGTTTTATTAACTAATTAATTTATTTATTTAATTTTACATCCCACTCACTGCCCCCTCCTGATTACCCCCTCCTACAATCCTTTTTCTCATCTCACCTCCCTTTCTCCTCTTGATCAGGAGTTACCTCCATCCCGGTATCAATCACCCCATCATGGCAAGTATTTGAGGCTAGTCACATCCTCTCCCACTGAGGCCAGACAAGGCAGTCCAGCTAGAAGAACATATCCCATGGACAGGCAACAAATTGTGGGATAGCCCCACTATCCTAATCCTGTTCCAATTGCTCAGGACCCACATTAAGAATAAACTGTACATGTACTATATATGCAGGGAGGGCTAGGTCTAGGCCACATATGTTCCTTGGTTTTGGTGTTTCAGTCTCTGAGAGCCTTAATGGTCCAAATTAGTTGACTCTGTTGGTCTTCTTGTAAAAACCCAGATCATGGAATTCTTCCTCCTATTCATCTGGAAGAGTCCCGAGTTCCATCCCCTGTTTGACTGTGGGTGTCTGCATCTGTCTGAATCAGCTGCTGGGTGAATCCTCTCAGAAGACAGCCATGCTAGACTCCTCTCTCCAAGCATAACAAGAGTATCATTAATATTGTCAGACATTGGTGATTGCCATGGTATGGGTCTCAAGTTGGGTTTGTTATTGGTTGGCCATTCCTTCAGTCCTCCCTTCATTTCTTATACACAGAATAAATTTGAGGTCAAAAGTTTTGTGGGTGGGTTGCTGTCTCTTTAGCTCCACTGGGATTTCTGTCTGACTACAGGAGGTGACTGCTTCAGGTTCCATATTCCCAATGCTGTGAGTCACACCTAATGTCATTCCCCACTGATTCTTGGGTGCTTCCCTTATCCCTGGTCTCTGTCACTTCCTCAAAATGTCATCTACTTCCCTACATCTATCAATTGGAGATTTTCATTCATTCTCAATGTCATCTGTCCATTCCTCCTTTCCATGCAAACACCTGATCCTGAACCCCCAATCCATTCCTTTTCTCCTCTCACACATATTTCCCTTTTTCCACTTGCCTCTTATGACTATTTTATTCTAAGTGAGATTCAAGCATCCTAGCTTGTGTCTTCCTTCTTGTTTAGCTTCTTTGAGTCTCTGGTATGTAGCATGATACTTGTGCTTCATGGCTAATATCTACTAACAAATGAGCACATTCTTGCATTTCCTTTTGAGACTGGGTTACCTCACTCAGGATGATATTCTCTGGTTCCATCTATTTGCCTGCAAAATCTGTACCATCTTTCTTTTTAATAGCTGAACACTATTCCACTATGTAGATATACCACATTTTCTTTATCCATTCTTCAATGGAGGGACAGCTAGGTTTATTATAGTTTCTAGATATTACAAATAAAACTGCTATAAACACAATTGAGGCAAGTGCCTTTGTGGGCTTTTGGAACATCTATTTGGTATATGCCCAGGAGTGGCATAGCTGTGTCTTGAGGTAGAACTATTCCCATTTTTCTGAAAAAAAAATGCCATGTTGATTTCCAAAGAAGTATACAAGCTTGCACTCCCACAGCAATGGACACTACCTTGTACACTACTTTGCTCCACATCCTTGTCAGCATGTGCTGTCGACTTGACTTTTTGATCTTAGTCATTCTGACTCATGGAAAATTTAATCTGAGGCTTGGTTTTGTTTACCTTTCCCTGATGACTAAGGAGTTTTTGAATATGTCTTTAAATGTTTTTTGGTCATTCAAGATACCTCTGTTAAGAATCTTTTTAGTTCCATAATCCATTTTTAATTAGGTTACTTGCATTGTTGGTGTCTAATTTCTTAAGTTCTTTGTAAGTTTTAGATACTAGCCCTCTGTCCTATTAGAGTTGGTGAAGATCCTTTCCCAATCTGTATGCTGCTGTTTTGTCTTATTATCAGTGTCCTTTGCTGTGCAGAAACTTTGCAGTTTCATGAGTTCTCATTTATCAATTGTTGGTAGAACCTGAACTATTACTGTCTCGATCAAGAGTATGCTTCCTGTATCAATGAGTTCAAGGGTATTACTCATTTTCTCTTTTATGTATCCAGTTTTATGTTGAGGCCCTTGATACACATAGACTTGAGTTTTATACAGGGCAATAAATATGAATCTATTACTTCTACATGTAGACATCCAGTTAGACCAGCATCATTTGTTGCAAATGCCTTCTTTTTCCATTGTATGCTTTTGACTTCATTGTCAAAAATCAAATGTCTATAGATGGGTGAGTTTATTTCTGGGACTTCAGTTTGATTCCACTTATCAACCTGAATTTTGTGAAATATTTGTCAAGACATAGCAACACATTGTTTAAATTGTTACAAATGATAGAGAAGGAAGATAAAAAGTATACATCAGGGACAGAAAAAGTATCTCCACAACAGGCTCATGACTTCAATTGAAAGAAAAATATGAAGTAAATTTGCACATAATTCAATAGAAATTTAGAGGTGTTCCTTGTACATGATCATGTATTTTCATAGCAAGCTAGGGATATGGCTCAAAAGGCTACTGACCAAAACATTCACATAACTAATTGTTGTAAATATTGTTAATTATTTTTGTAAGATATAGATCTCAAACATATAATTATGTATTTAGCATACATTAAAATGAAAAGCACCATAAATGTTATCCTTAGAGAAGAAAATTTTCTGTGTTTAACACCTAAAACCTGCTACATTAAGAACCCACTGATCTAAGACTTCTATAATATGGCTAAATTACATTTCCTTGACAAGTACATACATGCCACATCCCTAGAAGGACCCTTTTATTGTGTCTTGAAAGTTCCATGCTGTGAGGTATTTGACCCCAAATGAGAATCTTTCAAAGTGCCATTTAAATAACACTTATCAATCTCCTTCTTTCAGGAAGTCATCTATCTTTTTTAGGTCAGTTCTCAAATCTCATCTTACAAATAGGAATATAGATAAGTTACCCTTCACTTTACTGTCTGGTAATTGAATATAATAAAGTTAATATATATGTACTTATATTTATTACTTTGAAAATATACTAGTCTAAAAGCTGCTTATAGTCAATAAATCAAATTTTGTATAACCCATGTGATACTAGATGCATTAAATGAACAAACTCAAAAGCAGTTAAAAGGTGGTTAGTAAAGAATGAGACTGGGTTTGAGAAAAGTGTTTAATGAATGGATTTATTATGAAAAGTACAATTTTATAATTAGATTAAAGTGGTGGTCATATAAAATTGTGAATATATAGTATACATTAAATCACAACCTTAAACAGGTGGGTTGAATTATATATAAGTTATAATATTCCTGAGCTCTAAATATACATACTAATGTTTAAAGTATTTAAATTTTATGGTAATGAGCCCTATTTTCAGATTATGAGTTTTTGTAGAGGAGATTCATTGAATTCCAAACTATAAAGATAGTCAAACACCTTCAACAATAAATAAATCCTAACACAGATGTTTCCATAATTTTGACTTTTTCTTACGTCTTCATTTGTTTCCAGCCAAATTCCTGGAATGAATCTTAATTCACTAAGTGCCATAAAGCTGTAATCAAGTTATTTAAGCTGTTTGTAATTTAATTTACATCCCTGAAATTCAAAGGATTGTAATGAAGATTCAATATGTAGAAAACGAATGTAATAATAAGCTCTATAGATCTGGAGACGTACATCAGTTGAACCAATGCTTGCTGCATATATGGAAAGCCTTGGATATGAGGCTTTCTACCAAAGAATCTGGATATAAGGATGCACATCTTTAACTCCTGAGCTAAGGAAGGAAAGGCAGAAGGACCAGAAGTGCAAGGTCATTCTTTGATACAAGCAATTTCAAATTGAGTCTGGGGTACATATCACAGTTTCGGAAAATAAAAAATTACAACTGGCCTGTCGTGAGGGACTTTGTAATTATTAATGGTGTACATTTCTAACCATACATAGACTACAAATAGGTCCATAGCATTGTTAATATGCATACTGGAATATGAACTTGGGGTTGTTTAGGACACTGTGTATATAGACTTAACCCAATTGAGATCTACAACATTATCATATTTAATTATTTTTACTTTCATGCACATCACATGAAAATTTACACACTTATTTTAGTTTCCATGGCCATCATTGGTAATGTTCTAACTATAGATTTTCTGCAAAGATTATAGTTACATTAAACAAGAGTATGTGAAAGAATGCAAAACAACTGTCCAGGTGCATAAATTACTAACTAGAGGTATGTGTGAAATATTTAATACCGTTTATTGAAAAGTATTTTATAATATTTTACCAACATAAAATAAATTTTTCCCTTGTATACGTATGATTATTTTTGTTAAAATGAATAAAGAAACCAGCAAGTAAATAATCTGAATTAAAGGCCATTTGACTACATGATTTTGATCCTGAAAAAAAAAATTCAAATTTTCAGTGATTTTTTTTTTTCTCTGAAGAGGCCACTGAACCTATCACACATGAAAAAATTGTTTTTAAGGAGAGCAGATTTATCTAGAACATTACTACATTGACTAAGGGACCACAGAGGTTAAGTTCCCTCTTAACACAATTGTTATTTCATTGACTACTGTTAGCAAGAGGCGAGAGTCAGAGCCCAAGGACACAGAAACAATTACCCTCTCCTGAGAACAGAGCAAGATGCTCTGTGCAGACTTGATTCTGGAATAAATCATTGGAATAGTGCTGGCAACAGTATAGATCCACTGTTTGAAAGTAAATCTCTCATCTGTGGTTTCCCTACTGACTGAAAAAGTAATATGCAGCCTATAAAGCCTCAGCCTTCACTCCTAACTAAGGGTAATTCTAGTCATTGTCAATTTTTGTGCTTAAATTACATCCAGCATTCTGCAAGCATGTACATAAGAATATGCTAATGGCACAAACAACAGTATCTAATATTATAATAAGACCATGCCTTTTTCCTTAGTAATGACTGTTTTTAAACCTAATACTGGACCACAAAAGCTAACATAATTTTGGAGTCTAAATTTTGTTGTAAGCTCTATTTCACAGAAACAAGATGACCATTATTACAAATTATATTATTTACTACAATTAGTCCAAATGATAGGAGGTATACCTGCTTAGGTGTTTGGACATTAGAGGTAATGCACTGCCCATTTTCTCTTATTGTTAGAGGGATACTAACACACAAGGTCCACTATAAGCCATAGGTAATTTTTATGTGTTGACATCTGCTCTGCATGCAGGTATTGTTTTCTTCTCCTATATTGTGGGCTTCTTTCTTTATTCACACATGCATTCTTACAATTAAAACCTTCCTCTGATCTTGAGATTTTACTCTTAACATTCTCAGGCTTCCCAAACCTCGACATTCTGGATCTGTGAGATCTGTGATCTGTGTTCTGACCTTCCTCCCTTCATCTGTATATTTAATGACAAAGAGACATAACACATTTTGACACAGTTCTTTCCCTCTTGACTTCTTTTTTTATTTCATTTATTTTGTGTATATGTATGTGTGCATGTCTTTTTCTGCCTGTGTGTGTGTATAGTGTATAGTTAAAAATACAGTTATAAGTAGAGTATAAATGAGATAGAATCACTTCAAAAATTTATATTAATGTTCTTTTTCAAAAATTTTAAAGATTAGTTAAATTTATCTTTCCTACATACATATGTGTCTGAATTGATTTTTAAAAACAGAATTTTTAAATATCTATAATCCCAGATTATGACTGATGAACCAGGGTCATTTAAATCTCAGCTACATAGTGGATTAAGCTTAACCTATGCTCCATAGTGATATTTGATTTCAGAAAGAAAACACAATAAATAAATAAATACATAAATATGTACATACATAATATAAAATATTTTAAATAAAGAATACATAATACTCCACAAAGTAGCAATGATTATTTCTACCTCATTGTTTATGACAAATTACATTGGTAAATAGAGTTCAAAATATTGACTATAGTTTTGATAAAACTGTATATTCAGTTAAAATGGAAATCAGATGTATTTTTTGAAATTAGAATTATTTGAAATGCAATATTATATTATATTTAATTAAGTATAATTGAGATCCATTATACTAGAAGGACAAAATTCATACAATATATTCCAGAAATGTGGAAAACATATAGAGAACAACTCATTTTGTTAAAAATATTCCACCTAAACAAAATGTTCTATGACAGGTTCTCCAACTGTCATTGCACTCATAGCATTTTCCATTGACCCTGCAATGAAATGGCCACTCAGTATATGGCTTAGTAGAGCATGATATGGTATGAATCCTAAGTTTTTTTTACTGAAAGCAATAATGAAGCAAATAAGAAAGATGTCTTTTGAAACAGAATTTTCTGAGTTTAAAGTTCTACATTGACTACTTATGGGAGAAATACTTGACATTAAGGTTTGAGTGAGTCAATAAAAATATGCTTGGAGAGATAGCTCATCCATTAATAACTAGACTCACGATCAAGTTTATTTTTCACTCTTATTATTTAAAATTATTAGAAAGACTCTGGATATAAAATAAAATAATCCACCTCACATTATATAAAATTGGAAACTACTCAATTATCCATAAATTCTTGATATTATTGATAATGGTGTTTTTTTTTTCTGAAAATAGCTACTGTATAAATTTGCTTAACATAGGAAATTCCCTTATGGAGAGCCAGTACTATAGAGTGAGAATCTCTCTCTCTGTCTCTCTGTCTCTCTCTCTCTCTCTCTCTCTCTCTCTCTCTCTCTCTCTCTCTCTCTCTCTCTCACACACACACATTATTTTCATGATAAATCAACATAGAAGTATAAACATAAACATTAGCATGATTTTCATGATGAAATCTTTTCAAATAGTAGCAGCTCTTCTTTTTTAGTCAAATACCCAAAACCATATGCAGAAAGTTCCTTTAAAGGTATATGAGTCAAGTGTAATCTATTACTTGCTAAACATTTTAGGATCTTGGTTTGGATAAACATGAGAAATAAAACAGTAGTGTTTCTTAAACCTTATTTTTTACATATTTTTAATTGAATATTTTATTTATTTACATTTCAAATGTTATCCCCTTTCCAGGTTTACCCTCTGCAAACACCCATCCCATTTCCCCTTATCCTGCTTCTATGAGGATGCTGTCCCACCCTCCTATCCACTTCAGCCTCACTGCCCTAGCATTCCTCTCTACTGGGGCATCAGGCTTTCATTAAGCGCCTCCCATCCCACTGATGTCAGATCCGACCCCTTTGGCTTCTTCAGTCCTTCCCCAAACTCCTCCAGTGGGGTCCCTGAGCTCAGTCCAATGGTTGTAAGCAAGCATCCACATCTATATTAGTCAGGATCTGGCAGAGCCTCTCAGGAGACAGCTGTATCAGGCTCCTGTCAGTGAGCACTTCTTGGCATCCACAATAGTGTCTGCTCCACTCTCTATCCCTGTATGACCTTTAGACAGCAATCTAGTTTACTATATTATGTTAAGTTGAAAATAGATCAATTATATACAAATTCTGGATCTACACTTGAGATTATATACACCTCATATTGAGAATTATAATGCTTTCATCTAAAAATAACTAGTGTATACATTTTCCTGTTACCTAGATTTTGACATTTAAAGAGTTGATAGATTATTTTGTAACAAGTTGAGCTAAGAATTCGTAATTTCTCTTCTCTTGAAGAACACTGATTTTATAATATATTAAATTTAATACCTATCATGGAAAACATAAATTTACCTGTAGCATAAATGTTTCTGTGCCATCTTAAAGAAGTTTCACTAACATTTAAAGTGCTTTTCTATGGAGAGCATGCTTCTATTGTTGCACAAACACAACTATTTGGTCATTGTTTAAAATACAGTTTCTGGAGGTGATGTCTATAAATATCAATGAAAGATTCAGATTCAAAATAAAATGCGCTTCTATTGACAGCAGTATTTGCCTTTTTGCCTCTCAAACTGCTTTCTGCTTACTGGGGTCTTCTGACATTCAAATAAAAAGTAATACTTTGAATTACTCAATATTTGAATTTATCAATAATGAATTTGAAAGACTTTCTCTTGCCAAGCACCAGCTCTGATAGATTTCTGAAATCATTACACACACCAAACAATTTAACACTCTTAACACTGTTGTAGATTTAGGCATCTTGTCATTCCATGTTAAAGATAAAAATTTGCAAACAAGAAAAAAAATAGAAAACAGCACTATTTGAATGCTTGAAAAAGAGCTAAGCTTCAATTCTTCTTAGGAGTAAGTAGTCCACCATAACTATAGTAAAGCACTAGATTATCCAATTTCCTTTGAGCTCTTAGAAAAGAAATATTAGCTCAAACTGATTCTATTACATGAATGTCCCAAGCATAGTATTATTAAGTGGCACAAAATTTATATAAGGCTTTTACCCAAAGACCATTCCAATAGTCCTTACAATAGAATTTTAAGATTTCCAGCCTATAATAAGCTATGCAGATAGGCATGTAAATTAAGGAGAACCCATTTTCTTACAGAATTATGAATATCAAAGTAATAGAAGCAATTAGGGCCAGTATGATAAAGGATGTGATTTCTCTTTAAAAGATGGATTATTGCCCTTTTAAATAATATTCAAGAAATATGATTTTTGTGGAGAATAGTACTATTAGTTATTTTAATCCATCTATAAAATACCCAAAGAAAATGCCTATATTTCACAAAGTATATCTAGCTAAGGAAAAATTCATAACCTTAGCTCTTAAATTCAATTATTTGAATTTCAGCACTGGTTTCATTGAAGAAAAATTGGGAAGTCTGTGAATGCTCATTCAGTATCTCAGATTCTAAGAATCCTGCCTAGCTGTGAGAGTGACAGGCATTACAGTCGTTCTCAAGGTCTCTTCAGATTACATCAGTGCAATCATGTGATGTTACTAATGGGTGAGTAAAATGACTTTAATAGAGAGAAAGAGATACCAGTGACCACAGATTTGTTTAAACCTCTCTTCTGGGTTTATGTTCCTAAAAATGTTTTCACCAACTTGAAACATCTTGACAAGGTACAAAATCATACACTATCACTACTATGTTGTACTTGAATGAAGATGTCTAAGATCAAAGACTTTCATCCACACTTAATACTGAATTAATTAAATTAAGTAGTTTTGGGAATAGATTTGAACGTAAACAAAATTACTTAGTAAGAATTTCCAATTATTTCGTATATGTGTAGTTGCCTTTATGGTGACACCTTTCCTCAATCATATTTTCACATCTATAAGTGTAACTGTTTCTCTCTGCCAGGAATAACCATGATATTATGTTCTTTACTCTCTATCAAAGTAATAATATATTCTTCAAAATAAATGAAAATTAGATTTGACTTTTTTGAGTTCATCTATTAACTATATATCTTTGAGGAGTTTCAAGATAAAGTCTAAAAAATTTTCTTACAATAAGCAGGATACATACTACTTCAAGATATTTTACTAATTAGTATTATGGCGTGTATGTATATGTATGATAGCTCACACATCATTGTATGGCGGAAGTCAGAAGACTTGTAGATGTCAGTACTCTGCTTTCAGTTTGTGGGTCACTGGAAACCAATTCATATTCTTAGCCTTGACGCTGGTTCCCTTATCGAGTGAGCCATCTTACCATCCCAGGAATCGTAGTTCATATGAAATCTATCGGCCTCGGCAGTCATCTTCCAGTAACTCGCCAAAATGACAAACACAAAGGGAAAGAGGAGAGGTACCTGGTATATGTTCTCTAGGTCTTTTAGGAAACATGGAGTTGTTCCTTTGGTCACATACATGCGAATCTACAAGAGGGTGATATTATAGACATCAAGGAAATAGGCACTATTCAAAAAGGAATGTCCCATAATACTACCACATCAAAACTGGAAGAGTCCCCAATGTTACTCATCATGCCGTCGGCATCATTGTAAACAAGCAAGTTAAGGGCAAGATTCTGGCCAAGAGAATCAATGTGCAGACTGAGCACATCAAGCACTTGGAGATCAGAGACAGCTTCCTGAAGCGGCTGAAGGAGAAGGATCAGAAGAAAAGGGAGGCCAAAGAGAAGGGCACCTGGGTGTAGCTGAAGCACCAGAATGTGCCACCCAGAGAAGTACACATTGTGAGGACTAATGGAAAGGAGTCTGAGCTGTTGGAGCCCATTCCGTATGAATTCATGGCCTAATGTACAAAACAGAAATAAAGTACCCGGACTGCAAAGTGAAAAAAAAAAAAAAAGAAAGAAAGAAAAAAGAAATCTACCCTGTACTGTTACTTCTATAAATGTACTAATGCTCTATTTTAAAAAGAAATAAGAATTTTTCTTTTGAGATAAATAAAAGCCTGTAAATCATTTCAGGAGTATCTTCATCTTGTTGAATTCCTGCAGAGCTATAAAAGATGATAAGGTTACAGATATGAAACGGTAGGAGTCCTTTTCTAATATAAATTACTGGATGCTTTAGAGGAAGATACCTACTTTCAAGGTCACATGCCCTTTAAGCCTCCACAAGACAATGACACAGCATTCCTATCTTTCAACCTTACCTTCTCTACAACTTTTTGCTAGTCCAAGAGTTTTTTTTTTAATATGAGCAAATATAGCAGTCTTTAAAAGTGTTTTTCTTGAAATACTTTTGACCTCATCTCCCGTGAACTACACTGTATCTCATGCATCATTTTTTTTTGTCCTAGCCAACTATCCAAATGCTCTTTTATGCTCAAGGCTTAACTTACATTTTCAAAGATGATTAACAAAACTACCTGTTTATACCTCTTGTGTTAAAGTTAATGCAGAAGTAGTAGTACTGGCTATGAGTTATGAGAGTAACAATACCAGCAATGATCAGCCAAACCATACATTTGATCCTTCCCAGAGCTTGATCTAATTCTTCCAGTATTTGTAAACCTTTTTCAGAAAAAATAGCGTTCTGTAACATTAACTGGAAGAGTAACAAATCAAGGTTGATGAAGTACCATTACATTTCCTTGCACAATGTCAGATACACAATTAGTCAAATTGCAGTTATAGCAAATTAAATTGAATCCTGGCCCATACAATTACCGAGAGTGCAATTGTCACAAGTTACATTAAACTAGTCTCCAGACATAGAAGCTTTTATTTGCCCAATTATCAACACATGAGAAAAGGATACACAAGCCATTACAAAACCTGACAAGAACATGGGGTTGTTTTCAGTGTGTCCCCAGTGGACTTCCTTTTTGGCCTAGCTAGAGTAGGACAATGGCTGTATCTCTCTTCTGCTGACTTTAGAATGTAGCAAAGAGGTCCAGACTGAAATGCAATTCAAAGGCCTAGTAGCATTGGGGCATTTATCAAAAGCATCAATTAGGTGATCACTATGTAATATGGGGCAATTGCATCAACTAGACTGGTTAACATCAACTTTCAGCAAGTTCAGAACTGACCATCTCCACAAGCAATCCCAGAATGGAGTCTGTCAGCAAGATGAAAATCTGCTGAGACAAATGTAGAAGACGAACAGAAATTAAAATTGTCTAGCTATTGGGGAAGGTAAGAAATGCTAAGACTTCTATCAGATGTAGGATTGGTAAAGATCTTTTCCCAATCTGATGGTTGCCTTCTGTCCTACTGACAGTGTCCTTTGCCTTTCAGAAACTTTGCAATTTTAGGAGATCCCATTTGCCAATTCTTGATCTTAGAGCATAAGCTGTTGGTGTTCTGTTCAGACAGTTTTCCCCTGTACCCAAGTGCCTCAGGCTCTCCTCCACTTTCTCTTCTATTAGATTCAGTATATCTGGTTTTATGTGAAGGTTCTTGATCCACTTGGACTTGAGATTTGTACAGGGAGATAAGAAATGATCAATTTGCATTCTTCTACATGTTGAATGGCAGTTAAACCAGCACCATTTGTTGAAAATGCTGTCTTTTTTTACACTAGATGGTTTTAGCAACTTTGTCAAAAATCAAGTGACTATACATGTGTAGATTCATTTCTGGGTCTTCAATTCTATTCCATTGATCTACCTGCCTGTCACTCTGCCAATACCATGCAGTTTTTTCTATTGCTCTGTAGTATAGCTTGAGGTCATGGATGGTGATTCCTCTAGAGGTTCTTTTATTATTGAGAATAGTTTTTGCTATCCTGGGTTTTCTATTATTCCAGATAAATTTAGAAATTGCTCTTTCTAACTCTATGAAGAATTGAGTTGGAATTTTGATTGGTCCTGTGAAAGCTCAAAGTCCATGTGTAAGGGAATGCCAGGTCTGGAAAGTGGGAGGGGGTTTTGGTAAGCAGGGGGAGGGGGGATAGGGTGGGGGGTTTCAGAGGGGTAACAAGGAAAGGAGATACCATTTGTAATGTAAGTAAAGCAAATATATAATAAAAATTAAAAAATGAAAAGAAAAGAAATGCCAAGATAAGGGAAAACTTCAGTTTTCTTTTCTTTTCTTTATTTTATTTTATTTTCTAAGTTTTTTTTATTTACATTCAAAATCATTTCCCCTTTCCCGTTTCCTCCCTCCCCGAAAGTCTCATAAGCCCCCTTCCCTCCCTCTTTTCCCCATTCAACCCCCTCTCACTTCTCTGTCCTGGCATTCCCCTACATCCCAAAAACAGGCAGATGTACTTATCTGGAGTTTATTTGCTATGTTTGCAGACAGAGCCAATTCTTAGGAATCTTGATTTCCTGAAACTTATATGAACTTTGGTTTACAAAATGATGTACATTAGTATTTACCGTGATATTGAAATCCATATTTTAGAAATATAGTTAACAGGTATTTATTAGACAGCAGGAGTAGACTCATAAGTTTGAGACCTGTTGAGGCTATATGTTTGGTCTAAAAGGCACAGAACATTTTTCTTTTCAATACAGAGGATCAGATACACAGATTGAACAGAGATGGTTTTAGCATGATGAGAATGATCCTTAAGTTTGTATTCAGAAGACAAACAAATGGAAATTAAACTCTTGAGCTTCTGAATGAATTTTAAATTGCTAATGTTCCATTAGCTTATCGGAACCACATTGATCAATGTTAAAAGTCTAAATTTTGAAATAATAGCATGTGGGGGAATATGAAAGATTTCCTGGTTTTTCAATTTACTATTTTTATACCTTAAATCATGTCTTATTCTATAACTTGCATGTATATACTTTAACATTTATTACTTGCACTTGCTAACTTTAAACATCTTTATTTGCCTTTACCAACTTTAAGCATCTTTTATCTGAAGCATTTTTTATTTCTAAATCATCATCATCATCCAAGTTACTTTACATCCTCTAAGCTTTATCACTTGCATTTATCAATCTCAAACATTTTCCATGAACACTTTTTCTTAGACCTTAACCTGTTGGATGGGATCACAACTCACCTGTACCAGACCTTAAGAGTGGTATTGACCAGCAGTCCTGGTGCTGTTCACCAAGGCCCCCTGCTTTGCTTCATGTTCCATGTTCTTTCTTCCCCTACTGAGAGAGGAGAAGCAGGAGTGAGTTCCAACTGCTGGTCACTTATCTCTTCCGTTCACATACAAAATTTCCCTCCCTACATCCTGCCTCCATTGTCTTTGAAGTGGGAATAGAGCTTAGTTTCATTTTCCTCCTCTGAAACCCATTCTGTCTCTTAGCCCTAATCAAGGTCCAAAGACAAAAATTTTCTACTGACATTTTACTTAGTCCATGCACATCATAATACTCTTGATGTCATTCTCTAACCTTCTTCGAGTTGCTAAATTTATTGTATCTTCCTCAAAAAACCAAGGACAAGTGTTCTTTACAAAATCTAAAAAGCTATATAATTGCGGTTGCCTTACTTTAAGCATTTGTACAAAAAGCATAGAGCTGTTTCCATGCCCTCTCCCCCTTTTATATCTTTTGTTTTTTCTGAGCTCCTTTACTTTTTCTTAGAAATATTCCCTCATTGAGTTCCCTTTTACTTATGGATCACCCTTTCTTTTTCTGAGCACTCACTTTTTCCTGCATGTCCTTCACATTTTCCCCTGTAGTTGAGCCTCACTTCAGGCACCATTGTGCCTGAGCTTGCTGATATAGTCAAGGAGAAAATCATGACTTGGGAAGTGAAGATAACTATAGGAAAGGCAAAGATGTAAGAGACGTAAATGGGAGGACTGCTGGTCAATACCATGCCAGACAGGAGTATATTTTCTCTGTGTCTTTTTAAAGGCAAACAACATAAAGCATGATCCAGGAAATTAAATTTAATTTAAATTCCAGGAATTTAAACAGTGACCGCAAATGCTTATGTGGTGACTTTATGGTGCACAGTATCTTTGTTCGATTAAGTTTATTTTCTTCAGGCTTGATCAGTCTCCGAGGACTATGCATAAGCAAAGGAAATTGGCAGAATATAACATGTACATCGTAATTAAAACCAAAGACAGATGTTGGTAGACTCAAAATAATTAATCACAAGCCAGAAGTCAGCCAAAGTAAACTCCAGATGTTTGCTCTACATCAGAAAATTCTTGAATTTTGGAAAGAATATACCTTTATTTTCTAGCTTCACAAATTGTGAATGAATTCAATGTTTTTCAGAAAATAAATATATTTTAGCAAGAAAATCATTTTTGCTTATACTTTGGTATTAATCTAATAATCAAAACAACAATGTTTGTTAGAAATCTGTCCAAAATACAAAGGGAAAATTTGAGCTTTCATTCTAAAATTGAAAAAGTAAATGGCAAGTCTTCATTTTTCAGACTGAACAATGAATCCCATGTGCCTTTCAATGTTGATTTAAACAATTGTCATTGATAAATGGAATTGGAACTTGTTGGCAAAGTAACAGATATTTACCCACTTTCTAAACAAGTTTATAGCTTATATGTTACCTTTGCAAGAAACATTCCAATCTACAAACAGGTTCCTGCTTAGTAGATTTAGATGAAGGTAGAAATATCTTAGAAGACCATAATGGAGTATCAGATCAACACAGTTATGAAGGGCAAAGGAAGAGAAAATACCTTGCATCAATATTTAGTCTGGTTCTTAATCTCATGTAATTATTTCAAAATACCCTTTTAGCATTTCTTATATTTCTAAGAAATACAGAAACAACACTTTAGTATATATGAAAACAGAATGTTATCAGGACCATTATGCTTCCTGCCAAAGAACTTACATATTAATGTTTTTCCTCTTTTCAATGATGATTAGAAATTTGTTTAATACTCTGAAATAAATAAAACTCATTTATTCATAAGGTAAAGAAAAAAGTAAATCCATATTGAAATAAAATAAAGGGATTTTGGCTTGGAAAAATAATGATAATAATTTGAATCCTATTTTTGACTATTTTTAAAACTATTTTCCAAAGACAAACTTCATTCCTCATTTTTAAGTTCCTCAAACTGAAATTGATATAAATATACTGAAAACTACATATCTATCAAAAGAATTTACCCGAGTTATAAAACATTCAATGGAATGCTAAGAAAAGCTTATGTTATAATTTTTGTTAGTAACATCACTGTTATTGATAAATAAATTTATATACAGCTTCACAAGATACATTTATTTAGAGTCAATGTAACCTTTTTAATAGCTTAGTTGCTCTATTTTGAGAAGTAGCGAAACATACTGTAGAAGAAAGTCTCACATGTTTTAGACAAGTTTTGAGAAATAATGTTTAATATTTAAGAACCAAGAAGAATTGTTCCATTCTATATTTTTGTAATAAATACATTTATGAAAATTATACTTTCTCATTAAAAAGATTAAAAATATTTTTTGAGACAAGATTGTTGAATTTGTGGCAATGACTAATTAGCCACCTTTTGAGAAATCCCCTGGATATAGGAAGTCTCTGATTCCATTTGATTTTTTTTTTAGGCACAAATCATTTAGATTGCTTCCTTTTTGCACATAGCTAAAAATATAATTAAAATATATCATTAGAGAAAAGTAATTACAGAGTACTTTCAGTCCTTGAATATCATTAAAGATTATACATTTAAGTCTAACTTAGCCTTGAATGCATAGCGGAGAGCAGAAGCTGTCTGGAATTGTAAAACTAAGACGGGCCATTTTTCTCATTTATGCTTAGTAAGATTCCATGCAAAACATTGTTACTTTGCAAATTTTATTTTCTATTTTGTTCTCTCTCTTTGTATTTTTTTAGACAGTATGTTTACATGTTGTTGGTCTAGAACTCAGTATGTTGATCTGGCTGGCCTAGAACTCAGAAAGATGTACTTCCCTTCTGAGTGATGAGATTAAAGGCATAAAACCATTAATCAGTTATCCATTCCAAGCAATCAACTCTAAAACATATATATTTGCAAATAATACTAAATAGATTGAATCTTCTTTCTCTGTATTTCTGTCATTGCCTCTATGTACCTATATAGATATAGATATTAATATATGAATATATATACATTCATATTTGATACAGATAGAAATAGAGGTAGATTACATACATATATAGATATATTCATAGATATGGATATTAATATAAATGACATAGATCATATAGATGATATAGTTAGACATAAATATAGATTTAGATATAAGTATGGATATAGATATTGATAATTGTCTAGCTAGAGATGATATAGATAGGGAGAGGGAGAGATAGAGAGATAGACATAGATAAAGGTGATATAGATATTATATGGTTAGGGAGAGAGTTATCAGTAGAGCTAAAACTAAAGTAATAAAGACAGAGACAAAGATAGATAGATAGATAGATAGATAGATAGATAGATAGATAGATAGATAGATAGATAGATAGATAGATAGATGTATATATAGATAGATGTATATAGCAATAGGTCTTGGAACAAATATGGAATTAAAGAAAATAAGTACATGAATTGTAAAACAGATAAAAAGAACTTGAGGGGCCCTAGAGTAGGAAGCAGGAGGGCTGGAAACAATGCATGAACAACGTGTGTGTGTGTGTGTGTGTGTGTGAGTGTGTCTATAAATATATAAATACATATATACATGTAAATACTCATGTACAAAATTCTCCGAAAGAAATTAAAAAATAAAAAATGCTAGAATGTAAAAAAATGTTGTGGAATTCTGTAGCAACTAGATTCTTTTAGATAAGTTATCCAAAAGTAGGTTGATTTCACCATATATTCATCAAAATGACTTAAGATAATCAATTTCATAAGCAAATATGAATCTGGTTTGGAACTGGTTATAATATGAATTTTATGATTACTTTATGTCTAATACTCTGATGCTCATCTTTCACTCTCCCTAACATTGACATATGCTCTCTTTTTCGTATAGGTCAACAAAAAATCCAACCAGAAAACAATTCACAGCTCTATTTCAGTCTTTTATGATTGGTAGGAAAATATTAAAAAAGTTTAGGACATAAAGAATAGTGTTAAAAAGTATTGTAAAACAAAATTTACTTTATCTATTATAGTGTTATATTCTACAAAATTAGTTTCTAATGGTTTGCAGTACAGAATTTCATATTACAAAAAATTTGTAAGTCAAACTTGAGAAATTAGACTGCATAATATAATTTTTAAACTTTCATTATTTAATTAATTTTTAAGTTTAAACTATTTAGTTAAACATAAACCTATAGGAAGTTTGAAGTTAATCTTCAGGGATAAAAAGAAACTTCTTTTTTAATTTATCAATTTAACAAACATATGAGATTGTTCTGTGAGACATCAGATCACTGAGTACATGCCATGGGATGGGATGGGAAGAGGTAAATGAACGTGTGTGTGTGTGTGTGTGTGTGTGTGTGTGTGTGTGCGCGCATGTGTATGTGTGTGTTGTTTGTGTAAGTTCAGGAATATTCATGTTGGTAAAAAGTTATATAAAGAATGATTGTAATAATATATGGCCTCCTATATTATTATATACAGAAAGAAATGAAATGGAGACCACTGTACATGCTAAAATTTATTTTCTCCCAACACTAATGTTGGAAATATCCCCTGTGAATGAGAAAGATGATCATTCAGTTAATCCATACTATGGAAAACTTACTTTTGGGTGTTTTTCCCAATTAGGGGAGAGTAGTTGTCTCAGGATACAAATTAGTTCTCAGACTAATCAAGGTATAACTTAGTACAGATACAAAATAATATGTTTATCTGTGGATTACCAACAATGTTTGGATTGCATTTCAAAAATATGTAGCCAATACATCATTATATGCAATTGACAATAGGAACAATTTATTTTTCTTAAGCATTTTTAAATTCTGGTGTAACTACTCTATATTAAGAGAAGGAAGTGTGATTTTAATGAGAGGACTTCTATTAAGAAAAAATATGGTGAAATGTTTTCATTATATGATTTCCCAATTTAATATGCATGATAAATATGACTATAAACACAAGTACATGTGTTTATGTGTATGCTATATACTAATTTTCTTGAAGTAAATTATTAACCATATTTTCTATATTCATATTTGTGGAAGATAACATGTTAAATTCATCATTATTTTTAAATACTATTGATAATATTTTATACTTAAAAAATAAAATCATGTTAATGATGGTTTTCCTATAAATGTATATTGCCTGGGAATGCTATATCCCCTTCAGTTCATATAAGAATATTGATGTTCTCATAGCCATTGAGACAACAAAACTTATTTCAAGATGTAATCTTTCAATAGCCTCCCAACATTAAATGGTCTGTGATTATATCATGAAAATAATGGATTTATTCATATTTCATTTCTTAGAATCTATAGTAACACTAGGATTGATATAATAAAAGAAAAATTATCATATAAGGACATAGTGAATATTAGTTACACATTCCCCATTTTCCAAGTTAATTAGAAAATTTCAGCAAAGTTTAAATAGGAAATCCATAATATGAGCCTCACTCATTAAAAAATAAAGAATATATTTCAAGGATTAATGAGAAAAAATTTCCTCTCAACCTGAGGATAAATTCCACCAGATATATTATGCCACTTAAGCTCAACATTTATTATAAAATATGTTAGAACAAAATGAAAAAAATCATTATTATTCTGAAATGGACATATCAGGAAAAGACAATAGTGTAGATATGAATTTAAAAATAGTACTAAAACTATTTATTCTGAAACTTAATATGATGCCAGGAAACAAAATTTGAATAAGTGACTTCACCTGATATTACAAGCACTTATATTTGAAAAGTAGTAATATTTAAATTTTTCAGTCTTATCAGTTGAAATTTGGGCATAGATTTTTAAGTGAAATGCACATGTGGGCAAAGATGTGACATAACCCTACAGTGTAATTGCTAAAGCAGTGAGAGTAGACAAATCATTGAAGACAGCACAGAAACAAAGGAACAGAAGGCAAAAATAATTATTGAAACTCACCCAGTTTCAGAGAGTTGTAGAAAATAATTTTATGATAGTATGGATATAGGAAGACCAGAAGTCTTCAACCCTACATGAAGATTTATAAGCAAAGAATTCTGAGAGAAGGAAAAATAGTCTTTGCCAGGGAAAAGCACATCAGTTAGTAGTTATCCAATACCTGAGAAAGGAACATAAAGTAGACTGAACCATTGTATTTAGGAATATGAACACACAGGCATGTAACCATAATAAATGAAAGAAAGAGGCTATGATTTTTAAAGAGAACATGGAAGTGTTTGGAGAAGGTAAAGGGAAGGCAAAATTAATAAAATTATGTTATAGTTTCAAAATATAGATGGGACAATTTTTTAAAAGGCTCTAAAAGATATACACAATAAATGGAAGAGCAGAAAAGGACCCATGGCATCATATGGTTCAGGAGAAATGAGAATAACAATGGGCACAGAATGAATGCATTGTAGAGACATAACAGGATTTTAGCTTAGAGGAAGACAGTTGAGAAACTGAATTCCAAAAAGTAAAATTATAGGTATGAAAACAAGGTAACTTGAGGTATAAATTAGCATGATATATAGTTACTAAAATATTGCTTAATTATTTTAATCATACTATTAGTTGTTTTTATTATTAATGAACAGAAATAAATTCCAATATATAAACCATGGTTACAGAAAACTATAACTAAATAATTTTTACTTGTGTGCATGTAGGATATTTTACTATGTTAAAATGAAGCACTGATTAGCCTAAACATAATTTACATTTTTATACATTAAAACATTGTGGAAAATCATGACTTTCTTTTGTCTGCAAGAGGGGAGAAAAGCAAAAATCACTGAGATCTGAGCAAAAGTTCTTCTGTAAATTTACTTTTTTCTTAAAGAACTTATGTCTTTAGAAAAAAAAGATATTTTCAACTTCATTGTCTCAATTTTACATGATAGTAATAATTCCTTTTACAAACGTAAATGAAGTAGAACAATTTAACAATTAGATGGATTGATAGGTAAATACACTGCTTCAAAGACTGACTCCTGTAAGTCATTCTCTGACATTCACAAATATTGAGTATTGGATCTCTCTCTCTCTCTCTCTCTCTCTCTCTCTCTCTCTCTCTCTCTCTCTCTCTCTCTCTCTCTCTCTCTCTCTCCCTCTCTCAAATGTACTCAATAAATAAATAATTTTAAATGAAAAATAAAGAAAGTGCAAAAAATAGTTTGGCTAATTTATATCATGTCACATGGGGTATCCTCCATTTCACTTATTAAATAGCAGTATAAAATTACCAATTTTTCTGAAACATACATGATATCTTAGTGTTTTATTGCTGTGAAGAGACACTATTACCAAGACAACTTTTATAAAGTCAAATAGTTAATTGGGGCTGGATTATAGTTTCAGAGTTTTAGTCTATTTTCATCGTAGCAGGACACTTGTCAGCATGCAGACAGGCAGGGCGCTGGAGAAGCCAAGAGTTCTACATATGTTTTTTTCATATTTCAATAGATATTTGCTTTATTTACATTTCAAATGGTATCCCCTTTCAAGTTACTCCACCAAAAACCCTGTATCCCATCCTCCGTCCTACTCATCCCTCCCCCCAAATTCCTGACTTTCATTCCCCTATTCTGTGGAATCTAGCCTTCACAGGACCAATGGGCTCTCCTCTCATTGATGTCTGAAATGGTCATCTTCTGCTACATATGTAGCTGGAGCCATGGGTCCCTCCATGTGTACTCTTTGGTTGGTGGTTTAATCGCTGGGAGTTCTGGAGGTACTGGTTGGTATATATTATTTTTCCTCCTTGCAGGGCTGGCAACCTCTTCAACTCCTTGGGTCCTCTCTCTAACTGTGCCATTGGGGACCCTATGCTCATTCTATTGGTTGGCTGTGAGCCATGGGTGTTTTGTTCCACTTTCCAATAAGGATCAAAGTATCCACACTTTGGTCTTCCTTCATCTTGAACTTCATGTGGTCTTTGAGTTATATCGTGGGTATTGCAAGCTTTTGGGATGATATTCACTTATCAGCGAGTGTATACAGTGTGTGTTCTTTTGTGATTGGGTTACCTCACTCAGGATGATACTTTCTAGATCCATCCGTTTGCCTAAGAATTTCATGAATGCATTGTTTTTAATAGCTGAGTAGTACTCCATTGTGTAAATGTATCACATTTTCTGTATCCATTCCTCTCTTGAGGGATACCTAAGTTCTTTACAGCTTATGGCTATTATAAATAAGACTGCTATGAACATAGTGGAGCATGTACCCTTATTACATGTTGGAGCATCTTCTGGGTATATGCCCAGGAGTGGTGTAGCTGGGTCCTAAGGTAATGCTAAGTCCAATTTTCTGAGGATACACCAAACTGGTTTCCAGAGTGGTTTTACCAGCTTGCAATCCCACCAGCAATGGAGGAGTGTTCCTCTTTCTCCACATCCTATCCAACATTTACTGTCCCCTGAGTGTTTGATCTTGACCATTCTGACTGGTGTGAGGTGAAATCTCAGGGTTGTTTTGATTTTCATTTCCCTGATGATTAAGGAGGTTGAACATTTCTTTACATGTTTCTCAGCCATCCGGTATTCCTTAGTCGAGAATTTTTTGTTTAGCTCTGTACCCCATTTTTAATAGGGTTACTTGGCTCTCTGGATTCTAACTTCTTGATTTCTTTGTATATGCTGGATATTAGCCCTCTGTTGAATGTAGGGTTGGTAAAGATCTTTTCCCAGTTTGTTGGTTACAGTTTTGTCCTATTGACAGTGTCCTTTGCCTTACGGAAGCTTTGCAATTTTAGGCGACGCCATTTGCCAGTTCTTGATGTTAGAGAATAAGCTATAGGTGTTCTATTCATGAAATTTTCCCATGTGCCCATAGATTCTTCTCCACTTTCTTTTCTATTAGAGTTAGTGTATCTGGTTTTATGTGGAGGTCCTTGATCCACTTGGACTTGAGATTTGTACAGGGAGATAAGAATGGATCAATTTGCATCCTTCTACATACTGACTGCCAGTTGACCCAGCACCATTTGTTGAAAATGCTGTCTTTGTTCCACTGGATGGTTTTAGCTCCTTTGTCAAAGATCAAGTGACCATAGTTGTGAAGGTTCATTTCTGGTTCAATTCTATTCCATTGATCTACCTGCCTATCACTGTACCATGAAGTTTCTACATCTTGATCTGAAAGCAGTCAGGAGAAGACCTTTTAAGCAATGTTAGATTCTCTTTTCCTTTCCCAATCCTCATTCCCAGAATGATGTCTCTGAGACTATTTATAATAAATGCCTTGGTAATAAGCTTTGGGTCATTCACTGACTAGTTCTTAACTTATTTAACCTATTCAAACTACTCTATGTCTACCTTTTGGATAGTTAAGAATGTGGCTCATTCCTTGACTAGTTCTTAATTTATTTAATCTAATTAAATTCTTCTTTGTCTATCATTTGGTTAGTTACTTCTGCTTTATTCCTAATCCTTCTTCCTTAGCATCTCTCTCAGAGTCTCTCTAAGCATATTCCTGATCTAAGCATCTACCTACTGATTTATATCTGTCTCTCTGTGAACACTCTCCAATCTCTCCCTGTGCTTCCTTTTATCCTCTCACTATTTTCCAGAATCCTCTCCCTTTCTGCCAATGTCTCATCTCCTATTTCCTGCCTCAGGTCTTTGGTCATTGGCTTTTTTAATGTCAGGCAGTGCTTATAAGAGATTCTTTCTTCAGAGACCAGATTCCTCACTGGAATTTCACATTATGAGGTCATACTTCCTAATTGTGTCACTCCCTAAGGCAAACCATTGAAACTATGAGAACCTATTCAAACTACCTGAATTTCCAGTTTTCAATATCCTAACCTAAATACATCTAAGTTTTTATATAATCCCTGATTTTATTGGGAAATACTCATATGTGTAGAACAATTTGATAGTTCATGACCTCATATTTTAGCTTTGTAAAAAATATTGTCACTTTATTAATAACAAACTAATATGCTTATCAACCTTTATATTTATTTATTTATTTATTTATTTATTTATTTATTTATTCACATCATGAATGTTTCCCTGCTCCTGGTTCCCCCTCATAGAGTTCTTCCCCCTTCCCCCTTTGCCTCTGAGAGGATAGCCCTCCCTGAGTATCCCCTCACCATGGTTCATCTAGTTTCTGCAGGATTAGGCACATCCTGTCCCACTGAGACCAGCCCTCTACTACATATGCACTGGGAGCCTCAGACCAACCCCTGGATGCTCTTTGGTTGCTTGCTCAGTCTCTGAGAGCTTCCAGGTTTACTGGGAAGACTGTTGTTCTTCCTGTGGTATTGCCATCTCCTTAAGGGCTTTCAGTCCTTCCCCTCATTCTTCCATAGGGATCCCTGACCTCTGTCCAATGTTTGTGGGAATCTGCATCTGTCTTAGTCAGCTTCTGCGGAGAGCCTCTCAAAAGGATGCTATGCTAGGCAGTCCTCTGTAAGTACAACATTGCATTATTAATAGTATTAGATATTGGTGCTTGCTCATGGGAAGGGTCTCAAAATTGACATCCATTGGTTGGCCATTCCTTCAGTCCCTGTTCCATCTTTGTCCCTGCATTTCTTTTAGATGGGACCAATTTTGGGTCAAAGTTTTGTAGGTGGGTTAGTGTCCCCATCCTTCTGCTGGGGGTCCTTTCTGGCTACTTGAGGTGGTATCTTCAGGTTCCATATCCCTACAGTTGGGCATTCTAGTTAAGGTCACCCCTATTGACTCCTGGGAGCCTCCATCATCCCGGGTCTCTGTGACTTCATATAAATCCTGCCCTACCACACTAACTTCAGCAGCTGCATATTTTCATTCATTCTTCTGGCCCTCTAGACTTCTCTTCTATCTCTCTCCATGCCTAAACCTGCCCTCCTATTCCCTTCATCATCCCCTTGCTCTTCCTTCTTCCACCTAGGTCCCTTCATCCCTCTGATTCCCATGACTATTTAGTTCCCCCTTCAAAGTTGGATTCAGGCATCTTCACTTGGACCTTCCTTCTTGTTTAACTTCTTTGGGTCTATGGTGCATATCATGGATATCTGAATTTTTAGGCTAATTACCACTTATGAGTTAGTACACACCATATATATTGTTTGGGTCTGGGTTACCTCACTCAGGATGATGACAGTTTTTGGTTCCATCCATTTGACTGTAAAATTCATGATATCCTTGGTGTTTTTTGTTTGTTTGTTGTTTTATCTTTTCCTTAGATATATTCTTTATTTTTATTTCAAATGATTCCCCTTTCCTGGTTCCCTGCTCACTGAAAGTCCCATGAGCACTCTCCCCTCCCCCTGTTAACCAATCAACCCCATACGGCTGCCCTGTCCTGGTATTCCCCTACACCGCTGCATCTAGCCTTTCCAGGACCTGGGCCTCTCCTTCCTTCTTCCTGGGCATCATTTGATATGTGAATTGTATCTTGGGTATTCTGAGTTTCTGGGCTATTATCCACTTATCAGTGAGTACATACCATGTGTGTTCTTTTGTGAATGGGTTAACTCACTTAGGATGATATTTTCAAGTTCCACCCATTTGCCTAAGAATTTCATGAATTCATTGTTTTTAATAGCTGAGTAGTAATCCTTGTGTAAATATACCACATTTTCTGTACACATTTCTCCATTGAGTGACATCTGGGTTCTTTCCAGCTTCTGGATATTATAAACAGGGCTGCTATGAACATAGTGGAGCATGCATCCTTATTGCATGCTGGGAAATCCTCTGGGTATATTCCCAGGAGTGGTAAGGCAGGGTCCTCCAGTAGTATCATGCCCAGTTTTCTGAGGAACCACCAGACTGATTTCCAGAGTGATTGTACCAGCTTGAAATCCCACCAGCAGTAGAAGAGTGTTCCTCTTTCTCCACATCCTCGCCAGCACCTGCTGTCTCCTAAATTTTTGTTCTTAGCCATTCTGAATGGTGTGAGGTGAAATCCCAGGGTTGTTTTGATTTGCATTTCCCTAATGACTAAAGATGTTGAACATTTCTTTAGATTCTTCTCAGCCATTAGATATTCCTCAGGTGAAAATTCTTTGTTTAGTTCTGTGCCCCATTTTTTAATATGTATATTTAGATATCTGGAGTCTACCTTCTTGAGTTCTTTGTATATATTGGATATTAGCCCTCTGTCAGATGTACTGTTGGTAAAGATCTTTTCCCAATTTGATGGTTGCCATTTTGTCCTATTGAGAGTGTCCATTGCTTTACAGAAAGTTTGTAATTTTAGGAGGTCCCATTTGTCAACTCATGATCTTAGAGCTTAAGCTATTGGTGTTCTGTTTAAGAAGTTTTCCCTTGTGTCCATGTGCTCAAGGCTCTTCCCCAGTTTCTTTTCTATTAGTTTCAATGTTTCTGGTTTTAGGAGGAGGTCCTTAGTCCACTTGGATTGAGCTTAGTAGATGGAGATAAGAATGGATTGATTTGCATTCTTCTGCATTCTGACCTCCAGTTGAATCAGCACCATTTGATGAAAAAGGTATATTTTTTTCCAATGGATGATTTTACTTCTTTGTCAAAAATCAAGTGACCATATGTGTGTGGGTTCATTTCTGGCTCTTCAATTCTATTCCTTTGATCTACCTGCCTATCACTGTACCAATACCATGCAGTGTGTAACATTATTACTCTGTAGTACTACTTGAGGTCCAGGATACTGATTCCCCCAGAAGTTCTTTTAGGGTTGAGAATAGTTTTAGCTATCCTGGGTTTTTTTGTTATTCCAGATGAATTTGAGAATTGCTCTGACTCTATGAAGAATTGAGTTGGGATTTGATGGGGATTGCATTGAATCTGTATATTGCTTTTGGCAAGATGGCCAATTTTACTATATTAATCCTACTGATCCACGAGCATGGAAGATTTTTCCATCATCTGAAGTCTTCTTCGATTTCTTTCTTCAAAGACTTGAAGTTCTTGTCATACAGATCTTTCACTTGTTTGGTTAGAGTCACACAAAGATACTTTGTATTGTTTGTGGCTATTGTGAAGGGTGTCATTTCCCTAATTTCTTTCTTAGCCTGTTTATCCTTTGAGTATAGAAAGACTACTGATTTGCTTGAGTTAATTTTATATCCAACCACTTTGTTGAAGTTTTTTATCATCTGTAGGAGTTCTCTGGTAGAGTTTTTTGGGTTGCTTAAGTATACTATCATATTATCTGCAAATAGTAATAATTTGACTTCTAGCTTTCCAAATTCTATCCCTTTGACCTCCTTTTGTTGTCTAATTTCTCCAGCTAGAATTTCAAGTACTATATTTAATAAATATGGAGAGAGAGGTCAGCCTTGTCTAGGCCCTGATTTTAGTGGGATTGCTTCAAGTTTCTCTCCATTTTATTTGATGTTGGCTACTGGTTTGCTGTATATAGCTTTTACTATGTTTAGGTATGGGCCTTGAATTCCTGTTCTTTCCAAGATCTTTAACATGAAATGGTGCCGAATTTTGTCCAATGCTTTTTCGGCATCTAATAAAATGACTGTATGATTTTTTTCTTTGAATTTGTTTATGTAGTGGATTACATTGATGGATTTTCATCTATTGAAACCTCCCGGGAGGTTTCATCGCTGCATTCCTGGGATGAAGTCTACTTGATCATGGTGAACGATCATTTTGATGTGTTCTTGGATTCAGTTGGCAATAAGTTTATTGAGTATTTTTTCATTGATATTCATAAGGGAAATTGGTCTGAAGTTCTCTTTCTTTGTTGGTTCTTTGTGTGATTTTGGTATCAGCATAATTGTGCAGTGTTCCTTCTGTTTCTATTTTGTGGAATAGTTTGAAGAGTACTAGTGTTAGGTCTTCTTTGAAGGTCTGATAGAATTCTGCACTAAAACTATCTGGTACTGTGCTTTTTTTTTTTTTTTTTTTTTTTTTGGTTGGGATACTGTAAATGACCACTCCTATTTCTTAAGAGGTTATGGGACTGTTTAGATGGTCTATATGGTCCTGATTTAACTTTGGTATTTAGTATCTATCTGGGAAATTATCCATTTCATCCAGATTTTTGAGTTGTGTTGAGTATAGGCTTTTGTAATAGAATCTGATATTTTTTTAATTTCCTCAGTTTCTGTTGTTTTATCTCCCTTTTCATTTCTGATTTTGTTAATTTGGTTACTGTCTCAGTGCCCTCTGGTAAGTCCGGTTAAGGGTTTATCTATCTTATTGATTTTCTCAAAGAACCAGCTCCTGGTTTTGTTGATTATTTGTATAGTTCTTTTGGTTTCTATTTGGTTGGTTTCAGCCCTGAGTTTGATGATTTCCTTCTTTGTACTCCTCTTGAGTGTATTAGATTCTTTCTGTTCCAAAGCTTTCAGGTGGGCTGTTAAGCTGCTTGTGCATGCTCTCTCCAGCTTCTTTTTGGAGGCACTCAGAGCAATGAGTTTTGCTCTTAGCACTGCTTTCATTGTGTCCCATAAATGTGGGTATGTTGTGCCTTCATTTTCATTAAATCCTAAAAAGTCTTTTATTTCTTTCTTCATTTCTTCCTTGACCAAATTATCATTGAGTAGAGCATTGTTCAACTTCCATGTGTATGTGGGCTTTCTGTTTTTTTTTTTTTGTTGTTGTTGTTGCTATTGAAGACCACCCATACTCCATAATGATTAGATAGGGGGCATAGGATTAGTTCAATCTTCTTATATCCATTGAGGTCTGTTTTGTGATCAATTATATGGTTGATTTTGGGGAAGGTACCATGAGGTGCAGAGGAGAAAGTACATTCTTTTAATTTAGATATCTATTAAATCCACTTGTTCCAAAACCTCTGTTAGTTTTACTGTGTCTCTGTTAAGTTTGTGTTTCCCTGATCTGTCCATTGAGGAGAATGGGGTGTTGAAGTCACCCACAATTATTGTGTGAGGTGTAATGTATGCTTTAAGCTTTAGCAAAATTTCTTTTAGGAATGAGGGTGCCCTTGTATTAGGAGCATAGAATTGAGAGTTCAGAATTGAGAGTTCTTCTTGGTAGATTTTTCATTTGATGAGAATAAAGTGTCCTTCCATGTCTTTTTTGATGACTTTTCGTTGAAAGTCTTTTTTTTTTTTTTTTTTTTTTGGATATTAGAACGGCTAATCCAGCTTGTTTCTTGAGACCATTTGCTTGGAAAATTGTTTTCCAGCCTTTTACTCTAAGGTAGTGTTTGTCATTGACACTGAGATGTGTTTCCTTTATGTAGCAAAATGTTGGGTTCTGTTTCTATATCCAGTCTATTAGTCCATGTCTTATTGGGGAATTGAGTCTGTTGATGTTGAGATAATAAGGAATAGTGATTATTGCTTCCTGCTATTTCTTATGTAAATTTTACATTTTTGTGGTTATCTTCTATTGGGTTTGTTGAAGGAAGATTAATTTCTTGCTTTTTCTAGTGTGTAGTTTCCCTCCTTTTGTTGGTGTTTTCCATTCATTATCTGTTGAATTGCTGGATTTGTGGAAAGATACTCTGTAAATTTGTTTTTGTCATGGAATATCTTGTTTTCTCCATCTGTGGTAATTGAGAGATTTGCTGGATATAGCAGTCTGGGTTGGCATTTGTGTTCCCTTAGGGCCTGTATGACATCTGCTTATGATCTTCTGACTTTCATATTCTCTGGTGAGAAGTCTGGTATAATTCTGATAGTTCTTCCTTTATATGTTATTTGACCTTTTCCCCTTACTGCTTTTAATATTCTTTCTTTGTTTAGTACATTTGGCATTTTAATTATTATGTGATGGGAGGAATTTCTTTTCTGGTCAAATCTACTTGTAGTTCTGTAGACTTCTTGTACGTTCATGGGCAGCTCTTTCTTTAAGTTAGGGAAGTTTTCTTCTATAATTTTGTTGAAGGGCCATTTTCTGTCCCTTTAAGTTGGAAATCTTCACTCTCTTCTATACCTATAATCCTTAGGTTTGGTCTTCTCATTTTGTCCTGGATTTCCTGGATGTTTTGGGTCAGGAGCTTTTTCCATTTTGCATTTTCTTTGAATGTTGTTTCAATGCTTTTTATGGTATCTTCTGCATCTGAGATTCTCTCTTCTATCTCTTATATTCTGTTGTTGATGCTTGGATCCATGACTCCTGACTTCTTTCCTAGGTTTTCTATGTCCAGAGTTGTTTCCCTTTGTGATTTCTTTATTGTTTCTACCTCCATTTTTAGATCCTGGACGATTTTGTTCAATTCTTTCACCCATTTTGTTGTGTTTTCCTGTAATTCTTCAAGGTCTTCTCCCTGTTTACTTTTGTTCTCCTGTATTTCTTTAAGGGAGTTATTTATGCCCTTCTTGAAGATTTCTATCAGCATCATGAACTGTGATTTTAAATCCAAATCTTGCTTTTCTGGTGTGTTGGGGTATCCAGGACTTGCTGTTGTGGGAGAATTGGGTTCGGATGGTGCCATATTGCCTTGATTTCTGTTAGTAACATTCCTATGTTTGCCTTTTGCCATCTTGTTATCTCTGGTGTTAGTTGGTCCTTCTGTCACTGGCTGGTGCTTGTCCCTCCTGTGGGTCTGCAAGCCTATCACAGAGTGTGGTGGGGCTACCCAGCTACCTGGCTGCTGCACCTGGCTGCTTAGTCACAGGAGCAAAGATGGCAGCCTCATCTCTAAATGCAGGACTACCTCTAACAGTGTGACTTCCTGCTGAGCAGATGTCCCCTGGCAGGGTAGGTGTACAGAGGGCTGTATTGCTGCCCAGCTCCTGGGTGCAGGTGGGACCCTAGCAGGTCATGTCCCAAGTGATCTTATGGTCGGGTGTTCCCTGAGTTCCTGGCTGCACCATTGGACAGTTTTGATGAGTTCCATTTATGTATCAGATAAGTATATCTCAGGATTAAAGACAAAATAAAATACTTGAACAATTCAATTATTGTGACTTATTCTGGCAAGATACTGATATAAATGCCTACATTTGAAGATGGTAGGTAAAATTGGATGACTTTTACTCTGTGATTGAGAAGTTTAAGAAGAAGAGAAAAGAAAATGTATAACCAGAAGAGAAACAAAGAACAAATATGATAATTAGTGAAAAATCAAGTGGAAAACAAGAATTTCAGGAAAAGGGAATAAAGAAAAATACACAGATGTCTATATTTTAAACCCCTAATGAGGTTTGGGGTATGGTAATCCAATTAAACAAACTTAAGGTCACACAGAACCTACATCTTCTCAATGACAATCTATCAGTCAGTCTGTCCAAAGGAGAAGGCACATATACAATATATGGTAAATTTACACTTTTAGATCAGAAATTGTGTGAACCTTTAAGGCAAGCTCTCTTTTGAAAAGAAGCCCACTATATTCTTGAACAATACCACAAGGATTGACCACAGCCATTTAGATGGATTAGGTATTAGGCAGATACAGATCTCTTTGTAGACTAGATGTCTTAATGCTATGATCACCTAGTATGTGATAGAACCATCAATACTTACTAATGAGATCATCCATCCAGTGATAGATGTACAAACAAAAATGCAGTGGAATATTATTTAGTCTTAGAAAGTAGAGGAGCATATAATGCAAGCTTTGACATTGCACTAGAAGAGAAGGCTACTCATAAATAGACAAATGAACTGCCATTTCATTACAATGGAGTCTTTGGTGAAATTTATATAGAGGGAATAGAGTATGGTTGCTAGGAGGTGATAAGGGGTGATGCTGACAGTGGAATGGAGAGTTAGTATTTAACAGACAGGGTTCCATAACAAGGAAATAAAATATTCTGTAGATGGTCCAAAGTTGTGGTTATACAACACAGTGAATGTTTCTAACAGTACAAGTGGCACTCCTATAAATTTCAAAGTAATAAACTATTCTGTGTGTTTTACAATTGTTAGACAATTAATTTAAAAACCTAGTTTTCTGTTGTGCTACATGAAATTTCTTCCATGTTGATAGTATATGAATATCTAAACCTTTTTGAATCTTCATTTGCTCCATGTTGATTGGTTTGACTATAGTACATTTATCGAAACAAAACAAACAAGCAAACACACACACACACTCACACATGCACACACAAATACACACACACACAGAGAGCAATGAAACTTGCATAGGGTAATTTTTCATTAAGCAAAATCTTCTCTGAAGCTTCTTTTGCTTTTTATTCCCATCTGTGTAAGAACAGAAAATAGATGATGTGTATATTTATTAATTTTCATCAGAATAATCAAGTATCATATTAAGGATAATTGAAAATGTAATTTTTAAAGTTATATATTTATGTATAAGTCAAAACAGTTATGCCCAAAAATACATGAAGCAAACATATTCTTTGGAAAATTTTTGATGTTTTAGCTATCATATAAATTGTATTTTAGCCTTCTGCGACCTCTGTTCCGGTAAACTGCACTGAAGAGACTGTTACCCAGGCTCTCCCCAATATAACATCACTTGGGACACGGCCTGTTGGGGCTTCCGCCTGCGCCCAAGAACGGGAAAGCTGTGGTCATCTGGGTGCCAGATCTGCAGGCCATCGCCTCTGCAGGGTGACCAGCGCCACAGAGAGAGAGCAGTGTGCACTCCGCCATCTTTGCTCCAGTGGCGGGAAGTTGGGACTGCCAGGCTCTGAGACAGACAGGCATAATATCGCTTGGGTCTCAGGCGGATTGTGTGTACATGGCTCCCAAGAGCTGGGCAGATCTGCAGTAACCAGCGTGCTAGTTCTGCTATGGGACTTCTGCCTGGCAGAGGGACGCCCCCTCCCCGCCCACTCTAGGAGAGATCACACACCCCTGCAGAGGGCAGGAGCCTACCAGCCTCCCTTTGGCGACCTGTGCTCCAGGAATCCACTACGCTGAGCCTTTGGATGTGCAAGGACTCCCCAATATAACATCACTTGGGGCAAGGCACATCAGGGCTCCAAAGTCACTCAGGAGCATGGTAGGCCCCAGAAATCTGTGCCAGGGGAATCCTGGTAAACCAGGGGGGGCAGAAATAGCTTTGCAGGCTCACAGGAGGTCCAACCAACAGCCAGTGACAGCAGGATCAACTAATATCAGAGGTATCCAGATGGCAAAAGGCAAACGTAGGAATGTTACTAACAGAAATCAAAGTAATATGGGACCATCCGAACCCAACTCTCCAACAGCAGCAAGTCCTGGATACCCCACCACACCCGAAAGACAAGATCTGGATTTAAAATCATTTCTCATGATGCTATTAGAGGATCACAAGAAGGACACAAATAAATTTAATAAAGAATTACAGGAGACCATGAATCAACGGTTAGAAGCCCTTACAAAGGAAACACAAAAATCGCTTAGAGAAATGCAGGAGAACATGGATCAAAAGATGGAGGTGCACAAGAAGAAAACACAAAAATCGCTTAACGAGATGAATCTATGTGTAGATGCACTTACAAAGGAATCACAAAAATTGCATAAAGAAATGCAGAAGAATATGGGTCAACAGACGGATGCCCATAAGGAGGCAACACAAAAATTGCTTAAAGAAATGAATCAACGGATAGA
The DNA here is from genome assembly GCA_036184795.1 of Tokudaia tokunoshimensis. Taxonomy (NCBI): domain Eukaryota; kingdom Metazoa; phylum Chordata; class Mammalia; order Rodentia; family Muridae; genus Tokudaia; species Tokudaia tokunoshimensis. The sequence continues at coordinate 67,710,098 of BTHU01000015.1, forward strand.
TGCCCTTACAAAGGAAACACAAGAACTGCTTAAAGAAATGCAGGAGACGATGGATCAACAGATGGAAGCCCATGAGGAGGAAACACAAAGATCGCTCAGAGAAATGCAGGAGAACGTGGGTCAACAGGCAGAAATCCTGAAAGAGGTAATGCAAAAATACCTTAAAGAAATACAGGAAAATACAAACAAACAAGTGAAGGATCTCAGCAAATCCATCCAGGAACTAAAAAAGGAAGTAGAATCAACTAAGAAATCACAAAGGGAGAAAACTTTGGAGATAGAAAACCTTGGGAAGAAATCAGGAGTCATAGATGCAAACATCAACAATAGAATACAAGAGATGGAAGAAAGAATCTCAGGTGCTGAAGATTCCATAGAAAGCATCCACTCAACAGTCAAAGAAAATGCAAAATGCAAAAACCGTGTAACCCAAAACATCCAGGAAATCCAGGACACAATGAGAAGACCAAACCTAAGGATTATAGGTATAGATGAGAGTGAAGATTTGCAACTTAAAGGGTGAGTAAACATCTTCAACAAAATTATGGAGGAAAACTTCCCAAAACTAAAGAGAGAGATGCCGATGAACGTAAAAGAAGCCTACAGAACTCCAAACAGACTGGACCAGAACAGAAATACCTCCCGTCACATAATAATCAAAACACCAAATGTTCTAGACAAAGAAAGAATACTAAAAGCAGTAAGAGAAAAGGGCCAAGTAACACACAAAGGAAGACCTATCCGAATCACATCAGAATTCTCATCAGAGACTATGAAAGCCAGAAGATCCTGGGTAGATCTCATGCAGACACTAAGAGAGCACAAATGCCAGCCTAGACTACTATGCCCAGCAAAACTCTCAATCACCATAGATGGAGAGACCAAGATATTCCATGATAAAACCAAATTTTCACAATATCTTTCCACAAACTGAGCCCTGCAACAGATAATAGGTGGAAACCTCCAATACAGGGAGAGAGACAAAACCCTGGAAAAAATGAGATAATAACCTTCTTGAATCAAACCCAAAAGTAGATAACCACTCAAACATAAAGATAGCATCAGGAATGGCAGATGGCAATAATTACTATGCCTTAATCTCTCTTAATATCAATGGTCTCAATTCCCCAATTAAAAGGCATAGACTAGCAGACTGGATACTTAAACAGGACCCAGCATTTTGATGCATGCAGGAAACGCACCTCAATGTCAAAGACAAACACTACCTCAGAGTAAAAGGCTGGAAAACAATTTTACAAGCAAATGGCCCCAAGAAACGAGGTGGAGTAGCCATCCTAATATCAGATAAAATTGATTTTCAACCTAAAGTCATCAAAAAAGACACAGAAGGACACTACATACTGATCAAGGGAAAAATCCACCAAGAAGAACTCTCAATTCTGAATATCTATGCTCCAAATGCAAGGGCACCCTCATTCGTAAAAGAAACTTTACTAAAACTCAAAGCACATATCGCACCGCACACAATAATAGTGGGTGACTTCAACACCCTGCTCTCTGAAATGGATCGTTCAGGAAAGCAGAAACTAAACAGGGACACAGTGAATCTAATTGAAGCCATGGACCAAATGGAACTAATAGATATATATAGAACATTTCATCCTAGAGCTAAAGAATACACCTTCTTCTCAGCACCTCATGGTACCTTCTCCAAAATTGACCATATAATTGGTCACAAATCAGACCTCAACAGATATAAGAAGATAGAACTAACCCCATGCCTCGTATCAGATCACAATGGAATAAGGGTGGTCTTCAATGGCAACAAAAACAAAAGAAAACCCACATACACATGGAGGCTGAACAATGCTCTACTCAATGATAACTTGGTCAAGGTGGAAATAAAGAAAGAAATCAAAGACTTTTTGAAAGTTAATGAAAATGAAGGCACAACATACCCTAATTTATGGGACATAATGAAAGCAGTGCTAAGAGGAAAACTCATAGCCTTGAGTGCCGCCAAAAAGAAACGGGAGACAGCATACACTAACAGCTTAATGGCACACCTGAAAGCCTTGGAACAAAAAGAAGCAAATACACCAAAGAGGAGTAGAAGGCAGGAAATCATCAAACTCAGGGCTGAAATCAATCAAGAAGAAACAAATAAAACCATACAAAGAATCAACTAAACGAGGAGTTGGTTCTTTGAGAAAATCAACAATATAGATAAGCCCTTAGCCAGACTAACCAGAGGGCACAGAGATAGTATCCAAATTAATAAAATTTGAAACGAAAAGGGAGAGATAACAACACAAACTGAGGAAATTCAAAAAATCATCAGATCCTACTAAAAACACCTGTATTCAACACAAGTAGAAAATCTTGAGGAAATGGACAATTTCCTTGACAGATACCAAATACCAAAATTAAATCAGGATCAAATAGACCATATAACCGTCCTATAAACCCTGAAGAAATAGAAGTTGTCATTGGAAGTCTTCCAACCAAAAAAGCACAGATCCAGATGGTTTTACTGCAGAATTCTATCAAACCTTCAAAGAAGACCTAACACCAATACTCTTCAAACTGTTCCACAAAATAGAAACAGAAGGAACACTACCCAACTCGTTCTATGAAGCCACAATTACACTAATACCAAAAGCACACAAAGATCTGACAAAGAAAGAGAATCTCAGGCCAATCTCTCTTATGAATATCGATGCAAAAATACTCAATAAAATTCTTGCCAACCGAATCCAAGAACACATCAAAAAGATCATTCACTATGATCAAGTAGGCTTCATCCCAGAGATGCAGGGATGGTTCAATATAAGGAAATCCATCAATGTAATCCACTATATAAACAATCTCAAATAAAAAATCCACATGGTCATCTCATTAGATGCTGAGAAAGCATTTGACAAAATTCAGCATCCTTTCATGCTAAAGGTCTTGGAAAGATCAGGAATTCAAGGCCCATATCTAAACATAGTAAAAGCAATTTACAGCAAACCGGTAGCCAGCATCAATCTAAATGGAGAGAAACTTGAAGCAATCCCACTAAAATCAGGGACTAGACAAGGCTGCCCTCTCTCTCCATATCTTTTCAATATAGTACTTGAAGTTCTAGCTAGAGCAATTAGACAACAAAAAGAGGTCAAAGGGATACAAATTGGAAAGGAAGAATTCAAACTATCACGATTTGCAGACGATATGATAGTATACTTAAGCGACCCAAAGAACTACACCAGAGAACTCCTACAGCTGATAAACAACTTCAGCAAAGTGGCCGGATATAAAATCAACTCAAGCAAGTCAGAAGCCTTCCTATACTCAAAGGATAAGCAGGCTGAGAAAGAAGTATGAGAAATGATACCCTTCACGATAGCCACAAACCATATAAAGTATCATGGTGTGACTCTAACCAAACAAGTGAAAGATCTGTATGACAAGAACTTCAAGTCTCTGAAGAAAGAAATTGAAGAAGACCTCAGAAGATGCAAAAATCTGCCATGCTCATGGATTGGCAGGATTAATATAGTAAAAATGAGCATCTTACCAAAAGTAATATACAGATTCAATGCAATCCCCATCAAAATCCCAACTCAATTCGTCATAGAGTTAGAAAGAGCAATTCAAAACTTCATCTGGAATAACAGAAAACCCAGAATAGCTAAAACTATTCTCAAGAGTAAAAGAACCTCTGGGGGAATCAGTATCCCGGACCTCAAGCTGTACTACAGAGCAATAGTGTTAAAAACGGCATGGTATTGGTACAGTGACAGGCATGTAGATCAATGGAACAGAATGGAAGACCCAGAAATGAATCCAGACTCCTATGGTCACTTGATCTTTGACAAAGGAGCTAAAACCATCCATTGGAAAAAAGATAGCCTTTTCAACAATAGGTGCTGGCTCAGCTGGAGGTCAACATACAGAGGAATGCAAATTGACACATTCTTATCTCCTTGCACTAAGCTCCATTCTAAGTGGATCAAGGATCTCCACATAAAACCAGACACACTGAAACTAATAGAAGGGAAACTAGGGAAGAACCTTGAACATATGGGCACAGGGGAGAATTTCCTGAACAGAACTCCAATAGCTTATGCTCTAAGATCAAGAATAGACAAATGGGACCTCATTAAATTACAAAGTTTTTGCAAGGCAAAAGACACTGTCAAAAAGACATAGTGCCAACCAACTAACTGGGAAATGATCTTTACCAACCTTACATCCGACAGAAGGCTAATATCCAATATATACAAAGAACTCAAGAAGTTAAACTCCAGAAAGGCAAGTAACCCTATTAAAAATGGGGTACAGAGCTAAACAAAGAGTTCTCACCTGAAGAATATCTAATGGCTGAGAAGGACCTAAAGAGATGTTCATCATTTTTAGTCATTAGGGAAATGCAAATCAAAACATCCCTGAGATTCCATCTCACACCAGTCAGCATGGCTAAGATCAAAAACACAGGAGACAGCAGTTTTTGGCAAGGATGTGGAGAAAGAGGAACACTCCTCCACTGCTGGTGGGATTGCAAGCTGGTACAACTACTCTGGAAAGCAGTCTGGCGGTTCCTCAGAAAACTGGGCATGACACTCCCGGAGGATCCGGCTATACCACTCCTGGGCATATACCCAGAGGCTTTACTGCATGCAATAAGGACACATGCTCCACTATGTTCATAGCAGCCTTATTTATAATAGCCAGAAGCTGGAAAGAACCCAGATGTCCCTCAACAGAGGAATGGATTCAGAAGATGTGGTATATTTACACAATGGAATACTTCTCTGCAATTAAAAACAATGAATTCACGAAATTCCTAGGCAATTGGTCAGAACTTGAAAATATCATCCTTAGTGAGGTAACCCAATCACAAAAGAACACACATGGTATGCAGTCACTGATAAGGGGATATTAACCCAGAATCTTGGAATACCCTAGACACAATTCGCATATCAATAGATTTCTAAGAAGATGGAAGGAGAGACCCCTGGTCCTGGAAAGACTGGATGTAGGGGAAAGCCAAGACAGAGAAAAGAGATGGGGTTGAATGGAGAAATGAGGGAGGGAAAGGGGCTTATGGGACTTTCAGGGAGGGAGGAAATGGGAAAGGGGAAATGATTTGGAATGTAAATTAAAAAAAATAAAATTAAATTAAAAAAAATAAAGTAAATGTTTCAAGACAAAAAACAAATAAATAAATTTTATTTTAAAAATGTGGATTTCTCTGATCATAATTCATGTTAAATTATATGGTGACCAGATATAATTACCAGAAATTTTCAAAACCAGTAAAAAGCATAGCTTCATTTATTAAAAAATTATCTAGTGTTTGCCAATATAGTTTTTTTAAAATGTGGTTCTTTTCTATCTCATTAAAAATATGAATCTAGTAGTAGATAGCTGACAGTAAAAAAACTTAATACCCTAAGAATATATTATAGTATTCTAAAATGTTTTTTTTGATTCTGATCTATTTATGTGTCAAGGCATGTATTATTATGTGCATACCTATTTTTATTAATATTTTAATTCAAAGTTTTAACTTGACCTTTATTAAATAGTGTAAGGGACAAAGGCTGCACTGAAAAGTGACCTTCGTTTATTTATTGGCTTTCTTACTCTATTTTTATGGTTACTGTTGCCTATTTTAGTTATCACCTTCTTAATCTTTAAAGATGGATTCTGCAGAGTTGGAGATGAAAACACAATCACAAGATTTTCTCACATCTCTGCTCTCTCGTTCCATTTCTATTCATCTACCTACATAACTAAAAACAAAAGCCAAGATATGTGTTATGAAGAGATGGAAAATGTCTGTATGCCTTCTAGCTACCCAATATTTGGTAAAATCTTGAAAAATTTTAAGTGGGTAACAGTTGATACTTTTAACATGACATATTTCCTTTAATAATTGCCAATATTTCAATCTTGATACAATCCTATTAGTGATCAGTGTAAAATCTCAATGGTGTGGAGGGGGTGTTATATGAGTGATGGGAAACATGAAGAAAAAGCACCTTGGGATGTTAAACAAAAAAGCATTTATAGTCTTCTTTTCCCATAGGGAATGCTCTCTGAAGCAATGACAAGCCTGTGTAGCAGAAGAACAAATACCATAAGGGGAGACTGGGGGAGGGGTGAGATATTTTGGTCTCCTGCTTTCTTCAACCAGTGTTTCAGTGAGTATGATTAATAGTTCCAGTTAAAATTACTGGAAGAATTTGAATAAAAAGCTGCTATATCAAAGAACATTTAGAATTACAGGGAAGTAAAGAAAATATATGAAACCAAGTGTATTGTAAAAGTAATCAAAGTGTTTGAGAGTTTACATAAGTCAAGAACTTTAACCCTGCCATCACATGTAAATTTTTTTATTTAATTACACATATTCCTCTCAAGTACATAACATCAAAAGATTTAAGAAGTTTAACTGTTTTCAATATAATTTACAATACTAACACTTTGGTTTTGTTTTATACCTTCATTCTTCTCCTTCCTCCAATTTCTGGGTCAAGGAGGTGAAGAAAGTTACAGAATTTGTAGTATTTGAGTTCAGTTGACGACATAGATGCTAATGTGTAAGAAGTTGCATTGTGCAGGTCTCTGTGCAATGTTTAGTCTCAACTAAATTGTGGCTGAACAAGCAGTATTGCCTAAGAGTTCAGCTGAGGCTAAAATGGACCATTTGGGACTTCTTCAATGAGGCTTCCAGCCAAAATTCTTTTGAGAAGCTTTGCGATTAAGAAATCTTCTTCTTATAGCTAATGGGAAAACAGAATATGCATGAAGAAGTCATGTTTGAAACATACATTTAAAAAAAAATAAAGTTACTGGTCTAGGCTCCTCTAAGGGCAAGATGACCTTCCGGCCAAAGTGTCTTCATTGTTTATAATGTGTTGTGAGATTTTTGAAGATAGTTCTACAGAAGAATTTTAGGAAAACTAGTTTGCCCTCTGTTTTGCTGATTCTTCAGAGAGACGGAAAGAATCCCAAATAAAATGGAATTAATAAAACTATTAGAAAATTCTAAAGTCTTTTAAGGAATAGTTAAAAACATATAAGTACACTTTCATTACACAACTAATGATTACAGAGATGGGCTGCTAAGTTCCTCCATCAAGTTCCCTTCAAGACCTTGCCTGTTTTTTCAGAAAACTACCTCTAAACGGGTCTCACATGTTTCTAGTGCTTTTCATCTTGTGATCTAGAGTGTAGTATACATAAAGAGATATAAACTTTAGCTTAAGGATTGGGTCTTGCGCCGGCAGACTTCTTTGCAGAGATGTCCAGAGAGTTGCTAAAGTTTCTTTGGACAGAAGGTCAGCTTGAAGTCATTCATTACCAAATTCTACGTTTCTTCTCACTGATACTGATTTGTGATTAGTATCAAAGAACCAAAACATGATTTTCAAATCTGTTTATGGAAGACATAACCTCTCAAATAGAATAGTTAATATAGTGGTTTGATCTGGAATGCTCCAATAAGCTCATATATTTGAATGCTTGGTCATTAAGGAGTTGGTATACTTGACAGAGATTAGGAAGTGAGGTCTTGTTGCGGGATATATGTCACTAGGGGTGGAGTTTGAGGTATTATGGACCCAAGGAAGGTACAACAGCATTCTTTCATCCTGTTGCCTGGCAATTAGGATGTAGAATTCTCAGCTACCTCTCCAGCACTATTCTTGACTGTGTACCTCCATGCTCCCTGCCATTATGTGATGAACAAAACCTCTAAGTGGTAAGCCAACCTTAATTTAAATGCTTTCCTTTATGAGAGTTGCCATAGTCATGGTGTCTCTTCACAGTAGTAGAACATTAAACAATTTCCAGCACACTCTCATAACTTAGAATGTGTTATAATCATATTTCCCTTCCATAAAATATCACATTGGTGCACTATACTGATAACATTAGCCTGATAGGACCAAATGAACAAGAGACAAGTTGACTATATTGAACCACTTCCTCCATCAAAGGACAATGTTTTGTTCTTACTTGAGTAGATACTTATTTTGTTCATAGGTTTGACTTTTTTGAATGTAATCCTTCTAATAAAATTACCATCTATGCACTTACAGAATTACTTATAGACCATAATGGTATTCTACATCTTGGTATTACTTCTAACCAGGCAACTCACATCATAGCCAGAGAAGCATGACAGTGATGCCACAATCATGAAATCCACTGACCTTACTATATTCTCCACTATTCTGAAGTATTTGGCCTGATAGAAAGATGAGATAGACTTTTGAAGAGGGCTGGAATCAGGTTTTTCAGAAGGCAGTATATGCTCTGAATCAGAGTAAAATATATGTTATGTTTTCCCCCATAGCCAGGATCCATGTGTCCAGGAATTAATGGGTGAATAGGGGAATAATTTCACTGACTATCATCTCTAGTGATCCATTAGAAAAAAAAATATTCCCTTCCTTTCTCCAGGATCTTAAGTTCTTTTGGCCTAGAAGTTTTGGTTCCAATGTAGGGAGCACTTCTGTCAGTAATCATGACAAAGACTCCATTTAAACTGGAAGCTCAGATTTTGCCCAAGTCACTTTCGGCTTCTAATGTGTTTAAGCGTCACTAATGCCCTTAACCCAAAAGGATAAGAAAAGAGTTCTACCATGTAGAACTTGGATGATTTCTCTACAATGGAGGTAGGAAAGATCCTGTCTGGAGAGCTGAAAATCCTTTAAGGTGTATCTTCCTGCTACTACATCTGTGATTAAAGGCAATGAGGAACTATAATGATCTGAGGCACACTAGTTGACAAAAGGCTTAGACCCACCAGGTATTAAGATAATAGGTCATTCCTCTAGGAAAAGAGTCAAGACCTGCATGAGATTCTTGCAAAGAATGAAGGAAATAAAGACCAGGTAATAAACAAAGGTAGTTTTAATCACCAGCTAAGAACATGTGAACCATTCTTGAATCTAGAATTATAGTTAACATAACTGTTCTATTATATTTTTAAGAATGCATCTGTAAAGATATTTGTGTTTTATTTCAATTTCAGAACATATGTGTGTATATGTTGTGTATTGTAACATGAATTGAAAATATCAATGGTAATCATAGTTAAGTCTGAGATATTAAAAGAATGGACCCAAGGATATTACCACCTATTATAAATTTATAATGCATTTGCATATGAGGAACAGTTATGTTCAGGCATTTTTATGACACTCTTTCTGTCTTCCTTCAGAGTTTAATCATAAGGACATAAGAATGTGTGTCAAGGGGACCAGAGGTGGATTTGTGATGGATATTCTTGGTTGTCAGCTTGATGACATCTAGAATGAACTAGAATCCAGAAATAGAGGGTACATCTGTGAGATATATTTGCTTGGTTTGAAGTGTATGAATCAACTTCTAGTCTATATCTTTGAGATAGTAAGATACATGCCTTTAACCTGGATCTTATGGCAGGAAGACACATCTTTAAAATTGACCACACCTTCTGCAGAAGACTATATATGGACATGGAAGAAGGAAAATTTGCTGTTTGCCTGATTACTTTCACCTTGCTAGTAGGTCCTTCAATGGCATTGTCTATGTACTTCTTTGGGATTCCTGATTCTACTAATGACCATTTAAAACATCTAGTCTCATGAATTGAGCAAGTTCTGGATTCTGAATGTGCTTGGCCCATAGGAAATAACACTATAAGTAGTATTAGGAGGTATGACCTTTTCAGAGGAAGTGGAGTTCTTGTTTGAGGAAGTGTGTCATGATGGAAGTGGGCTTTGAAGCTCAAAATCTCAAGCTCTGCCCAGTGCTGAAGAGAGAGTTCCTTCCTAACTGCCTTCAGATCAGGATGTATAATTCTTAGCTCCTTCTCCAGCACCATGTCTGCCTATATACTATCATGGTTCTGGCCTGAAGATAATGGACCTCTGAAACTGTAAGCCAGCCCCAATTAAATATCCTTTATAAGAGCTGCCTTTGTCAAGGTGTCTCTTCACAGCATTAAAACCCTAACTAAGACATATAAACATATTTAAGTGTGCATATATGTGTGTATGTATTTTTATGTAAATATGCATACACATATATGTAAAATAGATGATGTAGATAAATATAAGTTATATAGACATAGATATTAGCTAGATATAAAAATATATAGATACATTCTATAATTTCTGTTTCTCTAGAGAATCTTGACTAATATTCTGTGTTTGGCCTGACTATGGTAGTTTTTAGAGTAATATAGACTTTGGGACTTTGTATTAGGAAAGCAGTTGAATGCTTGTAGCAGGGCCACAGTATTTGAAGCATGGGAGACAATGGTACTGAGGGTGAATTGAGCTGTGGTGTCCTAGTTCCAGAGTTTTCTCAAGGGAAGAGTATTAATATGCAGCCTAGTGACCATTCTTGTAATATTTTGGTGAAGAAATGACAGCTTTCTCCCATTGTCCAAAAACTCTGCCTGAGGCTAAATTGAAGAGTTAGATATTAACAGTTTTGAGAAAGAAGACAGCCTAATATTTACTGTGTTGTTTTGTTATTAGTGGCTATGCATACTCATATCTGCAATAAAAAATAATAAGCTGAGCATGGAAAAATATGAAATGTATAGTTTGAGGGGGAAAGGAGCATTAGGAAAGGTAATGGAGTCAAATTCAGTGTGAAAGGAGATAAAAGGGATTAAAAAAAACTAAACCATAAATGGAAGAAAAAGAGCAATGAGAATGTTCTTATGGTATCCTCCACACCTTCTGATTCCTATATCCTCTCTTCTGCAAGGCTTCCTGAGCTCTGAGAGGAGGAAACTGATGGGTACATTAGACTTTTTCACAACATGATATCAGACTGTGGGTCGCTGCGCTCACTCCATCCTGCTGCAAGAAGAAGCCTTTGTGATTCCAAATAGACAGTGTATAACAGACTATCACTAGGAATCATTTTGTTGATTCTTATGTTTTGTTTTGGTTTTTGTTTATTTTGGTGTTTTGTTTTTGTTTTGTTGTTGTTGTTGTTGTTGTTTTTGTTTTGGTTTTGGTTTGATTTGGTTGGGTTTTTGGCTATTTGTGTTTGGTTCTGAGCTATGCAATCTCCAGTTCTTAGGCATCCAGGACATGGCTCCCTCTTGTGTTAGGGCTCTCAAATTAAACCAGATATTTCTTGGCCACTCCCTCAAGTTGTGTGGGACCATTGCCCCAGCACAACTTGCAGTCTCAACAGATTATATACATCAAGGGTCTGTGGCCATGTTGACATCTGTGGCTCTCTCCTTGGTACCCTGTAGAGTACCTTTCCACACCAAAGAGACTAGAATATGGGGTTGAGGGTTCCACATAGGCAAAAGTTTGAACTTTTGATGATCAATAAGCTCTGTGTTTGTTTCCCTCAGCAATGGGAACCTGCTGTCAGTTTTTAGAAAGTGATCCTCTGTGCTTGTTTCACCCTGGGTTGTTTAGAAATCTCCACAAGACTTCCTTGGCCAACAACTCAATTAAATCCAAACTAGTCCTACTGCTGCAAACCTTGTGGGGCAACAAAAGATGGCAAGTTTAGATTCCATATCCACCATTGCTAGGACTCTTCACTAGGGTCACCTTCACCTAAACCAGGGGGTTCCCCTATACTGCGCTTCCACACCTGCTTCCAAGTGACCTCCTATTCCAGCCAGACTTATATACAGTGTTCAGATTATGATGGACTATGCACGGGGCCTTTTGAAATTGGACTGATTGCAATTTTTTTCAATGTGATATGCCTACAAGCCTATGAGGGCCAGGCAGTGGAATATTGTGGTATGAATAGAAATAGGCCCTATAGACTCACATATTTGAATCGATGGTAATTAGTGAGTGACACTACTTTATAGGCTTTAGAAGATGTGGGATTATTGGAGGAAGTGTGTCACTGGGGTAGGGTTTGAAGTTACAAAGGCCCATGCCAGGCCCAATGGCACTTTCTCTTCCTGTTATCTGTTGATGTGGATGTAAACCTCATAGCTATTTCTTCAGCATCATGCCTGCCTGTGTGCCACCATGTTTCTCAATTTTATGTAATGAACCGTACCTCTGAATTGTAAGCCAGCCCAAATTAAATGCGTTCCTTAGTAAGAATTGCCATGGTCTTGGTGTCTCTTCACAGCAATAGGATATTGACTAAAACAGAATTATCAAATAATGTAATTCCCAGGATGGAGTAATGGAGGGAGTGCTGAAGGAACAGTGGAGAGCTTTTTCAGGGTAAGTCCAGTATTTTCAGAGATTGATTAGAGAAAGAAAGCCTTTAAAAAATATCCAAGTTCCACTTCTTTATGCAGATCTGAGTAAAAGCTTTAGTCCTATTCAATACATAAAATGCTCAACCTGGGAAGAAGAACAGAGGTCAATAAATGACCTGTTATTTGTTCAGTTGTGTGAACTTGAAGAAGTTTCTTATAATCATCTAGCTCAACTTTTTATTGGCAAAATAATTCATTACTTCTAGATGACCAGGGTCTTCCTCCCTTCTCCCCATGCCTGTATGAATGTGTGTTCATTATTGAACATTTTCAGCTCTGGTGTCCTTTTGTACTTGTCATAGAATGTCCTAGTGAGCTAGAAAAACATTTATCTTCCATTAAAATGACTCAGTGAAAAAACTAAAAATTATCTTCCTTTTTATTGAAATATTCTATAAAAGCAGGACTTGATTATATCTATGTATGAGAAATGACACAAAACTAGGATACATATTCATAGTACTTCTTTTATTCTTTAAATTTCAAAAGTTCTTTGTGTGAACCAAAAAGGCAGAGTAGAGTACAATCTAGTATACTTGGGTCGTTTCTTATGTTATTATCATACAAAATTGTGGTTGATAATTATTTATTATTCAGAAAATCAGTAAGAATCATAAAAATTCAGACAAATTTTAGTTTCTATTTAAAAAATTATTCTGTGAAATTCTGAAATTTCTAAGGTTGTAAAATTAATTTTAGTCATACATGTGTCATGTATATGTACACAATAATTTTATGATCATATGCATGTGTCCATATATACATGTGCATGTATGTGTATACATACATAGACATGAATGTGATACACAGAAGTAGATTCTTGGTGTTTTTGTCTCTCACTGTTCATGTTACTGCTTGAGAAAGAATTTTTCATGCAACCTGAAGCTCACAAATTTGCCTGGCTGGACAGAGACCTCATGAGGTATCCTGATCTTTCCACCTTTCCAGTGCTGCCCTAGGTTACAGATACGAGTCTGTACAACTTGTCTGAGGAGGGGAGGGGAGAGGAGGAGGGGAGAGGAAAGAAGAGGAGAGGAGAGGAGAGGAGAGGAGAGGAGAGGAGAGGAGAGGAGAGGAGAGGAGAGGAGAAGAGAGGAGAGGAGAGGAGAGGGGAGGAGAGGAGAGGAGAGGAGAGGGGAGGAGAGGAGGAAGGGAGGGGAAAAAAGAAAAGAAAAGAAAAGGAAAGAAAAGAAAAGGAAAGAAGAGAAGAGAAGAGAAAAGAAAAGAAAAGAAAAGAAAAGGCCAACAATGCAATGGTCTTTAAAAATCTAGGGTTACTATACATCCCTGTTGTGGATTTATTAATATTAATTTATAATAGTTTTTGGGTTGCTTATTCATGCTTTCCAAGCCAACCATTGTTAGTTGGATAGAATAAATGAACTATTCACTTAAATAACTTCAGTACTTACAACAACTATCACCAATATGGCAATAAAGAAATCTCTGTAATTCCCATAGCTCTTTCACCACAGAAGATTTAAGCAAGCAATGAACATAAAGAAAGAATCATGTTCAATACCCATATTGGGCAGTTTTTAAAAATGGTATTTCATGTTAGAATTGAATTTCCATTGTCTTCTTTCTTCTAACAATACATAGGAGTTCATAACTGTCATTTTCCTGTATAATTTCAAAAAGAACAGTTTTATAGCAGAAAGCAGATTAATACTTTTCTTTAAATTATTTTCCAGAACCATACAGAACACAGAGGTAAGTGTTCTGAAGCATGAATCTCATTAGTGGACATTTATCAGCATAGAGGAGAAAATTAAAAGTTCAATGAGTATCTCAAAAAAAGTTTTGAGAATATTAGTTTCACAGCAGATGGAGAATATTTACAATGTCTTCCTGATAAAATATAATAAATATTAATTTCTTTTCCTGGTACCTGGTTTTAATCTTGAAGTGCCCTTCCTCTGAAAAATAACTTCATACATCCTTCCAATGCTTCAACTGTCAGAATCACCTCTTATAAACATCTTTTCATCTTCACAGGCTTGACACAAGACAAATCACAACACCTAAGATTCTCTCTCTCCTCTCTCTCTCTTTCTCTCTCTCTCTCTCTCTCTCTCTCTCTCTCTCTCTCTCTCTCTCTCTCTCATTTACACACAAGCAATGTTTCCTTACTCATAGAATATTTATTTATTTCCACATACAGTTGGGTCATTTTTAATTTTAATAACTGCCATAATTTCAATTTCCTCTAAAATAACATATTTAAAGCACCTGAGAAAACACGAAGATAAAAACTAAAAGATAGTAACAAAAAATGATAAGTACCTCTAATATAAACATTTAAAAATTAATTGACATAATGTGTGTTTTCGAATTTAAAAGATAGACTGTGTATAGAGTACAAGTTTACAGCTCTCAAAGATGGTACAATTTTGTAGAAAGAACACAAGACAGATTTTGAAAGTTTCTGGATTCTGCTGATAGTTCTGTGGTTGCTTAGCTTTGGCAAGATTTAAAATAAAATCAACTCTTCATTTACTTCATGCATATGAACTAAATTAAACGATGCCCCTCCCATCCGTATGCTGGTCTTTCTGCACAGATGCAGTCAGTAATACACGCCGTGCAAAATTCCAGCTGCATGAGAAAAATGGAGCTTTCATTTATTTTTTATTGCTGTTTTAAAAAAATAAAATTTAAAAGCAAGTGAAAAGAAAACAGATTATTGTCTAGGTCCACACTTTTTTAATAGAAAACAAAAAAGGATAGAAATGCAATGGAAAAAAACAAACTCAAATGATAAGTAAATTTACAATTTGGAATAGGTGGACCATGCTCCAGTGAATGACTGTGTACTTTGCTCCTTTGGGACAACTTTAATTCGATTCAGTGGGTTATAAAAAGAGGCAAAGAAGTCAGGGAAGAGAAATGGTGGAAGAGAATAGGAGGGGAGCAGGAATGAAGAAGGAGAGTAGATATGATCAATATACATTATATAAGTTATGAACTCAAATAATAAATACAAAAACATTGTAAATATGATAAAAGCAAATATTTATAAACACTTATAAGATGTATCCTACAAATTAAAAAAAAAAAACAGTGTCATGCTGTGTCTCAAAACAAGAATAGTGAGGAAAATTGTGTGTTCTTTATAATTCTGTTGGCGCAATGTGTTCCTGGAGAAAAAAATCTTTATGGGCTGTTTGTTTTCAATAAGTATACATAGCTTTAAAAGCAAGGGATTTTATAGAATTTAACCTCTTAGTATTCCAATAAAGCTACACCCAACACCAACACACAGGTTTTAAATTTTTTTACCTGTATTGTGTGTCTCTGTGTTTGTCTCTGTGTGTGTCTGTGTGTGTCTGTGTGTGTCTGCATATGTCTATGTGTGTCTGTATATGTAGGCATGTGCCATGGCATACTTAGGAGGTCACAGAACAACTTGCAGGAATCAGAACCTTCCTGCTACCATGTAGATTCAAGGGATTAAAACCAAGTTGTCAAAGTCTTATCCTCCTGAGCCGTCCTATCAGCCATATAACACTCACTATGTATATTAAAATCTAAGGTAGGTAAATTTGGTACAGAATAATTATTTTCTGTAGCTTAATCCTTCTCATGGTGAATTCATATCCAAAAAACTGTTTTGTCTAACTTCCTTTGAGCTTCCAACTTGTTCCACATAGTCGTTGACCTACAATGCTTTAACATAAAGCAAATTTGTATATCTGTGCATGTTCAGCAGAGGTACATGTTTGTAGAGAGTTACCATTCACTATGTGTGTATATTTTCATAATGATTCACCAAAAGCATTGTCATTCTGAACCACATTTAAAGAAAATAACAGTTTTGGTAATTACATATATATTTCTGTCAATGTTATAGTCTCTTTTCCTCAGTCTGTCTCTCTCTCTCTCTCTCTCTCTCTCTCTCTCACTCACTCTCTTATAATTTGCAACTTCTAAGTTGAGTAACAAAAAAAGCTTCTCAGAATAACTTATTAGTGGCAAATATTCAAAAGCTTTACTTTGGCAAAAGAACATCTTCAGTTGGAAATAACACCATTTGGTGATGAGAATATAAACAGGAAAGCTCACATTTCCCCCAGACAGCCCCCTACTTTTACTACAATGATGCATAGTAATTGATAACTGGTGATGTATATCTGTTCCTAGAAAATTTTGATAATATCCATATTCTGACAAATATCTAACATCTTTATGTCACTGATGAACAAATATAACCATGTAAATTATGTTCAAAGCATCTCAGATATGCTTCATTATATTTACAAAAAAAAACAAAGACTAAAAGAATATTCAAGAGGACTTCAACAAAAATGTCTGGCCAGCACTTCCACAGAAAGAAATCAAAACAAGAAAAAATCAACAGGCTCTACCCTCAGGAAAATGCTAAGGTACAATAGGTACATAAACTATCTTTTCTTCACACTCAGAAAGGATTTGTTCAATGTGTATAGGAGGCCCATGAATAATCTTACTACTACCATAGATACCTGTTCTGATTGTTGTTGAAGAACCCTGCAGCTTGGAAGCTCTGAGTGTCATATATAGTACCACCTTGAAACTCTGCCCAAAATAGGGTCCAATAGAGAAGCCAGCTGTTCAGCCAGACTTAACTTATCACAAATCTTGTTGGTCTAACTCACACTCAAATAGATCTTAAAAAAAAAGGAAAGTTTCTTACAGTTGTTTATGAAACCAATATTGCAGTGAAACATATGGGGTCCACTGATAAGAGAACTCTGTCCTGTAGAGAAGCCAGAACAATGGGCACCCCAAGACGCTTGTGAATTTAAATGGTCTCATGTACCTGTCAAAATCTCAAGAGGAAATATTTGTAACACTGAGGATCATAAAAGGTATTCACCCTCACATAGCCTTTGTCTTGGGAAAAAAAAAAGACAATTCCTCCTTGAGTAACTTGGACCCCTAAGCACCCATATATATACACATGGGGATTTTGAACACTAACAGGCTCGCTATTCATAGTATGCAGACCATCCTTGACCTGAACCACAGACAGACAAGCATTTAATTCACAATATCGAGAACATAGCACTAAATCTTCCTCAACTACCAAGTCCCAATTCTTACTGTTGCTAGAACCTGAGTGCTCTACACCAGTTCTGCTGTAATAAGAAGGATGCAGAAGGATGGAGCCTAGTCCATGTTACCTATAGAAATTGGCATACCTAAAACAATTTAACAAGCAACACCCACTCACAGTCACTGGAAAATAAATATTGCCATACAAAAGGGAGATGCACTCCATGTGACTGAGAGATTCCATAAAAGCATCATCTTGGAACAGTGAGACACTGATAAGCATCTGTATCAATCAGAGAAGAACTGTATGGGAGCTACACTACACTATACTATACTATACTATACTATACTATACTACATTATACTATACTAAGTCATACCATACTATACAATAGATGCCACAATACAATATAGATTATAAACCTAAGGCTCTGGGATATATCTCTAGAGAAGAGTTATCTGTAAAAATATGTTAGTGTAACCATTACTAAAAACAATGAGAAGTTTCTTTTCAATCTAAAATTAGAAGTACCAAATGGTCCAAGAGTCCCACACTGGGCACATATTCAAAACAAGTGCAATAAATCCATCAAAAAGACATCTGCAAACTAAATTCATTCCAGAACTGTTCAGAGCAAAGTAGATATAAAGCCAATTGTGGCTTCTACTCATAGATGAGTAAAGAATATGTGATATGTATAGAGAGAATTGTTTAGTGGCAAAAGAATATGGTATCATTTGTAACAGCTTATATGAAACAGGGTGCAACTGAGTTTGATATAAAAAATAGTCATATTTTTCTCACATCACTTCATGGATATAAAGATCAAATTAAGTATACCATAATCTCTAGAGATTATGAATCATAGAACTGTGATATGAGGGTCATATGAGAAGTACCCAATTATAGTTATATAAATGGACTAAGATCAAATATTCTACAGCACAGCAAAGTGACTATAGTCCTCTGCACATGTATAAATTTAGCTATAAGTAGAAATGAAAAATTCAAAAGCACCCAACACAAAGAATTGATAAATGTATAAGGAATGGGAATGTCAACTATGCTGATTTCGTCATTTATCATTTTATACTTATTTATTATCTTATTAAATTTAATTTGTGTGTGTGTGTGTGTGTAATAACAGCAGTATGAGTGCTAGAACATATATGGAAGCACCATGAGAGGGTAAAGGTGCATATTCGTATGCTTGTTAAAAACTGGATGGTAACATGGACTCCTTCAGTTGTTCCCCACATTACTCTGGCAATCTTACTGTCTTGTACCCAGAATTCAACAACTCAGTGAGACGAGCGACCAACCTGCTCTTGAAGTTCCCCTATCTGGTTTCAGACCATTGAGGTTAGATGTGGGTCAGCATACCTGAAGCTGGAAAGAACCCAGATGTCCCTCAACGGAGGAATGGATTCAGAAGATGTGGTATATCTACACAATGGAATACTACTCTGCAATTAAAAACAATGAATTCACGAAATTCCTAGGCAAATGGTCAGAACTTGAAAATATCATCCTTAGTGAGGTAACCCAATCACAAAAGAACACACATGGTATGCAGTCACTGATAAGGGGATATTGACCCAGAATCTCGGAATACCCTAGACACAATCCGCATATCAATAGATTTCTAAGAAGATGGAAGGAGAGACCCCTGGTCCTGGAAAGACTGGATGTAGGGGAACGCCAGGACAGAGAAGCGAGAGGGGGTTGAATGGGGAAAAGAGGGAGGGAAAGGGGCTTATGGGACTTTCTGGGAGGGAGGAAACGGGAAAGGGGAAGTGATTTGGAATGTAAATTAAAAAATAAAATAAAATAAAATAAAAAGAAAACTGAACCATTTTCCCTACATTGTGAGCCATTTATCAGAATCACATACACAAATTGAATCATTGCTCTGCACTTCATAAATATATGTAATAATATACAACATTTTAACATCAACAAGCTTAATATAATATCACAAACTAACGGGCAGAATTTTGGACATCTCTGAGTTGAACTGAGCGAGTGGGATTAAGTTGATGGTTTATTCTTCCATTTTTCTGCAGTCAGACTCATCAATAACAACATCTTAAAACAGTACTAAACTTGATCACAGATATGCAATTCCAGCAGGGCTTTAGTTGGATAGCTTGCTTCTATTCCACACAGTCTATCTGGGGCTGGAAAAGGCCTTCAACCTCTCACTCACATTGGTGGAAACTGAACTGAAGCTGCCAGCCCTCGTTACCAGCTTCTTTCCTAATGAGAATCTCTGAAATACTGCTTGGGGTTCTTCTCAACATTTGGCTGAGCTTGAAGAGATTATTTCAAAAGATTAGAAGGGGGGATTGCCATCACATGCCAAGTGTGAGCCTAGAAATGATCGCAGCCTTATTCCTGACATATTCTCTCAGACAAATCAGCCACAGAAAACTCCTAAAGAGAAGAAGGGAGTCCAGATATATCTCATTGTTAAAAAAGTTGAAGTATTTGAAGACATCCAAGTAAAGGCGGATATATACAGCAAAATGAGTAAGCAAGAACTGACAGAGGCATGGAATGTAGACGTATTATTTCTCAAACCATGTTTTTAAGTTCATTAGGGTTTTTTTTTTTAACCAATATACCTCATTTTCTAAATTTACATGTTTCTGAAAATAACTGACTTTGAATGAATTAAATAATTTTTAACACCACAGTGACGTACTTAGATGTTAGATTGATACAGATAATAGCACTTAGTTATTCTTTTGTTAATAGAAAAAGTTCAGCTCAAAGTATTAAAGAAATTATGATTGATCTTTTAAATTACAGATGAGATATTGAACATTTAAGAATTATTATCTGTTTCTGATGGAATGCTCACACAGCAAATGTTTTTTAGACAAGCACAATAATGCTACTGTTTTCTTTTTCTAATATCAATTTTTTTATATAACTCACCATCTTTAGCTATAACTGTTATAATATAATTTGAATACACAGTTACAACAGTTATCGTCAAATTTTGTTAATTTTTCTCAGTTTTGACTCATTGGGGTAAAAATTTCACTTTATTTACTTGTCCTTACCTGAGAAAACTCAGAAATAGTGATGTCATTGCATCTAAAATTGAAAGCTTTTTTCTTGGTTCTACTAATATTATAATATAATTGTGCCCACCTGTATGAAAACAAGAACATGAGATAATCAGTCATGAATAGGATTGTTTTCTCCTAATGAGGTATGGGAAAATGCCCATAGAGATATAAATCTTTCATGACAAAGATTTAGTTTCCTGTGTAGAGTTCTAGTGTTTGCTGAATATAATACAACAGAAGCCCATATATAGGTCCATAGGTTTGTGCATTTGCGTGTGTGTGTGTGCGTGTGTGTGTGTGTGTGTGTGTTGTTTTCAATTTATCTCTAAGACTGCCTGGAATACATTAATGAATTAATATTTTCTCTGTCTCCTTCATAAAGACACTAAGAAACTATGAAATAAACAACAAAAGTTGATTGAAGCCATCTGCCTCTTTCTGTGGTATACAGTTTCAACTCATTTGTCAAGACACTGGCAAACTTAAGTGACAGGTACCTTAGTTGAAGCTGAATTATCAACTTCCTGGTCTTTGAACCTTCAGAAATCTTCATAGTCTAGTTCACAAACTGACAAAGCTGTCAGAAGCACATTCAACTGATAGACCAAGATGTCAAAAGAAAGAAAAGATCTTAAGGCATAGTATGTTCACCAGAATGGAGAAAATGACACAATTATTTGAGTCAGAATCAAATTCTTAAAGTGGGAGAATATGCATAGCCAACAACAATAAAACCCATTTTTGCAAAGCAGAAAGTATATTACATAGTCAGAGATTCAGTTTGGTTGGGAAGCATATCACAATCAACATAAGAACTGGACCCTCATTTCTGGGTCTCCTGTTTAGAAAATTTTCACTTGCATTTTCTACCAAAATACATTATCTGTCAAAGCTATGTGATAAGCCACTTGTTCATCGCAGTATTAGCAATTGCATTCGGAGATATTTTTGCTTGTTACCACTCATATACTAAAATGCAGCACACATATTCTAGGAATGGTGTGGCTTACATTAATCTCAGAGTACAGCAAAACATATTTATGCTATATTTTGCATATATAATGAATAAATTAGATAGCTTTTGTCATTCCTTAATATCCATGGGGAACTTATTACAGAAAACACATACAACTTGTTATATAATATCTATGAAAGTGCTAATATACTAATCAATGACTTAAATAGAGCTGTGGTATTGTCACATTATGTATGTCTTCACATATGCTTAAATAATCTCTAGATGATATGTTATCATCAAGAAAATGCGAATGCTTATTAAATTGTTATTATATTGTAGTATTTAGAAAATAATAAAAGACCCATTTAGTATTTGTCGGAATACTTTTTCTCTGTTGCAATGGTCTCTGCAATAACAATGTCTCCCTAAGTAATGATCTGAAGAAGAAAGTATTTTGGTTTAACCCAAGTCAGAAGCTAGTGTTAGTTCAAAGTTCAGGAGTATGACCACAAGTATTTTAATTTAGGCATGTTTAAACACGCCACGAATTATTGAAAATTTTCTTGGTAATAACTAACCCAATCTAGTGGGCTCAATAAATCTTAAGACATGACTGCATTGAAAATCTTTGTAAAGTACATGTGACACTTTCATTAAGGATAGATTATATATATATAGAGGTTCTCACCATACAGGAAAGCAAAAGTCAGCAGGCTATTAACCAAGTCTGCTCCCAGCCTTCTAGGCAGATAACAGGTTATTCATCCCTCCTTTTGAAGGAGCAAACCTGTGTATTTAACACTGTTAGTTCTCTTAGGTGTAATTATTTGTGACCATAAAGCCTCTGTGCCTCCCACAATCTAGGTTTGGTTTAATATATGGATGTGAAACCCATGGATAAGGAACACATTGTTACTGTGGGAAGACCATATGTGTGTGTGTCTATCTGTCTCTATATATGAATATCTTATTCAGATAGATAGATAGATAAATAATAGATAGATAGATAGATAGATAGATAGATAGATAGATAGATAGATAGATAGATAGATAGATAGAGAGATAGAGAGAGAGAGAGATAGAAAATCTATATATCTAAGTCCATTTGTGCTGTAACAAAAATGTCATGAGTAAGTTCTATATAAAAAAAATATAGTTTTCTTATATCTAGTATCCAGAGAATGCAAAAAAAAAAGCTTGTGTGTAATTCCTGGAAAAGCATTTTTGTGCATGATTTTACAGCCAAAACTAGACAGGGAGAAAAGAGGTGGATGCAAAGCTCTTTCATGATGGAAAATTGGAAGATATCCTTTCTTGTAACAAACTTTATGAGAGAATTATTATATTATATGAGAAAAACAGAATCATCTCCTAATACCTTAACTTCCCCTATTGTCACCTTGATGTTTAATGTTTCACCTCAGATTTTGGAGGAATCACTAGATTAAAATCATTAGACTACGTTAAACCCACCTTACTAAAATGACATTTTTAATAAACATATTGGAAATTTTCTCTGTGATGAGAACTAAAAAACCAGCAGAACTGTTCTACATATAAGAAGGCATTCACTAGTGGAAAAGACGGAAAGAACAATTAATATTTCAATCTCAAGCAATGTGTCTGAGCTGGTGGCATCCTGATTACCACAATTGATGGTAAAACCTTCACTAGGAACTTCCTCTAAGTTGCCCATCTGCCCTAGAGTCTGGAAAGGAATTTCCCTTAATTATTTCCTAAAATCATCTTACAGGTAAACTATAACCTGCAACTACATAGGATGACATGTTCTGGAAATGGAAGTTTCCTGTCTCATATTAGCTATAGAAAAGAAATTTCAAAAATTAATGCACATTGAAATATAGTACCCTATATTACTGTCCCAGCAGATGCGTTCCCCTCCTCCAAGAATACCTCTGTAATGCTTTGGACAGAGTAGTATCAACTGAGGACAGTTCCTTAAGCATAGTGTTCACACAGAATGCTGAAAAACACAAACATGTTTCTTTTCCATCAGGAAAAATCCATCCCCTGATGATTGTATCTGTAATATAAATTCAAAATATTTATATGCCTAAATATAGCAATATTTAGAAAAATAAAATAAGCATAAGAGAATTTTTTAAATCAGATATGAATAGATTTCCTCAGAAAATGGTGAAAACTGAGTGATCCCACTGGGTTCTGTAATGGAAAATTAACACAATGATTACTTTCTCGAAACAAGTAAACAAATATAACTTATTTCTACATATATTAATATGAGAGCAACTATAGTAATTGAACAAATAGTAATTGAACAATTAACCAAAAATATACAGTGTCTCCTAAAAAGACCAATACATTAAAAAAAAGATTTATATTAATTTTTAAAGTTTTAGTGGGTTCATCTGAAAATTATGTATAATAATGTTGATTCTATCTTTATGTAATGGGTGTCTTCAGAAGACAGGTATTATGTTTAATATGTACTGCAGGGATATTAGGCAAATATAAGTTGTCTTTCATGATTGCAAATTTGAATGCATAATGTTATAATGTGTAACTTTCAATTTGTTAACTTTAATGTATACTTTTAGGAATCAATAATAATAAAATAAAGCAATAGACACACATCGTATTTATTTAGGGCAAAAAATTAAGATAATGGGAGGTAGGGATGGTAACAAGAATCTGGGAGATGTTGGGGACAGGAAAATTTAATCAGAATTCACTGTATGGAAAGAACCCAGATGTCCCTCAACGGAGGAATGGATTCAGAAGATGTGGTATATTTATACAATGGAATACTACTCTGCAATTAAAAACAATGAATTCACGAAATTCCTAGGCAAATGGTCAGAACTTGAAAATATCATCCTTAGTGAGGTAACCCAGTCACAAAAGAACACACATGGTATGCAAGCACTGATAAGGGGATATTAACCCAGAATCTTGGAATACACTAGACACAATTCGCATATCAATAGATTTCCATAAGATGGAAGGAGAGACCCCTGGTCCTGGAAAGACTGGATGTAGGGGAATGCCAGGACAGAGTAACGAGAGTGGGTTGAATGGGGAAAAGAGGGAGGGAAAGGGGCTTATGGGACTTTCGGGGAGGGAGGAAATGGGAAAAGGGAAATGATTTGGAATGTAAATAAAAAAAACTTAGAAAATAAAAAAAAAAGAATACACTGTATGAAAAAAACCTATTTTCAATAAAAAGGAAGAATCTATAAAATATTTTAAACTTATCTTTAGTTTCATTATAGAATTATAACTCTCTTAAATGATGCTATTATGTAGATTATAATGCTGCAGTAGAAGTTCAAGTTCAAGATTAAACTGCTTTTAAGCATAAGAATAACTAATGATGAACACTGATGGTTTCAGGTTATTCTGACCTCAGACTTAGATACAAACACACAAATCGTTCAGCTTTTGAGACATCATACTTAATTGCCCGTTCTTATGATTGAACTGCATTATATGGGGTGAATAGGTAGATTATTAACTACATTAATCTTAGCACTTATGAAATTTGTTTCTTTAAAAATGATGGATTCAGAACATCAGAAGTAGACACAAATCTTTTTCTTAATTATGTATATGCTTTCTGGAGCCTTTAGAACCTGGTATTTCACTGAAGCAACCTACAGTATGAGAAAGACATAAGAAAATGTGCAACTTTTAAAAAGGAAAGAAAAAATATCTTCCAATGTTGCTTTGTGGTTTTTTGAATTAGATATTTTCTTTATTTATATTTCAAATGTTATCCCTTTCTCAGTTTCCCCTCAGAAAACATCCTATCTCATCCCACCCTCCCCATGCTCAACAAACTACCCTCTCCTGCTTCCCTCTCCTGGTATTCCCCTATACTGGGGCATCAAACCTTCTCAGGGCCAAGGGCCTCTCCTCTCTTTGATGTCCAACAAGGCCATCCTCTGCTACATATGCATCTGGAGCCATGGGTTCCTCCATGTGTACTCTTTGGTTGGTGATTTAGTCCCTGAGAGCTCTGGGGGTACTGGTTGGTTCATACTGTTGTTCCTCCTATGGGGCTGAAGCTCCTTCAACTCCTTGAGTCCTATCTCTTAGCTCCTCCATTGGGGACCTTGTGCTCAGTTCAATGATTGGCTGAGAGCACCCACTTTGTATTTACTTTAACAATACATGTTACAAAGTGAAACTCTGGATTTTATAAAATACACTGAATGAATATCATAGAAATTCTGCATACATATGTATATAATTGTGTATAAAGATCAAAGTTTTAACCCAAAACAGGTCACTTTGCAGACTACTTATGTTTTCTAAGTAGGGAAATAATACTCATAGTAAAAACAGTTACCATTCTGAGCAGTTTTCAAATAGAAAAAACCTAGGAGCTTTTTCTTTAAAGAGATCCAGACTAATTGTCCATACCTCAGTCAAGGTGAAGACTTCTTGAGGCTCATTTTCTGATAGAAAACTACATGATTCTTTCCTATAACAATTTCTTTCCTATTAACATTTATCATCTTGAGATTATGCTTCTTACACAATTATGTGTGTGTGGTGTGTGTGTGTGTGTGTGTGTTTCTCTGTGTACATACACATGTACACACATATGTGTGTATATATATATAATATTTCCTATTCAATTATTTGTAACTTTGAAATCAATAAGAAATGTCAGCGATTTATGAGACAAAGAATTAAAAAATTCACTATGTTACTAGGGTGACAAATGCATTTTTCAGGGTTTTTTTTTTGCAAGAAGTTTTGTGCCACTAAAGTTTAGCTGATGCAGTCAGTGGAGTAAGAAAAGGTGCATGTACACATGCACAGCAAGCTCTGTGAATGTTGATACTTCCAGTTCTCAGCAGGGAGTCCCAACCAAACAATATCAAGACTGATGAAGCAAGACTGTGAAAAGCAGACACTGTAACACAGGAACAGCAGGCTCAATGAGGGGAAGCATTTAAACAGAGACAATGTCGTAAGATTGGATCCTTAAAGAATATAGCTTTAAACATACAAGTATAGTAACTCTGTAAAAATAAAAATACAGTTTTGAAGTTTTCATAAAAGCGCTGAAGATACGTGTCAAATAGTGAAATGGATATTTCTAAAAGGAAAAAGTGATAAGCATGTTATTTTAACAGGTTTTATTCACAGAGAAAGAAATTGCAAAATATGACAGAAGGTATCAGAGACATGGAGAAAACGTAGGAATCAAAATATAAACTGCAGGGGCACCAGGAGGAAAATATAAAGAATATGGAGAAATCTGTGATATATAAATCAATTCCCTCAGATCATGTCCATAAGGGATGAATTCTGCACTTGTATCATAACGCCTATATATATAAAATGTTCCTGTAACAATGCCCTCTGCTAAAAATGTGGGGATAACTATTTGAGTTACAGAAAAATGTCTGAAGTCACACTGTCTGATTTTCCCATCAAAAATCCATTACTCAATTCAGTATGCAGCATCCAGCATCAGGAATGGTCTAGCTGAGTAAGGAGATTTCTCTCTCTCTCTCTCTCTCTCTCTCTCTCTCTCTCTCTCTCTCTCTCACTCTTAGTAAGTATTCCCTTGGCACTGTGAGGACTAGGAAGGTATTTGTGTTGAATTCACTCACATTTTTAAAGATAGAAAAGCTTGTATGTATCTAGATATGTATAAAGGCTCTTCTTTTACTGCAGTTGGTTTTATCTGACTAACACAAAACAGGTTGATGGGAATCTAACTTAGTTCTAAGCTTTCAGGAAGCTGATACTTTCCAACTGTAACTACCTTTCCAGTGTCTAGCAAAATCCCTTTCAGGCCTGTCTCAAACTATAACCTCAGATGGTTGATTTCCTCACTCTTAACTTCACCCTAAATCCTTCCCTTAGTTTTTGTTTTAGTCAATCAGTGAAATTGTATTAGTTAATATGAATATCATTCCATGGCAAAATCCAGGTTTGTTAATTCCACAAAGCACATTATTATATAACTTTTAACTCTACATCTGAACACAATATTCTATGGAAAATGCTGTCAAACAGAATGCTGTTATTAAAATAATGATGCTTTTTCAAAGTAGATTTTTGGCAAAATAAATACCACCTGTCAGCTACTCATCATAAATGATACAAGATTGCTATAATGCTATTTCAAATTGGAAATACAATTCTATCTTTGAGCACCTAAAGGTCTTACTAAAATGATTCATTCTGAGTTCTGTTTTCTCTTTAGAACCATAGGACTGTTAACTACATATGAAGAAGAGAGAAATATCTAGAATTGACTGGGAGCACACCATTATATCTGACTTAACCACACCTGTGACTTTGATCTGAAGAGAAACATAACTACATGCATTTTATTCTCAGCTATAATATTAGCTCCTTATCTTCATACATTTCATCAACAAGGATTATATAATATCGAGAAACCTATTTGTGTGATTTCTTTTTCTGAGATCGAACATTCTGAAGAAGATTAATGGAGGAGAATCTTTTTTTTTTCTGAAGAAAAATATGGAATGCTTTGTGTGTCATCCTTGTGCAGGGGCCATGCTAATCTTCTCTGCATCATTCCAATTTTAGTATATGTGCTGCCAAAGCGAGCACAAGGAGAATCTTTATATGTCTTACAATTCGATATTATAGTCAGTCACTGAAGAAACTTGGAGCAGGAACTCAGACAGGAACTGGAAGATAGGAACCACAGAGGCATATGAATTGCTGGCTTTTTCACATGCTCATGCTCAGTTAGCTTCCTTATAAAAGAAAGAATCCCATGTGCACAGAATGGTGTCATTCACAGTGGGCAAGGCTCTCCAACATCAGTTAACCATGACAATCCCTCTGAGACATGTCCACAGAACTAGTGTATCATGTCTGAGAAAGCCAATGATGCAACTGAGACTCTTTGAGGTGATTCTAGACTGTGTCAGGTTGATAGTTAATGCTACCTAGAATAGGGGGAAACTACTGGATCTCTTTGTTCTTCATCTTTTAATCACTACCAATAAAAGTGTTCCAAGAGGAAGGATTTGAGAAGTCATTAGATATTCCAATGGAGAGAGTAAGTTGGTCAGTTCTACAAGCCTGTCAATGGTTAAGCAGAATAGTTCTTTTAAAAAAAAAGATTTATTTATTTATTATATGTAAGTACACTGTAGCTATGTTCAGACACTCCAGAAGATCACATTAGATTTCATTACGAATGGTTGCGAGCCACCATGTGGTTGCTGGGATTTGAAATCAGGACCTTCAGAAGAGCAGTCAGTGCTCTTAACCTCTGAGCCATCTCTCCAGCCCCCAGCAGAATAGTTCTTGTATAGAACTATTGAGCAAGGATAAAGGAGAGAGGGTATATTTAACAAGAATATCAGAGAATTGTTTATTGTAAGAACAAAGCAGAGATGTGTTAAAGAGTAGGTATATATTCACCAAAGAAATGAGAATAGGGAAAACACTTATGAAAGTATACTGTTGTGACTATTCTTGATATTTTAAACTAAAATTTCCTGGTAATGATTACCAGGGATGAATACTTTATGTAATGATTCATGAAGTTAGAATGAGAATGTGGAGGACTATGTAATATCCATCAACAGGACAGAATTAACTGAGAAGAGAAACACATCCTTGAATGTGGATGACATCCTCAGATTGGTGATCTGATATTATTTAAAAGTATGAAAAGAAGAAATTTGGCTTCACTTTTTTCTCCTTTTAACCTACCAATGGATGGATAAACAGTCTCATGTTTTCACCGCCATAAATGAGTTATACATGCCTACTCCAAAACCCTTGTCTTCCTTATTATATTATTAAACTATGATTTAAAAAAACTTGACCTTAAGTTGTTCCTTAGAAATGAATCTCAAGTGGCTGAGAAATGCTTGAAGAAATTTCAATATTCTTAGTCATCAATACAATGTAAACCAGAACTATTTTGAGATTCCAACTTATACCAGATAGAATAGCTAAGATCAATAAAGCAAATGAAGCTCTTTCTGACAAGGATGTGGAGTAAGTGAACCAATGCATCCATGGCTGGTGGGAAATGAAAACTTAGAAAACCACTATGGAAATCAGCATGATGTTTTCTTAGGAGACTGGGATTCATTCCTTCTCAAGGTCCAGCTATGCCACTCTTTGGCATTTAAACAAAAGATGCTTCATTCTACCACAGAGATACTTGCTCAACTATGTTCATTGTTGCTCTATTCATAATAGCTAGAAACTGGAAACAATGCAAGTGCAACTCAACAGGTGAACAACTTTAAAAAAACCAACATGGTTCATTTATTCAATGAAATCATAATTCACAGGTAAATGGATGGGGTTAGATAAATATCATTCTGACTGAGGACACATGAGTGGTATCACAGGCAAAGAAAGAAAAATATTCTATGTATTCTTTGACATGGGCATAACAGCTGTTAAGTCAATGATAACCAAACTATAACTCACAAAATCACAGAGGTTAAGTATAATGCAAGGGACTTGGAGATGGTAGATATTTCTGCTTAGGAATTCAAATAGATAGTCAAGGATGTATTGTAGGAGCTGGAATGGAATGATAAATTGTTAGGAAGAGAGAAGAGGGGGATGAAAGAGAGAATGTGGGAAAGAGAAAATTAAAGATATTCTCATGGTTCTTATATAAATCTAATACAATAGACTGTTCATTAATTATATACATACATGAAGGCAAATCAAATGAAATCATCAAATAATGTGGTGACAGAGTCCCAGCTGGACAGATTTGTAACCATATGAGGCATACCAATTTTGTGTTACATCTGAGTTGTTGGCCAATATGAGTTCCATGGGAACATAGAAACAACTCTGGATATAGCCAGAAATATACATTGCTCCCTATAGACTAATAGGAAGACTCAGTTTGCTGAAGACATTGACTTTGCAACTCACTGAATAGGGAAATTTTGAGATGGTGCCTTCCTAGAACTGCACAGCTATGGCCTTGCATATTTAGAATAGGAGCCTACTGTGTATACCACTAAAAGAGAAGCATAAGCATCAGTTCAGGTATGAGTGTTATTATCTATAATAATGACATCTTGCCTATAATGTACAATTGTGGTACAAAGCAGATGAAAATAACCTAACAATATCTGATTGAACTGAATGCCTACTTTTCCAGATGGAGCCCATACCTGAGACAATTTGTATGACCAAGAACTTGAGACTAGATACCCCAGTGTCTTAGGGTAAAGACAAATATTACAGTTCTGAAACAAACCAAACAAAAATTTATCAATAAATTTAATGCTACTATATTCATTCTACATTATATACTTGCTCAGCCGTGATCAGAGAAGCTTCTTCCTTCAGAAGACAGTTACAAATAAGATACCCACAACCAGATAACATAGAAAGGGTGATAGACTTGGCACATTCAGCCCTAAACCAGATGTGTCCATCAAATCTTCCCCTTAAGGTTCAGGAAATCCTACAACAGGAAGCAGAATGAATGTAAGAGCCAGAGAAGATGGAAAACAGGAAGCAAACAAGGCTCTCTCTATGAACAGGACTGATGCACCTATGAACTCCCAGAGACTGAGAGAGCATGCTCAGAGTCAACACTGCTCTGAACCAAATGTGGTCCTAGAGTTGAGAGGAGAGAACTCATGCTTCCATCCCTACCCCAGAAGCTATGCTGAGTTGGTAATTACTTGCAAGTGAGAAGAGAGCTACCTGAGAGTCTATCAGAACCTCCCCTCCCCGCTTTTTTAAAAATCTTATTGTATTTTATTATGATTTATGTTATTTATTTATTTACTTACTTACTTATTACCTATAGATCTATTGCCTATATATTATAGATTCCAGTTGAATGTTTATGGGATCTCTGAGTGTGAGAACAAGCAAGTGGATATCTTTTATAATATCTGGTTTTTGTGCCTTTTCTTGGGCTCTTTTCCTTTTCTTGTTTTTTTTTTCTTGTTGTTCTGATATGTTAGTTTTCATTTTATCTAATGACATTATATTTTGTTTTATATTTTATTATTATCCTCTTCAAATATGATTGTTTTCTATTGAGAGACAGTAAGGGATGATCCCAGGTTGGAAGAGAAGTAGTAGGGAACTGGGAGGAGTGGATTTAACTGCAGCTAGCATGGATTATATGAGTGACTTTACTAAATATGTCCTTTTCTTCTTATATACCATATTAAACATTTCTACTTCTAGCTCTCATTTATTTCCAATAGTAGGATTCCAACCACATCCATGTGTATATAGTTAAGCTTCATAAAATATATTTTCCACTAGCATTGAAAAAGAGGACACATGGATTGAAGCCTCCACAGCAATCATTTTCATGCCATACCCTAGAGTTTACTCAGCTAGCACATTATTAACTGGACCATTATTCCTCTGAAAACTGAAAATGAGGATTCTTAAATATTTGAGTTTTTTAACACATAATAATAAAAGCACTCAAATGTCATAAAGAGGTTTCAAATTCACCTTTTGTTCAGCCATATAATTTTAATATAACTTGCACGTACTATACATGGCTCCTATCTGTAGCACTTTTGGAAAGGAATGGGAGACTTGTCACAACTCAGTCTTGCAAGTAAAATGTGTAGCAGTGGTTGTAATGGTTGTGTCAGGAAGCACTCTGACTAGTTCCTGGAGAAGGTTTAATCTTTATGAGAAGCTGTGATGAGGATACTATGCTTGTTAATAAGGCTCTTAGAGAGGAGTGAGGTAAACCTATAATCACTTAATAGCAGTTAACAAGGAAATATCTGTTGCTTCTTTCTTCCTTTTCTGTCTGTTTGTGTCAGGGAGATTTCATTACCACAGTGTAGTACATCTTTTTGGCAACAATGATATGAGTCTGTTAAAAAGTAAATTGAGCAATAACGCAGAGAGAAAATGGGACTATTCAAGAGCTACATGCAATTATCTGAAGGCCCCAAGGAGAACAAAGTGTAGCATCTGCTGCTGAGGGAAAAATCAGCAGTCGATGTCTACCTCCACACAGAGAAAATCAACAGACTAGCATGGGCAAACATAATAATGCAGCAGCCATCCGCAGCCTCACTCCCCTCTGGTTTATCCTGGACCAAAACCACTGAGACCAATAAAGCAAAGGCTCAGCTAGGATTGTGTAAGGGCCAGTCATAAAATTATAATCTAAAACCTTCAATATTTTGGTTTTATCTCTTCTATTTTATATCCAGGATATTACGAAGACTTTTGAATATAAAAAAAAATAGAAATGAAGAGTAAAGAAAGTACTAGTATCTATGGAAGCAATAGATAGTGGTCAGATTTCAGCTAAGCACAAATATATGGAAACCCAGATAAGATTTAGAAGGCACACACACACACATACACACACACACACACACACACACACACGCACGCACGCACGCACACGCACACACACACACAATTTGTGTATATATATATATATATATATATATATATATTAGTAGATATGAACAATGAAATAAGAAAAATTTAACCTGCATAAACCTAAATAAGGTTTTTATAACCACAACAAAAATTTTGTGGTTCCTACCTTTAATGTTAACTACTAAACACTTGTGCATATACAAACAAAAATAGTGAATATTTTCATCATGAATATATGAAAAATTTTCTGTAGCAGTACTTCTACTTATTGTTTTGTGGGCACCATGATCAAAATGGATTAAATTAATTTTTAGATTTGCAGCACCAAAAATGTAAATGCCTTAGCAATAGTTCATATGCAAGCTAGCTCTTGAGGCCTCTTGGCAATATTCTGTGTTCCTGAGATTGAAAATTCCAGGGTGGAAAGAACCCAGATGTCCTTCAACAGAGGAATGGATACTGAAAATGTGGTATATTTACACAATGGAGTACTACTCAGCTATTAAAAATAATGAAATCATGGAATTCTTAGGCAAATGGATGGAACTAGAAAATATTATCTTGAGTGAGGTAACCCAATCACAAAAAAACACACATGGTATACACTCACTTATAAATGGATCTTAGCCCAAAAGCCCCAAAAGCTCAGAATAAACAAGATACAATTTACAGACTACATGAAGCTCAAGAAGAAGGAAGACCAAAGTGTGGGTGCTTTGGTTTTTCTGAGAAAGAGAAGAAAATACTCACAGGAGCAATTATGGAAATAAAGCATAAAGCAGAGACTGAAGGAAAGGCCATTCAGAGACTGTCCTACCTGGGGATTCATCCTATAAACAGTCACTAAACGCTGACACTATTGTGGATGCCAAGAAATCCTTGCCGAAAGGAGCCTGATATGACTGTCTCCTGAGATGCCCTGCCAGAGCCTTACAAATACTGAGACAGATGCTAGTAGCATCTGGTTATTGGACTGAGGGCGGGGTCCCCAATAGAGTAATTAGAGAAAGGACTGAAGGAACTGAAGAGGTTTGCAACCTCATAGGAAGAACAATAATATCAACCAACGAGACCCCGCTAGAGCTCCCAAGGACTAAGCTATCAACCAAGGGGTAAATATGTTTCCAGCTGCACTTGTAGCAGAAGAATGCCTTGTCAGGCATCAATGTGAGGAGAGGTCCTTGGTCTTATGAAGGTTCAATAGATGCCCCAGCATAGGGAAATTGAGGGCGGGTAGGTGGGAGTGGGTTGGGTGGAGAAACATCCTCATAGAAACAGGAGGAGGGGGGATGGGATAGGGGTTTTCTGGGAGGGCAGGGTGAGACCAGGAAAGGCGATAACATTTGAAATGTAAATAAAGAATGTATTCAATTAAAAGAAAAGGGAAAGTTCCAGCTTGAACAGTGGCCAATCTTATAGTACAGATAATGAGTTATGCTGATGTAAATTAGGTAGCTGAATTCTATCTTTGTGGGCCAGACAATGCTCCTCTACTCAAGCTAATCAAGTCAAAAGTGATCACACATTTTTTTTTACCACTTCTCTTAAGAAGCTAGAAATTCCTACTTCTGTGGATTATCCACATAATACATGTAGTATGTAAACGTGGCTTACATCAGAAAAGTCTGTACTTGTGAGATCTTGGAACATCCAAAACTTTTGCCCCTTTTTGTGGGCATTTGAATTAAGATGCAGCCCAGAAAATAATGAAACAATCATCCTAACAATGATTAAAATAAGTTGTCTCTTAGACTGTTTGATTTCTTGATATGCAGACCTAATGTCAAGAGGTTTAGTGCATAGGTCCAGTATCCTGTAAACAACCAAATCTGTACAAAGCAAAATTTTTCCAATCTTTTCTATTTGTAATTCAGTGACAGAAAAAAATATGTGATTAAAGTCTACTTTCTATTGAAGGTCAAGAGTGTAAATAAAAACATTTCATAGTTGAGCTGAAAATTGATATAAAATGACATTAGTGGGTTTCAACAATGATAGTCTAGTCTATAAAGGCCAATTTACAGGATTTTGTGGTGAATTTTAGTCTCCAATGTTCTTTATCACTGACAGTATGATCCTCTCATCCAGGCTATATATGTATACAATTTTAGCATAAGAATATTAGAGAAATATGTAGATACTAGATTTTATTTTAGAATGACTCAAAAAATTATTAAAAATTAATGTATTGATTTAAGACAAAATAATATGGAATAACTGTTTATAGTGAATACAAGTGAAAATAGTATTCTTGAGTTAAGGCAGGGGAAATAAAGACCTGTGGAGCAAATCATATTTGGAATGATATTGTTCTGTCAGGCTAATCTGGGATTTTATTGTCATTTATTTTTAATAACTATGGAGAAAACAACAAAATAACTACAGAAATCATATCCTGTTGGGAATGTGCTATGAAAGTGATGTTTGAGCTATTCACATCTGTGAGGTACCATTGTTAATTTCACAATTAGACATGTAATACATTCACTTCAGCACATACACTTGGTCTCCTGTTCCACTTAGACACTGTTGCTTTTGTTTAGCTTTACAGAACTCTGGAGCCACAAGAGAGTGATTGGTACCACAAGAGAGGAATCTAGCCATAGGTCACAAATTGTTTCCACTTTCAGTTTGTAAGAGCACACTTCTTAAAATCTAAGAAAAGAAACATGTTTCCTCCTTGGTGCAGTCATAGTAGTCTTCTTCCCTCTTCTGATGATTTACACTTGTTTTTGCTTTTCCTAAGAACATTCTCCTACAAAATCAATTACCTGGGTTTCAAGTCAAGGTCTTGACCTTGGTGCCTCTCTCCACTGCTACACTGGGACAACTGTGGTGGCATTCGGTACAGTGGTGGATGTAGAGAAACTGGAAAATCACATGGTTCCTTCTTCACCCTTACTGGGTACATAAGATAGTATAATAGGGATCATTTTTGTTTCATTTTGCAGATGAACATGTGATACACATACAGGAATTGCAAAGATATAGGGACAGCAACCTACTGCCAAATAGAGGTTGTGATTCTTAAATCATGTGGAAATTTTAATATTGACAGAAATTGCCAAGACCTGTGTTAGAACTGGAAAAGCAATGATTTCTTCAGTACCAATGACACACTCTGATATTCTTCAATTCTCAAATTCATAAATGTTCTCCTTTGAGCTTCAAGAAAGTCACACCATACAAAAAACCATGTGGTTTAGTGGATGTATGATATGTTGCTTATCTAGTTTTTAGAGTAGACAACCAATAACATACAGAAGACTCCTAACAAAAATAATTCTATAAATATGAGGTTATATCTCACACATGAATTCAGAAAATGTCACCATTGAGAATGCAAAGAATGGTGGATACATTTTGACACTATGTTGACTTAGGAAATATAGCATATATGCTAAATATGTAGCTCAATTATTAAACAGTTTATTTTTCATATATGCATAAACATGAACAGAAAATGCAAAAATTATTTGCATCAAAGTAATAATAGCAAATGAAATATTTTAAGACTTGTTAAAATTCATTAGTTTCAGGTATATATGTTCAATTCATTTTTACTGGTTTCAAAACTTTTTAGACAAAAACACTGTCGATATCTGAAAAGATGTTTTTAATGAGTCGAAATTCGGTGACATGTACCAATAAAGACACTTGGTAATTGTGCTTTTGCCACGAAAACTTGATTATATACTTTGCCCTTTAATTGACTTTCAGTAACCATTCACTGTTCAATCCAAGCACATTTCCCATCAAAAAAACATCAACCATGACAGGAGAACACCTCCCTCATAAGAACACACTAATGTCTCTTTCTTTAGAAATGTCACAGATGAAAGTCAGAAGCTCAGATAATGAATGAAAACTTGGCTCAGCAACATAGTTATTATTGTAAAATTAGCAAAAAATCAGGTAGTTTTCGAAAAATGGCAGGCAGACTGAAGATTAAGCAAAATTTCTTTTATCATCACAAGTCATTATTAGTACTAGTAAATATATATGTACAAATCAAGTTCCTACTGAAGCAACAGGGACAAAATCAAGGTAATTACTTTTATGTATAATTACATGAAACAGATGTCAAATCTTATTACAGTGCCTGACATAGAGCTAAAGTACTTTAAAATGGATTAGTATATGATTAGATGAATTAATAAATAATGTTATCACTTGAAAGATCTTGGTGAACATAAGCAGATATAGACTCCATCTAACTTTAATAGACAATACATTCATTGAGAAAATAATTGAGACATCACAGAGTAAAGGAATGTAGAAAAAAATGTATGGCAAAAGGCTTAGAAGTAAGAATACAAAGCTAGTGCAAACAATGAATTCATGAAATTCTTAGGCAGATAG
This sequence comes from Tokudaia tokunoshimensis, assembly GCA_036184795.1. NCBI lineage: Eukaryota > Metazoa > Chordata > Mammalia > Rodentia > Muridae > Tokudaia > Tokudaia tokunoshimensis. The sequence continues at coordinate 67,747,114 of BTHU01000015.1, forward strand.
ATGGAATTAGAAAACAATCTGAGTGAGGTAACTTGGTCACACACACACACACACACACACACACACACACACACACACACACACAAAACCACATTGTATGCACTCACTGATAAGTGGATACTAACCCAAAAGCTCAGAATACCCAAGATTCAATTCACAGACCACATGAAGCTCAAGAAGAAGGAAGATCAACGTGTGGACACTTCAGTCCTTCTTAGAAGGGGGAACAAAATGCTCAAGGAAGGAAATATGGAGACAAAGAGTGGAGCAGAGACTGAAGGAAAGCCACCCAGAGACTGACCCACCTGAGGATCGCTTCCATATACAGACACCAAACCCGGACACTATTGTGGATGCCAAAATTGCTTGCTGACAGGAGCCTGTTAAAGCTGTCTCCTGAGAAACTCTGCCAGAGCCTGACAAATACAGAGGAGGATGCTCGAAGCCAACCGTTGGAGTGATCGTTGGGTCACCTATGGAGAAGTTAGAGAAAGGACAGAGGAGATGAAGGGGTTTGCAGCCCCATAGGAAGAACAATAATGTCAACCAACCAGGTCCCATTCCCAGAGCTCCCAGGGACTAATACACCAACCAAAGAGAACACATGGAGGGACCCATGGCTCCAGCCGTATATGTAGCAGAGGATGGCCTTGTGGAACATCAGTGGGAGGAGAGGCTCTTGGTCCTGTGAAGGCTCAATACCCCAGTGTAGGGGAATGCAAAGACAGGAAGACAGGAGAGTGTGGGTGGCTAGGGGAGCACCCTCATAGAAGCAGGGAGAGGGAGGATGGACGAAGGGGTTTTTTGAGGGAGGATAATGTTTAAAATGTAAATAAATATAATATTCAATAAAAAAAGAAGAAAAAAGAAGTAAGAATCAACTTGAGGATGCTTCAGAGAAATGAGTAGCCTTCTGAGGGATATTGCTATAGAATATGTGATATGATTTATGCAGAAGTGATCTCTCTGTCTAATGTACAAATGTTAATTCTAATTACTACAGTGTGTGTATATTCTGTCCATTCTGAAACCTATACAAAATTAGCAACTTCTTATGATGGGTGGAAGGGCCAGTAAGTACCTGTAAACTCTATATGATATAAACAATACTTAAGGGATGAACCAATGTGTGAGAGCATTTGCCATGAAAGCAAAAGGACCTTACTTCAAGCCCCCTGCATTCACACACACACACACACACACAAACACACACACACAAGAAAAACAAAACAAAATAAAACAAAACAAACCAAAAAGGCTGCCAGGCTGATCTTTATGACTTGTACCTTCACCCTTGGCAAATGAAAAAGTAAATCTTAGAAGTTCTTTGACTAGCCAGTCTACACAAAATGACAAACTTGAGTCTTAATAAGAGACTGTATGAAGGCAATAAAGCACACACCAAAAGAACAAGACATCCAGTATCTTCCTTTGGCCTCCACATGTCTGTGCGCAGTCATGTGCATCCATATATTCAAATGCTTTACACACATATATACCACCCATACACGTGGCATACAAAATACCTGCCCAATATTTACATTTGCCATCATATTTAATAAAAATGTGTAGCTATTTCTTAGGCACATTTGCTTTTCTCAGACAAATGTGAAACAAAAAGTTAGTTATTATACATTGAAAAATATTCTAGGTCTATATGTAAGGGCATAGCAAGATAATTTCAATATTCCCAATAACATTCTACTTTATCCTTTATTTTAGAAAATTTGAATACATAATTCATACAAGGAAAGAGTTTTTAATTAATTAATTAATTATATCCCAAATGTTGCCTCCTTCCCAGTCACCCCTTCCAGAATTTTTCCTCCCTCCTCCCTCCCATTTGCCTCGGACAGGATGCTCCCCCTATTGTCCTTCCACTCTGGGGCATCAAGTCCCTAAATGATTAGGTTCATCATCTCTCTCTGAGGCCAGGCAAGGCAGTCCTCTGCTATATATGTGCCAGGAACCACAGACCTGCCCCCATATGCTCTTTGGTTGGGGGCTTAGGCTCTGGGAGCTCCCAGGGGTTCAGACTAGTCAACAAACACTGTTGTTATTCCTATGGGGTTGCCATCCACTTTAGCTCCTTCAATCCTTTCAACAACACTTCCATAGTGGTCCATGATCGCAGTCCAATATTTGGCTGTATCTGCATCTGTCTCAGTCAGCTGCTTGTAGAGATTCTCAGAGGAGAGCCACGCAAGACTCATGTCTGTAGCCACAATATAGCATCACTGATTGTGTCAGAGGTTGTTCTTCATCCATGGGACGGATCTCAAGTTGGGACAGTCACTGGTGGGCCATGTGAGAAGGATTTTTAATTTGTTTTATTAGTTTTACTTCTTACAGCCAAGAAATCTCTGTATAGGATACTATTACTTTTGTGACTCATATATGTCTTTGTGTTAGATTATGTGAATCAAAAGAAAAACAGTATTGAAAAGGAAATCTTCAAGTGACTCCATATGCATAAGTAGACTGATGGCTTGAATAATGTAAGCTCTCCAGTGACTGGACGAGTTTGATACAAAATGTGTCTTCTATACACTTGACTCCTTGTCCATGTTCCTGGTTCCCATTCAACTCTGACAAATTGTAACTTAGCCATTTTCACATTGTCTGGATCTTCCAACAACCACAAGCCTTAGTGAATTAAATTTCCTCAATCATACAGTAAAAATCCACAAAAATGCTGGGTTAGTCGCAATTTAGTTTTAGATTAGAATGCATATGGAACTGATATAATAATTTAATCACATATTTGAGATAGGTCAACTCATCCGTTTTATCTTTATTTGTATGGCACCCACAACAAAAGTTAGTTGAGAAGCGAGGTTGCTGTTTTTAATTACATTGACAATCGTTAAAAATTGTAAATATTTTAAATAGGAATAAGACATTCTATGAAATACTTTATAAATCATTGAGTAATATATCTCAAATGTTTTTATAGGTTATGATTAAAGACTAGAATGTGCGATATTTCAAAGTAAAATATCTATCAAAATCTCTATAGGAATTCAATATACTTCTGCTTAAACTTTTGATAGTGTCTGTGTAACTATATATAAAATAATGCAAATTGATGCTAAATATAGTTGGCAAACACACAGAGTAGCTGAAATTAGAGAATTCCTACTCTAAAGCAGTAAGATTTGATATTAATGTACAGAAGTGTTTGGCTACAAGACATAGTAATAGTACATAACAGGTTCTTGTTTCATCTGTAACTTTTCATGCTGCAAAAGCAGCAATCAATAACAACAGCTAGTGACAGCCTGTAACATTTTTTTCACATCACTGACAAAAACATGTGCTAGGCATACATTAGAAATACTTATGCATCTGTGTGGAGAGCTATGGAGAAAGACATTACAATCTGAGAATAGCATGACATTTCCTGAAACTTGAAAAATCCTTCATACATATGAATAAATTATTAAATTTGAAACTATGAAATTACTTCTAAAATAATTTTCAAAATATGAACTCTATGAAAAGGAGAGGCTTGATATATGTTTCACACAATTAGTCAACAAATGTTCATCTAAGTTTTCACGTCGCTATTTTTTAACTAGTAAGAAAAAGTCATAGAAAAGGCTAAAATCAAATATCTCATGGCTCAGAAATACATGAACAGCATAAAAAAACCTCTAATAATGATGTTGTTATGTAAACATTCAGGGCTCACCATGAGGGTGTGATGGCCTTCTGATCAACTATCTGGTGAACGCCCTCACTATAGAAACATATGAGTTGGTTCTCTCTGTCTCTGTTTCTCTCCTGTCTCTCTCTGTTTCTCTATGTCTCTCTCTGTCTCTGTCTCTCATGCATGCACACACACACACACACATGCATATACTTTGCCAAACAAACAAACCAACCAACCAAAACAAGAACTTCTTTGACATATACTTCATACCACTGTATGAAGGAAAATACCCAGTCATTTTAAAAGTCCATATTATCCTTGAAAATGTTTTAGAAGCGATGGACTCTACTGGGAAATGGGCATGTGAAAAAATATTTTTACATAAAAACTATGTATTTGTAGATCTAGTTGTGAAAGCCAGAGTGCTGAGAACCCAGGTCAAAGGCCTTTATAGGCTTGGAGTCAAATACCTTTTACTGTGTGAGGATGACTGCTAGTATCTATGGTAGAGGGTTACAGCATCTGGGTCTTCTCTCAGGATGACTGATCCCCAGGGGACATTTGGTGAAATCTTGGAATATTTTGGGCTGGTAGTAGTGGAGTGCTGTCTGTAGTAGTAGAGGCCTGCCAGGCTGCTAGTCATTCTGTAGGTCATAAGACAATTAGTGATATATAGAAAGATCCTGTTTAAAAAAAAAAACAACAAAACAAAATTTCAAAACTACAGCAAAATAACAAAACAAAAACAAATATAACTAACCCTTCCTTCATTTACTCTGCCAAAGTTCTATGTAATTTAGCCTAAAGCCAAATTTCCACTTAATAAGGGTTACTAAATATAGAAAAATGTATTTGCTTCAGTTCATGATGTGAGTCATTCATTTCTGCAGTTATTTTGTGAAAAGTACATTCCAGGATCAGATAAATTTTCTAGGAAATTCCATGCAAGTCACTATCGTTCTTATTCCATTTTCTGTATTTCCATAGCTGGACCATCTCCTCACTGTATTAAGAAAGGCAAGAAGAAACATTACTATGAGTCAGGATCCAAAGCCAGTTGCTAAATCCCTGCCCTGCCTCTTAGTCAGGTAGCTGCTGCTTCCTCCCTGTTTTAGTCTCTTCAAAAGCATAGGATTTTAAATTGAGCAATAGTCTATGTCTGAAATGTGTCCTAGGGTAATATACTCACATGAACTTTCAGACTACAATTAACTTTGAGTAGCTGAAATTATGAAAAAAAAAACTATAGATAAAAAAGCTCCCTGTCAATCAGGCTGTGTTTTGATCTATCTAAGTATGTCATGTATGTGTATGCTTAGCATTGTGTCTTCATGTGAGAGTTGGGTTATTATTGAAATAACACATGCTTGATGGATTTACCTTTCCAAAGTACAGCTAGAGCAGTGATTTCTTTTTATTGAGCAAAGAAATCAATTAGCAATAGGTTCACCATGCTAAAACATAACAAATGGTTTTAAAAATACAGGATTTTTAACTGAAATTGAAATATGTTGGATTTGTATTATTGAACTAAGATTACTATAAAATTAAAAGCATTATTTATTACAAAAATTATTTTGTTGGTATGGAGATTTATTTCTCTCTTTGAAATGCTTCCATTCATCCAGTTGGATGGCTTCCATTATATATTAATTATGTGTCATAGAATTATCATTCACATTGTTTTACCTTTTGACAATGAGTATAGATCATTTCATTTAGACTTTGGTGATCTTTGAGGCCACATCTATTGACTGCACTTATAAGCACACACCTTGTCTATTGCACTGCCACTACAAATATCTGACAATTTTCCAGATTCAGTCATTGCCTGACTCGCACCTCATACTATCATTAATCATGAGATGAGTAATATTTTTTGTTGTACTCTGTTTTAAATAGTTTACAATATGCTTCATTCTCCTTATTTTACTTGTTTAAAAATTAGTAGGCCACAGGCCGTTGCAGTATTTATATAACAGTAGGTTTGGAACCACTTGTTCTAGATCTCATGAAGAAGTTTGTATTTAAATGATTTCAGATTGGGTACAGGAGCTGACTTTTGTAAAAACTCCTTACTGATAAACACGGTGAAATTTGAGGAAACTAATGAATGGTTGGTTAAAAATAATACAATGCTGGTAAAGATCATTTCCCAGTTAGTTGGTTGCCGCTTTGTCTTTTTGACAGTGTCTTTTGCCTTGCAAAAACTTTGTAATTTAATGAGGTCCCATTTGTCTATTCTTGATCTTAGAGCATAAGCTATTGGAGTTCTGTTCAGGAAATTCTCCCCTGTGCCCATATGTTCAAGGTTCTTCCCTAGTTTCCTTTCTATTAGTTTCAGTGTGTCTGGTTTTATGTGGAGATCTTTGATCCACTTAGAATTGAGCTTAGTGCAAGGAGATAAGAATGGGTCAATTTGCATTCTTCTGCATGTTGACCTCCAGCTGAGCCAGCACCATTTGTTGAAAAGGCTATCTTTTTTCACTGGATGGTTTTAGCTCCTTTGTCAAAGATCAAGTGACCATAGGAGTGTGGATTCATTTCTGGGTCTTCAATTCTGTTCCATTGATCTACATGTCTGTTACAGTACCAATACCATGCGGTTTTTAACACTATTGCTCTGTAGTACAGCTTGAGGTCCGGGATACTGATTCCCCCAGACAGGGCTAATATCCAATATATACAAAGAACTCAAGAAGTTAAACTCCAGAGAGGCAAGTAACCCTATTAAAAAATGGGGTACAGAGCTAAACAAAGAGTTCTCACCTGAAGAATATCTAATGGCTGAGAAGCACCTAAAGAGATGTTCATCATCCTTAGTCATTAGGGAAATGCAAATCAAAACAACCCTGAGATTCCATCTCACACCAGTCAGAATGGCTAAGATCAAAAACACAGGAGACAGCAGTTGTTGGCGAGGATGTGGAGAAAGAGGAACACTCCTCCACTGCTGGTGGAATTGCAAGCTGGTACAACCACTCTGGAAAGCAGTCTGGCGGTTCCTCAGAAAACTGGGCATGACACTCCCGGAGGATATGGCTATACCACTCCTGGGCATATACCCAGAGGCTTTACCTGCATGAAATAAGGACACATGCTCCACTATGTTCATAGCAGCCTTATTTATAATAGCCAGAAGCCGGAAAGAACCCAGATGTCCCTCAATGGAGGAATGGATTCAGAAGATGTGGTATATCTACACAATGGAATACTACTCTGCAATTAAAAACAATGAATTCACGAAATTCCTAGGCAAATGGTCAGATATTGAAAATATCATCCTTAGTGAGGTAACCCAATCACAAAAGAACACACATGGTCTGCAGTCACTGATAAGGGGATATTGACCCAGAATCTCGGAATACCCTAGACACAATCCGCATATCAATAGATTTCTAAGAAGATGGAAGGAGAGACCCCTGGTCCTGGAAAGACTGGATGTAGGGGAACGCCAGGACAGAGTAACGAGAGGGGGTTGAATGGAGAAAAGAGGGAGGGAAGGGGGCTTATGGGACTTTCGGGGAGGGAGGAAACGGGAAAGGGGAAGTGATTTGGAATGTAAATTAAAAAATTAAAATAAAATAAATAATAATAAAAAATAATAATAATACAATGCCATTTCGTTTTATTGGCAGAATATATGATGTAGTAAAAATATATATAACTTAAACCCCAAACACTTCTTTATTCCAATTGTATTTAGAGACAATGTCTTATACTTCTTAAACTAAAAGAAGAAAAATGGAGGAGGAAACATGCCAAGGAGCCAGTAAATTACACAAATCAAATGTCAGAACCACCCCAGTTTACATTTTGTTTGTTTTCAGCAAATACCTTTTAGTGGTTTGAATGAGATGTCCCCCATAGGTTTGGGCATTGGAATACTTGATCCCAGTGAGTGGTAATGTATGGGGGAGGCATAGGAAGTGTGGTCTTATTAGAAAGGGTTGTCATACCATGTGAGTTCTTTTGTGATTGGGTTACCTCACTAAGGATGATAACCCAATCACAAAAGAACTCACATGGTATACAGTCACTGATAAGGGGATATTAACCCAGAATCTCGGAATACCCTAGACACAATTCGCATAACAATAGATTTCCTAGAAGATGGAAGGATAGACCCTGGTCCTGGAAAGACTGGATGTATAGGAATGCCAGGACAGAGAAGCGAGAGGGAGTTGAATGGGGAAAAGAGGGAGGGAAGGGGGCTTATGGGACTTTCGGGGAGGGAGGAAACGGGAAAGGGGAAACGATTTGGAATGTAAATAAAAAATCTTAGAAAATAAAAAAAAAAGAGTATTGAACAACAACAACAACAACAACAATAACAAAAGAAACACTTTACCCTAAACATTTGGGTCCTAAATATCTGAGTGTAGTACCAGCCATCTGGAATAAAGACATTCATGTGTGAAAAAAAAAAAAAAGAAAAAAAAAAAGAAAGGGTTGTCAGTGGAAGCTAGCTTTGAGAGCTTACAGCACTGTTGTTTAGCATTCTCTCTTTCAACTTTATGCTTTTGGTTGAAGATGGGAGACCTTCAAATTTTGGTTGAAATGGGAGCTCCAGCTACCATGCACACCTCCCACTACCTCCACTACACAATCATGGACTTAAACCTTGTGAAATGGTAAACCCAAATTAACTTTTTCTTCTATAAAAATATGAATAATATTTTATCCTAGCTGTGCAAAAGTAATGAAAGCTAACAAATGACATTTCTATGTGAAAAAAACTTTACTCCAAAAATTTTACAGGTATGTATTTTATTTTGAATATTTTCCTAACTCAAATTTTAAGATCAGAAGGAAATCTTTTCTTTTTAAATTTTATTTTCTAATTTTTTTTATTTACATTCAAAATCATTTCCCCTTTCCCGTTTCCTCCCTCCCCAAAATTCCCATAAGCCCCCTTCCCTCCCTCTTTTCCCCATTCAACTCCCTCTCACTTCTCTGTCCTGGCGTTCTCTACAGAAGGAAATCTTATGAAAAAAGAAATTTGATTCAAGTACAACAAAATCATATTATTTACAAAAATAATAGAAACAAAATCACTCTTTTAAAATGTTTCAGATACTGTGCATATCATCCACTGCTTTTCCTTCAGTCCAAAAGTACCATATTGAGGGATTATTGGCTTTCTCTGCATTTTGTTGGAGAAAAAAGAAGAAAGACTGAAAAATTTGTTCACAGTTATACAAGTTACATTTAGTAAAGCCACAATTTGAACCATATAAGTTACATCTGTCTGTGTACTATTACATAATCAAGCAGAATTTTTTTTCTTAGGAAGAATAAGACACATTTCTCTAAAATATTTGTTATATTTAACTATAGTGACAAGAATCATTATATTCTTCTATGAGTTATGACAAAACTTGATGGAGAGAATTGGAAACGCAAACTAGGCTAAATTTACAAAATGTTTCCCTTCTTCCAAACACTCCCATATGTTCCTCCCCACTAACCTTCAGATTCATTTTATATCATAATAGCAGTAGACTCTCCCCTGGGTCATGGGACCTATCTAGCCACAGATTCTTAAATGACTAATAGTGCCACGTATGAGGATCATCTTGTGGAGTTGGGCTTCAATCCAATTAGAATGCTTTTGGTAACTTCCGTGACAGGATATAGCATCATTGCACCAGTGGCAGGTCTTACTAACTCAGTCATTACCATAGCTCAAAAGGTTCATCGCTGGGTGACATTGATGATTACATTTTCCCCCCCAACAGCTTTTGTAGCACTTTTACCATGGTTGAAAGATAACTAGCAACACAAGTATGATCATCATGCTATGTGATTTAATTATGTGCTGCCTTTAGAAATGTGGTCTTACCCTCAAATTCTAGAAAGTAGACAGGAATCATGGCTCTTGTAATGTTTGAGGAAACAATGAGAACTCTCTGGAGAACCACTCTAAAACATGTAACCCATTCTCAGTTGATTGGTGGAGCTCTCTGTTCCTTCACCAGTTTAATATTTTACATGATCCATGAGTTATGTTTTGCCTAAATATACTTGGTTGGATTGATTCATTCATTTTCTTTGACATTTGGTGTTTTGATTAACAAGTAAGCACCACTAAATAGTTTTTGTTTCCAACAAAATATACAATGTCTTATATTTACAAGTTGTTTGTGTAATATGTCCTATTCTTATATATCTTTTTATTTAATTTTAATTTACATAGTCTGATGTTTACTTTGGCTCCCCATCTATATATTGAACTAACTAGCTAACTAACTAACGAACTAATTAACTATCAAGCTAACTAACTAACTAACTAACTATATATGGATGCATTGAATGCATGCATATATATACGTATATACATATACATATATGTATATATGTGTGTGTGTGAGTGTGTTTGTGTGTGTCTATGAGTCACTGAAAAATGATACTCCAGACTCAAATATTATAGAAAAGTAAAGAACACTTAATCCAGCATGAAGTGGTTCAATTCCATCAGGATGGAAAGGCCCCAACTGAATTCACAGACTAAGCTTTATAGCCAAAATGAAGAACATTAGTGAGGGGTAGGTGATCTATACCTTGATTGATGGCTTCTATCTTTGGGGGACTGGGTGATGCTATGATTCAGACTATTATTACTTCATGTCAAGGAGTGGTAGCTCTGAACCTCTTGGCCTCAAGCTTGTTTAACTGTCCTTGTACAAGCAGGGGAGGGTTCCCTTGTACATAAGCCTACTGTTGTCCCAGTAACTGATGTACCCATTTCTGGGAAGTAGGAACTCAGGCCTAGTGTCTTGAACTGCTAATCTGTAGCCTGCCTTGAAGTCAGCCTGTCTCAGTGTCTCAGGTCAATTCACCTTTCATAGATAGATAGATAGATAGATAGATAGATAGATAGATAGATAGATAGATAGATAGATAGATAGATACAAAGATACATAGATAGATAGATAGATAGATAGATAGATAGATAGATAGATAGATAGATAGATAGATAGATAGATAGATAGAGTCTGAACTCATTTTTAAGTACAATTAAGTATTTCTAACCCTTCCCTCAAAATGTTTCCCCAACCTTTCTTTTTGCATCTTCTATTATAGAATCAGATACTTTTTTAAAAAATGATTCTAATACTTTCTTTTCTATTTTGTTCTTATCCCATAATTTAGCAAACAAAGTATGTATCTCTTATAAGAACAGATACTCAGATATATTTTTGAGTGAATAAATTAAGATTTTGCATCTGGGACTAGAGTAACAATATCAGAGACAAACAATTCTTCTAGTTAATTGTGATGAATCTGTAACTTTGCTTTTAGGAGTGAAATTGCTTACTTCTGAGGAGAAGAGTTAAAACTGTTTTGCCTCTGAGAAGCACAAGTTAAATGTTTTAGAGCACTGCTAATAGACTGAAGCCAAAGTGTCATAAAACTTCTCTGCTTATCTCTTTTAAGTTTTATGCCCTACATCCTGGATCTTATTATTAATTCTTATATTGGCCTCTACTTATGAATTCACAACTGCTTTGTTCTCTCAAAGGCACTCCAGTTCTCCATATTTTATGTCTGGCTTTGCTAAATCAATTAAGTTCAATTGAATTTAGCTAAATAAGTCACAAAACCAAATCCAGAAGCCTACATTAACAAAGACATACTACTGCATTCATTCCCAATGAATATTTAGTAGCCTCCGTATTTCTTCAATATGAAAGCACACCTGATTTATTATTTAAATCTGTAAATAGAATAAAATCGATTAGTCTTAAAATCATAGCCTCCATTATCTAGAGAGAAGAAAATGTAGTAAAAGAAAACCACGGTATTCATGAGAGTTGTTCTGGTTGTTTAAACATATGATTTAAAAAGAAGTCCTAGTGACACTTGGCTTGTACCACCCTCCATGGCTGTTTTTGTAGAGCTCAGTCTTCAATGGGAAGCTGAGCTAGAACTGCAAATGACTTGTTTATATAAACCCATAATGGGTAACTGGGATAATGTAGACTTGTCTTTTGAACAAAATAATTGATGGAGTTGAGGATATTTTTGTGATTCCTTTGTTTCACAAATGTACCGAGTTTCCCAGAAGAAGTGGCCAATAAAACTGCCAGAACGGAAAGGGTGAAGCACAAAAGAACTAATAGGATCTCAGGGGAATAGTGGTGTTGCTGGTGGTTTTTACCACTTATGCTTTGAAAAAGAAATAGTTGCAGGAAGAACTATACATAGTTCTCTGTGTATAGATATCAGAACTACATTAGCAAATACAATATGTAGACTTATTCTGTCTTGTGTTGCTTGTTTCAAATGATCAGTGGTACTTAATTTTCTTTTCTTTTTTTTTTTAGATTCTCTTGTGAAACAATAATTTTAAATTTCTCAGATACATAAAAATCTGGGTAATTAACAAACAATCCCTATGCAATAAAGTATAATAAAGGAAACAATTTAAATCAGGTTATTTATTGCACATTTATAGACTATTCCCATATGTTGCATAGGCACTAAATAATAGTATAGCTCAGAATTGTTCTATAAAATAAACATTCTACAAATTATATGCTTAATCTTCTTTGGGAGAAATACTTCTGAGTGACTTTTCTGTTTCTTCGAAGAGACACAATGAGCAAGGCAGCTTATTAAAGAAAGCATTTAATTAAAGGCTTGCTTACAGTTTCAGAGGGTTAGTCCATGATCATCATGACCAAGCTAGGGATCATGTTAGCAGGCAGCATGGCACTAGGACACAAAGTGAAGTGTACATCTGATCCACATGTTTCAGTAGAAAGAGAGCAAGACCCAGTCTGGCCTAGTTTGGAAACATGAAAGCCAAACACCTTTGGAACTGGCATATCTCTTCCAAAAGAAGACACCTTCATCAACCTGACAAATCTTCTTAAACAATCCATCCAACTAGAAACCAGACATTCAAATATACTATCCTATCTTGACCATTCTCATCCAAACAACCAAAATATCTTTATGTTATTAAAACAACAATTTTTCAAATGTTACACAGTGACAGAAATAAAATAACTATCAATAAACCTGCTGCAATTCCTACATATTTAAAATTTTTCAGGAAAAATAGAATATATTAATCAACTATTACAGTTATATGTATATAAACAAAAAACAATCAAAATTAATTTCTTATGGTATTCTTATTCTAACACTCAGAATCAAACTATTAGTCCAGGCTTATCATATAAATTGACTATGTTTCTCTCTAGCTCATAAGAGATTCAGATTTAGCTTCTGTAAATTCTAATTTTTTTTAAGCAATTAAAAGTGGTGAGGTGATCCTGAGAAAATTGTATGAAGACTGCTCTCTGAGATTATTCAATATCTCTGATATATAAACTCTACCACGCCAGTCTATGGGAAAGTGTCAGTATAGCAAGAGCAATCTAATATCATTTAGATTAGCTTTCTTGATTCTGCCACCCTTTCTACAAGTTTCCAAATTGAATATTTCTGTATTCAAAGATTATTGACAAAACCATCCTCAGGTGATAACAACTATGCTGTGATATTTCACAGTAAATTTTTACTGGTCTGAAGACAAGCCACTGGTTTTTGCATGGTGATTTTGCACCTAGCAAATTTGTCAAGATATTTGTCAGGTTTAAACTTTTGAGTGCTATGTGTGGGGTCTTTTAAGTACAGAAACACGTAATTGGTTAATAGAGATAATTTGATCAGCATGTCTTGCCTCACTAATTTGTTGCTGTACTATACACAAAATCCCAAGGAAATATAACAGGTTTCAGTGTTTATCAATGGAAGAATGTATTGGGAAAATATGATGAGTATGTACAGTGGAACTTTATTCAGCAAGAAGAAAGATAAAATCAGAAATCTAGCAGAAAAATGTTTGGATCTGAAAGCTGTTCTACTAAGAGTAGTACTCAGACTCAGCAAGACAAATTCACCATTCTTTCTCATATTTGAATCCTAGCGTTATACTTTTGAACATGTATATGCATGTAAGTTAGTTGGGTATTGTGTATATACTTAGGAACCTAGAATAGGAACCACAAGCCATGGTAAAAAATATATTGATTGTGGGTGAGTAGGGAAAAGACTGCATGTGACAAGAAAGCAGAAGTAGGATGGTGAGGGATAGGGGATGAGGATGGGGACCATCAGGGAACATCACTGGAGGAACCATGTAAGAAAATGTAACATCTATGTAAGAAAATTGACATTCTCGGGAGATAACATCATACCTGATTTCAAGCTGTGCTATAGATTGTTAGGAATAAAAATTGCATGGGATTTTTACAGAAACCAACAAGTTGATCAATGATAACAAATCGAAGATAAGAAATAAACTCACAACTTAGCTAAGACTTCTAGCAGTGGGAGATATGGATCCTGAAGTGATCACTTCCTGGAGTGCCAGGCAGGACTCCCAGTGGAGGGATGAGGACAGAAATCCAACCAGAAATCCTTCCACACAAAATGTGTCCTGTCAACAAGATATGGAGCAACAAAGAAAAAGCAGAGACAGAGGGAGTGGCCAAACAATGAATGGCCCAAATTGAGACCCATCCTATGGACAAGAACCAATCCCTTGCACTATTAAAGTTACTCTGTTATGGTTTCATACAGGAGCCAAGCATAACTGTCCTTTGTGGGGCCCTATCCAGAAGCCAATAGAAATAGATGCAGAGACCTACACTCAACATTAGATCTTGTGGAATAGTTGAGAGAAGGATTGGGGGGGCCTGAAAAATACAGGGACTCCACATGAAGACCAACAGAGTCAACTAACCTGGACCCTTGTGTTCTACCAGATACTGGACCACCAATCCAATAAAGAGCATTGGTTGGAATTAGATACCTGCACGCATGTAGCAGATATGCAGCTTGGTCTTTCTGTGGAGTCCCCAACAATTGGAGCAGAGTCCCTGAATCTATTGCCTGTCTATGGATTCTGTTCTTTTTAACTGGGGCATCTTGTCTGGGATCAATGGGAGAGGATGTGAGAAGTCCTGAAATGATTTGATGTGTAATGTGGGGTATCCAGGGAGCTCCCCATTTGTACCCCTTCTGAGATGAAGGAAGAATGTAATGGGGGATGATCTGTTTACACAATGGAATACTACTCATCTATTAAAAATGATGAGTCTTTAACTTTGTAGGCAAATGGATGGAACTAAGAAATATCATCCTATGTGAGGTAACCCTGAGTCAAAAGGGCGTACATGGTATGCATCATTGATAAGTGGATATTAGCTCAAAAGGTCAGAATACCCATGATGCCACTCACAGACCATACAAAACTTAACAAGAAGGAAGGCCAAGGTGTGGATGCTTCAAACCCACTTAGAAGGGGGAATAAAATTATCTTGGGAGGCAGAGGGAGGGAGTAACCTGGGTGGAAGAGGGGAGGGGAAGGGAAAAAGGGGGACAGTACCAGGTACAGGAAGAGACAGGAGAGAAGTCCAGGAGTGGGTGGGTTAGAGAGGATCCTCTTAGAGGCAAATGGGAGGGAGAGGAGGTGGTGGGGTTCATGGAAAGGAGACCAGGAAGGAGGACAACATTTGAAATGTGGACAAATAAAATGATTAATAAATTTTAAAAATGAAAAAAAGAATTATTACCAAGGTTTTGCAAAATTAGAAACCATATCTCAAATCAAACAAGTTCAAATATTCAGCTCCATGGCCCTCCACTGTCCTATCATAATCATATCTAACAACAAGTCATGGATAAGGTTATTCATTTTTCTCTGGCAGCTAGCTGTAAGAGCAGAGACTATATGAATTATTACTAATATAATTTCTGAAGCCAGTAATTCCAAGCTATTCCATATGATTCATTCCACTCAACTAAATTTCCTTGTGTCCTCTTTTATTAAGAGCCCAGCTAACGTCATCTGCAATATAATTCCATCAGTCGAAGAACATGGTCAGAATAAAACCTGAACTTCCTTTCTGCTGTTCATTTTAATTATATCATGATTTTTTTCTCTGACACTGATTTATGGTTACTTCTTCATTGAAACCAAAATGAAAATTCTTCCTAATCCCTCCATTTATTGATCAGAGGGTTATTGCTTCTATGTTCACAAGAAATACACATGGTATAAAGTTTAAACCTTCATCATAGTTCATTTCTCCATGGGATAGAATCTTATCTTTGAGTGATTATCTTCAGTCATTCTTATTACGATTTAAAAAAAGAAAGCATTACAGACAACTATAATGAAATATTCTATTGTTTTGTGGATAGTAAGATGGCTCTGTGGTAATAGTATTAAGATGGCTTGTCCACACAATCCAGACAATTTTAGTTCTATCCCCAGAAACCTTGTAAAGGTCAAAAGAGAATCCCACAAAGTGATCATAACACACACACACACACACACACACACACACACACACACACACAAACACAAACACAAACACACACAAACAAATGCACACACACACAAACGCACGCTCACAGTCACAGCACACACAATCAAAAATGTTTTAAGAAAACAATAGAAAAGCTTGCCTTGCTGCTTGCTGACAGGAGTCTGGTATAGCTATCCCCTGAGAGGCTCTGCCAGTGCCTGATCAATACAGATGTAGATGCTCACAGCCAACCATCAGACTGAGCCCTGAGACCTCAATGGAAGAGTTAGGGGAAGGACTAAAGGAGCTGAAGGGGTTTGCAACCCCATAGGAATAGCAACAATATCAACCAACCAGATCCCCCAGAGCTCCAAAGGATAAAACCACCAATCAAAGACTACACATGGAGGGATTCATGGCTCCAGATACATATGTAGCAGAGGTTGGCCTCATCTTACATCAGTAGGAGGGAAGGCCCTTGGTCCTGTGGAGGCTTGGTGACTCAGCATAGGGGGACACTAGAGCAGTGGAGGAGGGGTGGGTGGGCAAGGGAGATGGGATGGGAAGTTGTGAAGGGGAAACCTGAAAGGGAGACATTTGAAATGTAAGTGAATAAAATAACCAATTTAAAAAAAAAATTAAAAAGTTTGGTTTGCTTTAGATATCACCTTTCAATCATTATAGTAAAATGAATTAACCACTCTGGAAAGGAGTCTGGCGGTTCCTCAGAAAACTGGGCATGACACTCCTGGAGGATCCGGCTATACCACTCCTGGGCATATACCCAGAGGCTTTACCTGCATGCAATAAGAACACATGCTCCACTATGTTCATAGCAGCCTTATTTATAATAGCCAGAAGCTGGAAAGAACCCAGATGTCCCTCAACGGAGGAATGGATTCAGAAGATGTGGCATATTTACACAATGGAATACTACTCTGCAATTAAAAACAATGAATTCACGAAATTCTTAGGCAAATGGTCAGAACTGGAAAATATCATCCTTAGTGAGGTAACCCAATCACAAAAGAACACACATGGTATGCAGTCACTGATGAGGGGATATTAACCCAGAAGCTCAGAATACCCAAGACACAATTCACATATTAATTGATTTCCAAGAAGAAGGAAGGAGAGACTCCTGGTCCTGGAAAGACTGAATGTAGCAGTGTAGAGGAATACCAGGACAGAGAAGTGAGAGGGGGTCGAATGGGAAACAGGGGGAAGGAAGAGGGCTTATGGGACTTTCGGGTAGAGGGGAACTGGGAAAGGGGAAGTCATTGGGAATGTAAATAAAAATTATAGAAAATAAAAAAACAAAAACGACCACAGGTACTCACTGTGAACTTCCTTGGCAATCAGCCATTGGATTCAGCTCTATTAACTACAGTATGTCCCATCCTATTCACTCAAAAGAATAGTCAGTATGCAGAGTCATTTTCCTAATATTGCTTGTGGTAGTTAGGGTTACAATTGCTGTGATGAAACACATGACCAAAAGCAACATGGGGAGGAAAGCATTCATAGTTTTATAAAATAGGTCATTGTCAAAAACAGTGAAGACAGGAATTCACACTGGGAAGGAAACTGAAGGACTAGCAAAGACAGAGGTCATTGGAGGGTGCTGCCTACTGACCTGCTGCCCATGATTTATTCAGCCTACTTTCTTGTTAACCCAGGATCACCAGCCCAGGGATGACACCATCCATAATTGGCTAAGCCCTCCCCATCAATCACTAGTTAAGAAAATACCTAACAGGCTTGCCTATAATCTGATGTTATGGAAACATGTTTTTTTTTTTCAAATTGGGGGGTTCCTTTGCTCTGATGAATCTTGTTTGTGCAAGTTAACATAAAACCATCTAAAACAGTGACCTTTCCTAGAAAGAGAAGACATACTCATTATCTCAGGGTCTTGAAACTCTAAATTTTTTCCTTTACTTATTTATTTATTCACTTTAAATCCTGATCACAGTCCCCCTTCTCAGCTATTAAAAACAAGGGCATCATGAATTTTACATGCAAATGGATGGAACTAGAAAATACCATCCTGAATGAGGTAACTCACAACCAAAAGGACTGCATGGTATGTACTCACTTATAAGTGGATATTAGCCATGTCATACAGGGTAACCTGCTACTGTCTACAGATCAAAACAAACTAATTAATGAGGGTCCAAGAGGGAATTCTTGAATCTTGAGTCTGTCTTAGAGGGGAAAAAATAGACATTTTTATTATTGAGACAGATATCAATACATATGTCAAGTTGATGTTAAACTCATCAGTTTCAATCTGCCTTTACACTTTAAATGCTTGGATTAAACACATACCACCAGGGTCAAACTCACTTTTAATATGTCATTGATCTTCTTATGCTTTATAACTTGTCTAATTATAAACAGAGAAAGTATCTTAGTGGGATTCATTGTAAAAGTAATTTTATTTCCTTTTTACTTGTATTCTATAATTTATTGGTATTTAAAAAATAACCATTTAAAATTTAAATACAACTATTTTAAATTGTTTTTTAAATCCAAAATTTATATCAGGATGATCTTAAAGGGGTAAAGTTGCTTTCACTGGCATTTGTTAAGTGATTTATAGAAATATTGCTATCAAACTCAGGTCCTCTGAGAGGACAGGTATACAGATAAATAAAATGATGCATATCTATATACCACACAGACATGCACACACACACACACACACACACACACACACACACACACACGAGAGAGAAAGTCTGATATGTATTGACTGATATGAAAGAAGAAAACTAAGGCAAGTACCCTTGCAATAATTTTCTCAAATTTTACACATGGAAGGGCAAAATTCACAGAATTTTCTTTCTCATTTCTTTCCCAAGGTCCCCACATTGTCTACCTCAATGTGGTCCATCAGCCACTGTGCTCCTCTGCTCTAACTGGGGAGTTTTTATACCTTCTCTCTCAGAGTTTCAGGTTTCCTCCTAATTGTTAGGAATCGAAATGGAGCCAATGGTGTGACTTTAGAGCATATTTCTAAGGTCAGTGGTAATGGCAGGTTATGCTTTTACCCAGAATCCTTTAGTGAGCAGACACTCCTTACTACTGTAACAGGGAGCCGGGCTTGCAATGTCATTCCTCTCTGACCTGACAGAGAACGAAATGAGGAAGTCTACATGTCCATAGATTCATCTCCAGAAAATTTTATTGTAGAATGGCCAAAATCAATGTGAGTTCTAACATCTATATTTCAGCAAACACTGCCAAATATTAAGGTAGATTCACCTCTGCTGACTGTGTTATGTTGGAAACTAAATTCCCTGACTTTAAACCACCATTAGTAATTGACCATGAAGTTGAGGCTATGTGTCCAGACCCCAGGGAAATTTATTTTGCTTTGATAGCATGGGCTTTAGTAAGACTCCTATAATAGCTGAGTGACCTTCCTTGTTCTTCGCCCCTTGTTTAATCTCTCAAGAGAGCCCTGCTTGGGTTAAATGAGAGCCCTCAAGCTCCTTTAGATATCACCAAGCAATATTTCAGGGGCAAGAGGGACCTTGGGAGACAGAGGAAAACAAATGGCATATCTGGCTTTAAACAAATCCTGAAGTAGACATTTTATCTGCTAAATGCTTAAGTATTTACAGAAAAGACAATTTTACAGGAAATTGCATGGTATGAAAAGGGAAAATATATATAGCAGCATATTATATTGTGACCATTTTCTGAACTAAGGAACTTGCAGTCCAAGAGTTCTACTTCTAAAGAATATATTTTAAATGTTGCCTCTTTACTCCTACAACTAATGCTTTATGTATCATGAAATGATATTGGATTAATAATCCAAATTAGATAATGCTAAGATATTTTTAATATCTCTTACAGATTATTTTTAATTTTTCTGTTTGTGGATTTGTTTTGAGAAGGAACTCTTATAACACAGTCTGATCTCCCCCAACTTAGTGTGTAGATGAAGACAACCTTGATCTCAACTTCTTGCCCCCATCTCCCAAGAGCTGGGATAAAAACGTGTACTACCACTTGAGGAACTCTCCCTTCCTTAACTGGCTATTGTCAGGTATTATTACAATGATGATAAAAGTAACATAGATAGCATGCCCCATCCTGTCTCAAAGAGTCATCTTGGAGCTCAGCATAGTTCATGTCTTCATAGACTCAAAATGTCCATATATAAGACTTCAATTAAATCTTTTCATTCTGTTTAAGTCCCTTCACATTCAAATGTAGTCCATTTGGAAAAACTAAATCAGTTTCATTCTTCTACATCCTCAAAGCCAATAAAACATGTTCCATGTTTTATAACCAAAATTGTGAAACAACAGTGCTCATACTAAAGTCTGGGAAAGAAACTATTTTATCATCCTTGGTGACCTCATGGGGCTTCCTGCTCTTAAATATTTGTGGTAAAAATTCAGGGAAAGTTCTATAGATTCTAATTAGTCATACCAGTTGAATAGCCACATTTTTCATATTCTTCTCCCATAACAATACTTGAACTTCTGTTAAATAGAAACAAATTTTCAGTCACATAGCATCACTATAAGATAGAATTTATTTAGAACTCTTATGAAAGAGACAGGGTCTGTGACTATGGGGTTTTGTACCAGGGAAAGGAATGGAGATCAGTCTCTAGAATTGGATAAAGCAATGCTAATATTTTAGCTATGAGAAATGGAAGAAATAAACATCTGATGGAGGGAGGAATCTTGCTAAGCTGGGTAAGTAGCATTTTAGTAATAAAATCAGATGTCACCCTCTTTTTGTAGAGGATGATAAACCCAAATAGATACTAAAAAGGAAATGGGATTAAGTATCAGAGATATCCTAATAAACAGATTTGGAAGTTTAGAGCTGCTGTTGCTTCAATGAATTTTAAGGATCATGTGGTAGGTTAGCCTACCACTAAGTTGTCCTAGAGGGCTCAAGAATGAGTCTTACTAAGATATGATGAAGCAGAAGTTTATGGTAGATGTGTGTGGATGTGTTATCTTTTGATAATTCACTCACTTGCCCAAGCAGTTCTGTATGCATTCACAACCCCACACACCACACACACACACACACACACACACACACACACACAGGCATATTCACCTCACACAACACAGATCCACATACACAGAAAGAAGGGAAGGAAGAGATTGGAAGAGATGGGAAGAAAAAGATAGAGAAAATTTCTTCTCTAGTTTTTGGCATATGGTGCATTATTATTCCTCTGGTACATGTCTAATTCCATAAAATAGCTAAAAAAGAAATCAAGTATATACTCTACATACAGGCTTTAAATACCTATGGTCAATTTAAATTTACAGATTCGACAACATAAGACTCCATACAACTCCATAACCAAAAGTAACCTAACAAAAATAGATTTAACTTGTAACTATAATAAAAATTAGAAGGTAGTAGTTTTCTCTTTCAAGATAGGTTAAAGCTCCACAACGAAGCTTTTGTGAGGCTATGACATTATCCAATGCATTATGATGTGGTGAGTGACTCAGCCATTGTGATGTCATGGAAGGTGATTATTGGCTTTTGGATCCATCAAAGGAGATTATGGAGGCATGAGAAGGGCAGATGCCCAAGGGCAACTGAAACTAAAGAAAATAACCTTCAAGTAAACAGTTTATTTCCGTATAAATGTACATGCTGACATCAGCATCTCCTTCAGAGATTAGAGCCTACATCAGTCCCCTCTGTGGATGGGTATGATGTCAGCATCAAGAAAAAAATGAGAGTATGACTTGACAGTGAGGTTGACAGGCAACAAAAGGGAAAAGTGGTCAGTTGGGACTTAAAGTAAAGAGTATCTATATGAAGTTAGACTTCTGGGAATTCATCAGGAAAATGGAAAGAGTAAAATGGAGAAATTATAAACTGGTGTTGATTTGTTGCAACAGTTCTTGAGATTTTGATTTTAACTAATAACAGTAAGTACTATACATTCCATTCCAAACTGTAGAAAGGAAGTTATTTCTTATATTTCTATATTTTTCAAAGCATATTTTATTTAGCATGTGTGTGTGAGAGAAAGAGAGAGCTAGAGAGAGAGAGAGAGACAGAGGCACAGACACAGAGACTATGCTCTAGTGTGAATGTTTACAGTGGATAACTTTCAGGATCAAATTTTCTTCTTTCTTCTACCTTAAGTTCCAGCATCAAGCTTAGATGGACAAGTTTCCAAAAAAAGCACTTTTAAATGCCGAATGATCCCACTGCCCCCAACTCAAGATTTATGCAGAGAAAAATGCCAAAACAATGCAAAAACATATACTATTCCCAGACAGTTAACAAGAATTATCAAAGTCATATTTTGTGTTTTTCGGGCTTCCAGAAATTATACATATAAAAATTTTCTCATTCTAAAATCAAATTTATTCCACTAGAAATTCAACTCTAATTGTTAAAAATACTGCCTCCTCTGACTATCTTAACATATACATTTAAATCA
Organism: Tokudaia tokunoshimensis; assembly: GCA_036184795.1. NCBI lineage: Eukaryota > Metazoa > Chordata > Mammalia > Rodentia > Muridae > Tokudaia > Tokudaia tokunoshimensis. The sequence continues at coordinate 67,769,558 of BTHU01000015.1, forward strand.
TAAGAAATGGAAATTTACACTTATGCCTACAACTGGAGTCCTAAAAACCAAGACATTATATTGATAGAGCAAAAATTTAGAAACATGAAAAGGAAAACTTTTTTAAATAGCACCATGAAGTTGCTTGTCAATTCACTAAATATTTATTGAGAAACCATTGTAGATGGGCATACAATGGGTAACAAAATTACACGGTGTGTGAATTCAGATATATCTGACGTTCTTGATAACAGAGTCTAGTGAACAGTATTCAGGAAATCTTAGAAAAATAGGTACAAAGTTAGAAACCAATTATCAATGTAAAATGTCGATGAATTGTGACTTTTGTATCTTAATTGTACCATTTAACTATAAACATGTTAGTGGTCTTGACAGAAGAAAGATGGGCAACACAGAGGGGGCTGGAAAAAGGTGTTTTAGTTTAGATCTATGTTTAAAGGCCATGACTCAGACAGAGATAGAGTATGTGAAATGTTGAAAAGAGGTATCAGAAAGTTGAAGAATATCCTACTAAGCTGGTGAGACTGTAAGACTTATATTTTAAGGTGAAAAATCTGTTCTGAGTTGTGCAGAGAATAGATTTCCTGAGAGAAGACTTGATGAAAAATCCTTATTCAAGAGGATGGTTTGATGTTCCAAGTACAGAAAATCATGGCGCTAGTGAGATGGGAAGGTAAGCTGGGATAGTGTTCTGGTGTTAACTTGGCAAGATTTGATAAAGCCCTGATTAACAAGGAGTCAGTTAAAGGAAGGACAGAGAGGAAATCTTCCTATACTTTACTTTATTTATTTTGGTGGTTGAGTGAATCAGAATATACTGTATAAATGCAAAAATCATAATCTTAATTTGATGTATGTACAATTGGAGGTGCAATGCTCAGCCAAGCAGATATTAAGTACACATCCAACACATTAGTTATGACTGTAGAGTTAATATAAGAAAGATTCTCATGGGGATAATGAAACTGCATAAATTATATTAGTCACAACCAAGTCAAACTTGGAGGTGGTTGTAATTCTGTGAAGAATCTAAAAAGTAATCCTTTATTTTCTATTCTTTTAAGCATAAAAAGAATAAATATAATCTACAGAACCCTAGATATCTCTCTCTCTCTCTCTCTCTCTCTCTCTCTCTCTCTCTCTCTCTCTCTCTCTCTCTCTCTCTCTCTCTCTCTCTGTGTGTGTGTGGGTGTGGGTGTGTACTGTGACCATGTTTTTGTGTGGCTATGCATGTTCACACACATGGAGACTAGAAGAGGATGTTTATTTTCTGTTGGTCTTCCTTATTCCTTGGAAACAGGTGCACTCACTGATCCTGGGGTTAGACGGGCATGACTCCATCCCTGATATCATCCTATCTTCACTGTGAGAGGGTTACAGATGTGAAAATACTTGGCGTATTATGTAGGTACTTGGGATTTGAACTCAGGTCCTCATGCTTGAATAGCCAGTGCTCTGATCCACTAAGCTATCTCCCTGATATGGTTCTTCAGTAGCTGCTGTGATATTTTATTTCCATTGAACCGGAGTACTGATGGTAAAAGAGTCCCTACAGTAGTCTATGAAATGAATCTATCCCTCAGATTTCCTCTTGTAGTTCCCATGTCTCTATACAAGGGCCTGCAAAGGAAGTACCTTTGCAATGCAGAGATTCCTCACCAGCACCTTCACACCCGGATACACAACCTCTAGAAAACATAATTTATGGAATTTGAAACACACGCACACATACACATGTATACCTATGTGGGAAAAAAAAAGTGAGGTCGGGCAGCAGTGATAGCGTGGGTCCAGCATAGGAAAAACACTGGCAGGCAGGGCCCGCATGGGGTTATAGGGGAACTCCGCAGGACCAGGCAAGTGCTGGCGCCCAGCAACCTGTGAAGCATGAGATTGGCTAGCGCAGAGGTCTTTGTCAAGAGGGCGGGGCCGTTTGCACAGACCCAGGTACCTGTGGAAGAAGCTGATTGGCTGAGATGCTGCTGCTCCATTCTTTCCCTGGTGACTGGAAATGCTGAGGCCTGCTCCATGCTTCTAAGTGGCGGATTTTGACAAAGAGATAGTTCATAGTTTCTATGTTTTATTCTTAAAAGAGTAATATGAGAAAAAGGAGATAGAGAAGTAAAGAGAAAAGAGAAGATAGAGAGATGAGGGATGGCCATGACCACGTGAAAAGGGGAGAAAGAATGGAGAGAGAGACGGGGAACAGAGAGAGAGACAAGAGAGAAAAATAAGAGAGCAAGGAGGGGCAAGAAGCCTCCTTAAATAGTGGACTGGGTTCCCACAGCCAGGTAACGGAGGGGTGCGAAAAGCCTGGCTGTAGGCAGGTGACTGAAGAGGTGGAGATCAGCCAGAACACTAGGGACCTGGAGCATGGCCACATGTGACTGATGGCCACAGGATTATGGAGTTGGTCTTGCTCAACGAAGCTACAGATTGTCTTACACCACGGTCCCACACACCTCTATGTTATTCTGTTACAGTATCAATTTTAACTAATAGAGGCCCTATCCAGAAAGAAGCAAGTACAATCCTGGACCAGTCTCCTCCTTTCTGATTCACACATGGTATACACATGTCTGCCATAATTATCTATGACAATGTTTAGAAAACTCTACCACCTAGAGAAGTTCCATACAGAATCAGTGTCTAGGATTTTAATTGGAAGCTGGTTATGTAAAAAGCCTTGTCCCAATATAATGTAGAATCTTACACTCCTACACAGAAAAGAGATGTTCAGAACTCTTCGGGAAAATATTAAAAAAGTCTAACCAACTCATTCCCGCACTGTGCCTCTGCCTTGGTGACCTCACTGGCCATGCACTGGTAGGCAATGGCCGACCTATTTTTATCTCATGGAGATTCTGACTCTGAGCTTCACAGTATCTCCACCCTGCTCACTAGGTTCCCAGTGGTGAATCGCTACCACACTATCCTCTTGCTTCAAATCCCCCATAGACTTTGTGGAGCACATCAGGCAAACCCAAGCTTGGCCACCATAGATTTCTCTCTCGAACCCAGATGATCTACTGCGTGAAGGAAAAATCAACACAAACTTAGTTCAGAAATAATGGTAACTCAATCTTTGGATACAACAACTAAAACCTAATCTTGTAAGCCTTATTAAAATCTAATCCCTCTGGTAGGGCGGATCTTTGCCGATCTGCCATGACACTACAAAACTCTAGCAGCTACATCTTACCCCCTCCACTGTCCTGGTTCCAAAGAGTTCCTAACTCTCTTCTGCTTCCTCTCTTCTTCTGTCCATCAAGGAAGTCCTGCCTAATCACCCAGTGACTGGCACCTTTATTCATTAGGAGTTTGGTTCACAAGAACAGCACCAGGCCCATCCACCAAACAGAACCAACCACAACTGACAGCTATTTCTAATCATTCTGAGCTGAGAAACACTCAGAAATCCTGGACATAACTGAGGGTCAATTTTACAACTGGGTATCTCCATAAGTAACAGTTTCACATAGCTACTCTCTCCTATATATAGCGCAATCTGGAAACAACCAGATTCACATCATTTTTTAATTTTTTTAGATGTTTAATAGTATTTTTATTTTTGTCTTCTCGTTTTTCATTATTAAGTTATTTATTTGCATCCCAAATGTTGTCCCCCTCCATGACCCCTCACAGAGGTTGTTCTCTCCATTCACCCTCCCCTTATCTTCTGAGAAGATGTACCTCCTCCCCTAGAATCCCCACTCCATGGGGCATCAAGTCTCTACAGGATTAAGCATGTCCTCTCCCACTAAAGCCATACAAGTTAGTCATCTTCTCAGACTAGCCTGTATGCTCTTTGATTGGTGGCTTAGTCTCTGGGAACTAAGGGGTCCAGGTTAGATGACACTGTTGGTCTTCCTATGGGGTTGCCATACCCTTCAGTTCCTTCAACCCTACCCTAACTCTTCAACAGGGGTCCCAGAACTCCTTCCAATGCTTGCCAGTGAGTATCTGCATCCATCTCAGCTGCTGGTGGGGCCTCTCAGAGGACAGCTATGTTTAGATTCAAATCTTGATTTTATTGAAAAGAAATGAGTGTTAAAGGGTGAAGCATGTCAAAGATAAATTGATGGGGCAGGGGAGGGCACATACCTTAAGAAACATAGGTCAGTAATTCTCTACAGCTGTAGATCACTGTCATAGCAGTGGTGCTTGGTGGAAAAGCCATACTGCAATGTTACCTGTTCCTCACTGAAAATTGGCACGGGGTGAAGAACTTGACATCTTAGAAACTGTCAAAGATATATGGAGACCAACTGGCATAGGAAATAATGAATAGAATTTCATATTTGTAACAATAAGGAAAAGACTGATTTGCAGAATGCAGGACCGATGAACACTGAATGTGGCTGAGAAACTTGACCATGACCTGTAGGTGTGTATCATTCACATAAAACTGGGTCATTTTCATCTCATCGTTTGGAAGATTCTCCATATTGTTCTTTTTGTCACAATTAATTTGGGCTGAACAAAAGAAAGTGATAACACACAAGCACACTTGAGATTCCAAACAGTATTGTGGTTTATAGGCTGTCCTTTATAAAAGTTGCTTCGGTAATGGTGTGTCTTCACAGTAATGGAAACTCTAAGACAAATATCAATATCATACTTCATGACATTTCTGTGACTACACAGGAGTCAGGGAACTGCAGGTACCAGAAGGTAGAGAGTTGATGTTGGGATTTGAACACAAAACACTGAAAAAAGAGCTAATTTCAAGCATGAATTTTTTTCTACTCTGATGCACTGAGCATGGAACACAATGTTGAGATTTGTTTTGGGAATTTTCAAATTAGTATTATGGTGGTTTTGAATATGCTTGGTCCAGGGAGTGGCACTATTAGGAGATGTGCCCTTGCTGGAGTAAGTGTGGTCTTGTAGGAAGTGTATTACTGTAGGGATATGTTTTGAAACTCTCCTCCTAACTGCCTGGAAGTCAGTCTTCTTTTTGCCTTTGGAAGAAGATGTAGAACTCTCAGCTCCTCCAGTGCCATGCCTGCTTACAAGCTGCCATACTTCTTCTATGATGATAGTGGATTAAACCTCAGAATCAGCAAGCCAGCCCAATCAAATGTCCTTTATAAGACTTGCCTTGGTCATGGTGTCACTTTACAGCAATGGAAACCTAACCAATAAGGAAACTAAAGATTTTCAAGTATAAACAAATGAAATATTTATTTCACAATAAACCAATAATTGAAGCCATAGTGTATGAGAAGAGACTAAAGGATAGGAGGTCCAATGACCTGCCCAACTTGGGATCCATCACATTGGGAGGAAACCAAAGCCTGACACTAATATGCTATGATGTGCTTATAGATGTGAGCCTGGAATGACTGTCCTCTGAGAGGCCCTACCTGTAGCTGGCAGATACAGAAGCAGATACTTACATCCAACCACTGGAACTAAAGTCAGGGACCTGTAGGGCTGAATTAGGGGAAGGATTGAAGAAACTGAAAGGGAAAGCAACCCTTTAGGAAGACCAACAGTCTAAAATAACCCAGACCCAGAAAGCTCCCAGAGACTGAGTCAGTAACCAAGAGCATACATGGGTCCTAGGTCCCTAGAACATATGTAGCAGAGGTTTGCTTGGTCTAGCCTCAGTGGGAGAAGATGGGCTTAATCCTGGAGAGATTTGAGGCCCCAGGGAGTGGGGAGACCTGATTGGGGGATGAGCAGGAGTAGCACCCTGTCAGAGGCAAGGGGGAGAAGGAATGAGATGAATTGTGTTAGAAGGGATGGGGAGGGGCAACAAATGGAATATAGATAAATAAAATAATTTTTAAACAATAGAGAAGTGCATAGACCTCACCCTTAATAGGTTGACGGCTGTGGTCAGAGCAGCAGCTACTCTGATTTATACAGACGAAATTTTGGTGTCCTGTTTTGAAAAAATGGAAGTGGTAGGTGTCAGCAGTGCTTGGGGAAAGAATGTATATTGTGAAATGCAACATTACCTTGACGATTAGTTAGTTTCTTCTACCAAACTGTATTAATGACATAACGATCAAGTCATGACATATTTAACACAGCAAAGCTACACAAAAGACGGGGCAGTTTTGTTGTTTTGAGTGGAAGAGTCCAAATTTTGGGAAACATATCCCCCAAAATGCAGACATTGAAATAAATGGGAGTATAGGCCATAAGTGTGTTCTAAAATATACTCAATGTGTGAAGATATGTACAATTTACAATGTTAGTTGGAACAGATGCACTAAAATTTAAATTGCTATAGATGAACTTGTTACTCTCTTGGAGAAAATATAAGAAGTATTTGAATTTTGTTATTGCTTCTTGTAAGTTTTACCAAAAATACTAGAATAAACCATCATTCTCGGAAAAGGATTTCCCTTCCATTATACAGAAAACAGATTTATAAATGAAAATGGTTGTTTTCTAAAAGTGTATTCCATTGAACTTTAGATTCCATGAGCAAGAATGCTTTATCGGCATTACGCTTGCATACAGAAAACCATTTTAGTTTTAAATATATGGGAAACACTTGGTTAAACATGATTAAGTTTTTGTGATGCAGATATGATGCACAGTTAATCCATAGAAAATATATGGAGCATAATTTGTAGAATGAGATGTAATGAAGGAAGTACAGAAACTGACAAGCTATAGAAAGCATATATTAAATATCAATCTTTCGAGAGAGTCTGAGAATTTTCCTACCCAAGGAATGTTTCCTTCATGGTATACTATGTCACAACTGAAAATGAACTTTTCATTGTCATCTCTTTCTTACAAGAAGCCTTAACAATCTATCAATTCTTCAAGTGATGGAAGTGTTTCTTTTCACTCACAAAGAGCAACACTTTCATTTTTGCTGGAGGATGTGATGCTTGGTGAGGTCTCTAGAATGCTCCTGAATACTGAATACTCACAAAAATTACTAAACATATGATTGAAAAATTTGAGTTACATAAATGCATAATGAGTGAATAACAAGAATATAAATAATTAATGAGATTCTGAGTTTGTTCATGTTGCAGCATATATGGATGTGTGGGTTATGTGTCATGAACCAGGAGATCAGAGAAACTGCCACCCTCCATTTTGTGCTCTCTCCCCTGCGTGGTGCCCTTTTATTATCTTTCTAATACTATATAAAACATAATAATTGTTAAGGGGGTCAATATTCTTAAAGTGATTGAATTATAAAGTGTGACAAGAGGCTTACAGGAATCAACAACATTGTACTTGATGGAGTTGAAGTATGGACTGTTTGTGAAGTTAACTAGGCTTTGCTATTTGATATGGAGGAAGTCTTGTGGGATTGAGTCCTTTGCATATGAAGTCTACACTAGGAGTTCTAAACCTGTGGTTTGCAATTCCTTTGGAGATCACATATCAGATATCCTGCATATAAGATATGTACATAAAGATTCATAAATGTAGCAAACTTAAAATTATGAAGTAGCTACAAATTTAATTTTATGGTTAAGGACACTATATATGGAACTATATTATAGGGCATGAGAAAGGTTGAGAACCATTAATGTACCCAGACTGTAAAGTTTAGCATCATATTTTTTTAAATAGGTTAGAGTCACCCTTTTTTTTAATCAAATTTACTTTTGAGATTATAATATATACAAGTAACACTGTTTAGACTGAGAAGGTTGTATGTATTCACATATGTGTATACATGCATATATACTCATACAATAACAATTAGGATAAATGAGGTCATGACTTAAAGGAGAGAGAGAAAGGATATATGTGAGTCTTTGGAAGGAGGGATGAGAAGGATGCATCAGAATTTAATTGAATTGTTCAACATCCAGTTGGTGATGAAGAATCAACTGGTAGCATGAAAAGCATTAGAAATATTTTTGTCGCCGGGTGGTGGTGGCCCACGCATTTAATCCCAGCACTTGGGAGGCAGAGGCAGGAGGATTTCTGAGTTCGAGGCCAGCCTGGTCTACAAAGTGAGTTCCAGGACAGCCAGGGCTACACAGAGAAACCCTGTCTCGAAAAAAAAAAAAAGAAAAAGAAAAAGAAATATTTTTGTCAGACAAACACACAAGCTAGACTGCAGTATTTGAGGGTTTTTTTCCATTTTTATTAGATATTTTCTTAATTTACATTTCAAATGTTATCCCCTTTCCTGGTTTCCCCTCTGGAAACACCCTATCCCATCTCCCCTCCCTCTGCTCACCAACTCACCCACTCCCACTTCCCTGACATGGGATTCCCCTATACTTGGGCATTGAGCCTTCTCAGGACCAAGGGCCTCTCCTCCCTTTGAAGTACAACAAGGCTGGAGCCATGGGTCCACCCCCATGTGTCCACTTTGGATGGTAGTTTAGTCACTGGGAGCTCTGGTGGTACTGGTTGGTTGACATTGTTGTTTCTACTATGGGGCTGCAAGCTCTGACAGCTCCTCCATTGGGGACCTTGAGATCAGTCCAATGGTTGGCTGAGAGCATCCACCTCTGTATTTGTCAGGTACTGGCAGAGCCCCTTAGGAGACAGCTGTATCAGGCTCCTGTCAGCAAGCACTTGTTGGCATCCACAATAGTGTCTGGGTATGGTGATTGTATATGGGATGGATCACCAGGTGGGACAGTCTCTGGATGGTCTTTCCTTCAGTCTCTGCTCCACACTTTGTCTCTATATCTCCTCCGATGAGTATTTTGTTCCCCCTTCTAAAAGGACCAAAGTATCCATATTTTGGTCTTCCTTCTTTTTGAGCTTCATTTGGGCTGTGAATTGTATCTTGGGTATTTCGAGCTTCTGGGATAATATCCATTTATCAGTGAGCACATACCATGTGTGTTCTTTTCTGATTGGGTTACCTCACTCAGGATGATATTTTTAGTTCCATCCATTTGCCTGAGAAAGCTGCCAGTCTGGGTTCATTGCCTAAGTGATGGATCTCAGCGGTGTCCACAGAGGGACCTCTCCAGAAATAATGCTAGAGCTTGAAATGTTTTCATATGTGTGTGTGTGTGTGTGTGTGTGTGTGTGTGTGTGTGTGTGTAAAATTCAGTAACTGGAATTTGATGTGGGGAAATGTTTGATTGTTCTAGCTATGGGAGCATTAAGTATAGGGATTGTTTTCAATTAGTTTTAATTCTCCTATTTGTATTTTTGATATATCAAAGTTCTTCATTTTAGTGCAGTTTACTGCAGCTTTTAAAAAACATTTTAAATCCTCTTTTAATCTTATATTGCTAACTCTGAGACCCAACACTTTTTCTATATTCACTGTTCAATTATTATTTTTCTTTATGTGTAAGTCTGTAGTACATCTGTATTTCATTTATCTAAAGGTACACATAAATTCACACTTGTCTGTTCCATCATAACAGTAACTACTTCTTTTCCAGCACCGGATGTCTTTCTTACCCTTAGATGTAAAAAGCATCTGGATTCCCCTCTTTCCTCACCATTGATTCTCACAGGTTGAGTTCCATATGAGATACCAAAGGCCTGTTGACTTTCCTAACAACCAATGTTTCACTTCCAGTAAGCATAATGCCATAGATTACCACAACTTTCTTGTTTAATTTGATAATTTAGTCAAATTTAGATTTCTGTTAGTCAATCTCTAGTTGATATTCTACACTATTATTTCTCTACTTTAAAAAGTAGCACTATTATCAGAGATTAGGTAGAAGTCTCTGGTATTCTTTATATTTTTATACAGAGTCACACATGTTGTATACATTTTGTACTTTGTAATAGAATACATCTGGTTTCATGTTCCACATTTATAATTCATTTGAAGATTATAATTCTTGAAGACTTTGAACACATTCTGGAATTCATAATCTGTTTCATAGTTTTGTTTTGCTTATTAATTCTTCAAATAAAACTTTTAATATATGTATTTTAATATGGAATATTTATGAACACTTTTGTCACCCATCTGTATATATTCTATTACAGATATTCTGTTTCACAGTGAGTAACCTATAGATAAATGCATTACTGATCAAGTAAAATAAATACATTTACATTACCACCAAATGGCAGAGTTTAGAAACACATTGTAGTGTAGCTTGTCAGTAAATTTAATGAAGTACCATTTCAGCAGCATGCCTATAAGTTATACACTATCATAAAGTCAAAGGCTGTTTGATATACCAGTATAAATGAGAATCCTATTACACAACTGATACTTTTCTTAAATTTCCAGATGAAGTGTTATATTCTCAGAGAAATAGAATGCCATTTATATTTTTTTTTACAATTCATCTTGTGTCTATTTTAAATAATTGAATTTATAAAAATAAGTGATGAAATTCTTTAGAGTTTCTAGTTAGTCTGTTAAATCAATTATGTGTGTGTATGTCTGTGGTGTGTTCTCTTTCTTCTAATAGTACATATGCTCTCTGTGTCAATCGTTACAATAGTGAATATATGTTCAGCTATCTATGTTCATCTTTAGAAGGGAACTTTATTTCAGCATTTTAAAAAATGTTGAATATTAGCTTTTGTTTAGTTTTGATTGTTTTTTAAATAATGACTTAGTTACTTAGACAGAAAAAGGTACTTTGAAATTTTTTCCTTCTCTGCATTTCAAGAAATTTACAGAAGATTGGGATAATTCCTAAATACTTGGAAAGTTCACATTAATAGCCATCTGTCCCTGAAGTTTTCTTGTGGGAACTTTTGCAAGATAACAAATTTAATTTATTTGACAGATGTATAACTACTGAGATAAGTACATAATGTCCTAAATTTGATAAACTATATTTTTGGACAAATATATTATTTCAAACAGATTATGCTGTCAGGAAAAGCTGTTTGAAATGTTTTTTAATTATGTATGGGCCCAGCAAATGCTCATTTTATGCTTGTTCTATTTTATTTCCACATTTTAATATGGATTAACGTTCATCAACATTTATGAAATAATTTTCATATTCTAATTATTACCTTTTTTTAGTTCTTGTTCTATAGCTTATGTATTTCAGCTATTCCTGCCTTATCTTCATTATCAATTTTATCTTCCTCTAGTTTTGTTTTATGAGCTAGAAAATATTTTTTGTTTTTGATTCTTCATTATATATGTATGTAAATCTAGAGTTTTTTCTTTAAATATTGCTTAAACTTCATCCCATAAATATTGTTCTCTTACCTTTTGATAGAATTATGTTAAATAATTTTCTAATTCTATTCCTGATATTATTTTGAGAAATTTAGTTGGTTAGATGTATGTTATTTTGTTCTTTGGAACTGTATTTTCTTCACTATAAATCTCTAACGTGTTTCCTTCTTAATCCCACAATTAAAGAATAAGTTTCGTATTATTTCTTTGTTTTAAATTTCCTGAAACTTTATTACAATTCATCATATCTTAACATTGACTAAGTCCATCCATACATTTGAAAAGGTAAATTATATTATTGTGTTTAGTAATGATGTAATATAATATATCACGTGTAAAACTATTCAATACTTTGCATTAGGCCAAGTTTCATATAATAATAGAAAGACACCAATTAGTAAATGAGCTATGATTTTGTTCTTCTGAGGTATTTTTATTTCTATTTATTTTATGTGAGTTTATGTCAGGGAAAAAAAATAACCCTCAGATAATTAAAGCTGTAAGCCCTTCAAGCGAATTGTAGGCAAACAGATGTTTTAGCATTGCCTCAAGTGACTCCAATTTTCAGCCAGCTTTTAGAGGCTTCAGCTGAGAGATCCTAACTTCATCATTGATGTAATCCTTAAATGGATGACAGCAATCTGCTTAATGCACAAGTTAATACTAAATGTACATTTCGGGATGTTTTAAAGATTAACTGGTTAACCACTTTAAATATTGTTTTTTTTTCCAGTAGATGCAATTAAGTAAAGAAAATACTCAGACAAAATACTATTTTCACTTTAACATTGTTACATTTCATAGAGGCATATGATTGGTATAATAGAAAAGCATAATACTGTCATAAAATGTACCTTTCTGATCAACATTGTGAATCAATGGGTAAAGGTAATTTCGATGGAGCGTGAAGACCTGAATTGAAACCCCCAGGACATACATTTTCAAAGAAGAAAACTCATGTTCACGATTTCTTTTCTAACATCTGCAGGTACTTCATGGAAAATATGTGCATGTGCATGGCTACACACACAAAGCACTTCATATGTATGCATGCAAGAAAGAAAAATGAAAGAGAGAGAGAGAAAGAAAAGAAAGAAAGAAAGAAAGAAAGAAAGAAAGAAAGAAAGAAAGAAAGAAAGAAAGAAAGAAAGAAAGGAAGGAAGGAAGGAAGGAAGGAAGGAAGGAAGGAAGAAGAAAGAAAGAAAGGAGAGAGAGGGAGGAAGGAAGGGAGGAAGGAAGGAAGGAAGGAAGGAAGGAAAGAGAAGACAGACATCTTGAATATATGCCAAATATTGTGTATTGTTAACTAATGGACCACAAAACGGACATTCCCATCCTATATTGTTACCCTCATTAGGTCTATTCACATTGTATCTGGAAATAGTAAATCAGCAGAAGTAAAGGAACAGAAAAGAAAACATAGTCAAACTGTCAACCCCCAACTAGAAATAGAAAACAGTGCTTACGAGCAAAATTTGGACATTGATAATTTTTTGTGTAGTTCACATTTTAGAAGATACTGAGCAGTAATATGTAAATTGAGATGTTACATAAAATTGAATATGTCAAATATTTCATAATATTCAAGTAGGAGAGATGGATCCCACTGGTATGAAAGATTAAAGAGAAGCGTGGAACAGGATATGTTAAATTAGCATAAGAGATGGAAAGGCAATGTAGGGGAAGAAAAGATAATAGAGAAGTTACTAACAGTAAAAACCTTTCAAAATGCCACAGAGAAATGTAATACTATAGAAGCTTCCTAAAATATATACATAAACATATATAAAATTAGTTTAAAGGAAGTTATCCAATAAGGGGGTCAGAGAGCCTCCATTAGACACCTACATACTCTTGAATAAACAGCCCAGGGTGGGAATGGGTTACCATCTCTTTTGGATTTTGCAGTGCTTTGCTTTGGGTGTGATGAAACACCATCGCCAAGGCAACTTAGAGAAGGAAGGGTTATTTGGGGCTTTGCTTATGCAGGGCTGAGTCTATCACTATCATATTCAGGATATATGGTAGTGGGCAGACATGGCATCTGGAGAAGCATGCTAAAATTTCATGTTGTTTACCACAAACATGAATCAGTGAGAGTGAGCTGAAAGTGGTAAACGTTTTGAAGTTCTCTAAGTCTGCTCTAGACTTTATTAGTTATTTTTCCATAGTTGTTAAGAGACACCATGACCAAGATAACTTAAAGCACTTAATTTGGGCACCATGGCTCCATAATGGCAAGGAGCATGACAGAAGGCAGGCAGGTGTGGCAACAGCAGTAGCTGAGAGCTCCCATGCATAGACAAAAATCACTAAAGAGCTCTTCAAACTGCCACACTTCCTTCAACAAGGCTACAACTCCACTCTACCTCCTAAATCTCCACAGATAGTGCCACTATCTGGGGAACTAGTTGTTTCAACCACAAACTCATGGGGGACAGTCTTATTCAAAACATCACAGAGATGTTTCCAGTGAAGTTCCAAAGACCACTAACCCCACAATAATACAGGCTATTACAAAACCCTTGGTTGCACTGCTGATCTTGCAGTAAGACTATTGAAGAGACCACATATTTGATTCATAGAATGTAAATAAAAGCAAATTGTTATTTATCTGGAGGGAATCTTCCTTATCAGCTAATTTTCCTGGTGCTGGAAGCTGTTATCCATGCGACTGGAAGAGAAAAGTAATGCCTGTTCTACCCACCTGTGATCTCAAAAATCTACAATGATGATCAGCCTGAGAAGCCATGTATACTTGTGTAAAAATATCAAGGATGTCAAATAAATAACCAGACACTTTATGATTGGAGTTAAGGCACACTCCGTAAAATAAAATCTGTCTTCACCATTATCAAGGCCAAAAACCTGCGTCAGAGAGAGAGCATGAGGTCTAGGGAACAAACCACTTAAATAATTCTTTTAAATGACCACACTATTAAGCCAATTTGTAATGACTTATTTCTATACCTATAAATTAATGCATCCTTCCACTTAGTAGATTCATATTATAGGCAATGCAAATGTTCTGTGACAAATATTTGCTAGCTTTGTGGTAAGTTTCATAACCTGTGAGTATGCATGTGAGGTTCTGTACAAGTGGAGGAGGGGAAAATTGCAAGAATGGGCTTTTTCCTCATATTATGGGGTCGTAGGAATAAAACTAATGCCATCAGACTGATAGTGTAGTGGGAAATATTAGTGATTCCCCAAAATAAAAGACAGGAGTCATCTGATGCAACTCCCACAGGGTATTTATTCTTTTTGTGCTAACTCAGGCACCTGTAATGCACCACCTTCAGGCAGGACAGTTTTGGTGGTGGGGGAGACCTGAATGTCTTTCGGGGCAAGGCTTTATAGTAAACAACAAACAGGGAGTAAGTGTGCAAGCATCTTAACTAGAAAGCTACTGTGGCCTTTAACATAATTGGTTGGTGCTCTGAGTTATATCATAAACTTAACTTCTGCTCCCCTCTGCATTGGTGGTCGTTAGGTAAGGGGTGGGTTTGTAACCTGGAGGTGAAGAGTGTTGGGGTAATAACCTGAAGACACTGTTCTGGTTAAGGCTATAACATGGAAATGCTGGTCTTACTGGGGATTAGCCTAGAGACTGGGTTTTGTTGGGGGGCAACTTGGAAACTGATGCTACATACCAGCCTGTTAGTTTACTTGAGTTCTAACTTAGGTTAGATTCTCTAAAATGGAGTCTGAACTTAAAAGATTTGACCTCACAATATCATACATTTTTAATATCAGAGACATATTTAATTCATATACATATAGATGAATATATATAAGAATACATATAAGAATATGTACCTTTTCCATATATATATATATATTCTATATTATTTTAAAATATAAAATATTGGTTTATTGGAGGATACTTTAAACCAAGTTTTAGTACAGTTTGTACTAAAGAAATTGGTAAGTGTATGAAGAAATATGATGGTGATATTTATAACAGACTTATTGGTGGAATACTTTTTAGGTGGAACTTAAATACAAGA
This sequence comes from Tokudaia tokunoshimensis, assembly GCA_036184795.1. Classification (NCBI taxonomy): domain Eukaryota; kingdom Metazoa; phylum Chordata; class Mammalia; order Rodentia; family Muridae; genus Tokudaia; species Tokudaia tokunoshimensis. The sequence continues at coordinate 67,784,648 of BTHU01000015.1, forward strand.
ACGTGTTTTTTTTAAAGAATCCATAATAAAATCCTACCAAATGACAAAATAATATCAAAACTAAAAGTAGCAATGAAAATCTGTCCTACTGCAAGATATCAGGCCCCACCTATTCCTCGCTAGAACTGTCTCTTCTCTGATGTCCAAGGTTTTGAAACAGAGAAGTGATGGAGAACTCCTATCATTAATCCAGTGAGCAGCAGAGAGTCACATTGTGTTGGTCTTTTCAAAGAACATTTTCAAAGAGCATTTAAGATCTCAGGTCAGTGCCAAATAACAACATGTAATTTTTATTTAATGGTAGCTTTTGGGATATCAACTATCATAAAAAATGACTTATTTCCTGGAGTCAGAAGAAAGAAATTGCTCTGCTTGCGGGTAGGAAGAGCTGCTCTCTGCAACAAAATTTACACAGTTATTACTAGCCCATTAAATAGAATATAGACAGGAATCTAAAATTATGCCCAAGAGGCAAATAGCATAGTTTTATGAACATAAGAAAAATTATTAGTGATCTCCATTTTCTAAGATATTTTTCTATCAATAATTATCCTATGAATACTTTAGTGTTATTATTTTAAATAACAAAAGTAAACAAAAATGACTATTACCCCAACCTAACATTAAGAAAAATAATTAATTGAGAGTCAGTGTTATTTTATGAAAAGTTTATGAATTTTAGTGGTAGTTTGTGAATATAAATTGAATATAAATATCATCAGCATTAATATATATTCCTGTATTTTCCATATCTATAATGCCTTGTGTTTATTATTAAATTCTATTTAAATAGTAAAAGCATGATATTTTTTTAATTTTATTCTATTTTCTAAGTTTTTTTTATTTACATTCAAAACCATTTCCCCTTTCCCGTTTCCTCCCTCCCCGAAAGTCCCATAAGCCCCCTTCCCTCCCTCTGTTCCCCATTCAACCCCCTCTCACTTCTCTGTCCTGGTATTCCCCTACATCCAGTCTTTCCAGGACCAGGGGTCTCTCCTTCCATCTTCTTGGAAATCTATTGATATGCAAATTGTGTCTAGGGTATTCCGAGATTCTGGGTTAATATCCCCTTATCAGTGACTGCATACCATGCGTGTTCTTTTGTGATTGGGTTACCTCACTAAGGATGATACTTTTTGACATGTTGAAACTATAGTGGGTGTTTCCTTCATTGATATTTAAGGGTTTATGCCACAAAATGCTATTGTAAATTAGCATGTCCTCATGGCTAATATATAATGCTTTTCAGTAAGAATAAATATACTGATTATCCAAATATTTATTCTGATTTTGTTATTTCATATGCAATAACTTAACTAATTGTAAAAGCTAGAAAATAACTATAAAACTAATATTAAGTAAAATAAATGGTGTTGCTTTTTCATATAGAAATACTCCCTTATACTTTCAGTTTGGGAAGAGCAATAAAATTATCAGAGGAAAGAATAATTTCTGGTGATAAGGACACACAGGTGTTAGAAGAATATGACACTAAAGAGAAAAGAATGTATTGTACTGTGAAAATATAAGTGGTGTATTTTTTGTTATGTGAGCTACTGAAAGACCATATGAGAGCAGTTCCTCAAATGCCTAGTAAACAAATTTACATTGAAGCCACTGAAAGCAACCAAGCAAGACTGTATTTCAGAAAAACTATTCCAACAACTGTCCTCAGAATTAATTAACTGAAGAGTACAATGTCCTGAGAGAAACAACATACGAGAAGGATCTACAAAGAGAAAGTAGTAATATTGAAATAATAGTAACTTCCTTAATAAAATTATTTGATGGACAGTGTTTCCATTGAGTCTAATATTATTTCCACAAGGAATGATGTAAAAGAAAAAGAGAACATCAGAAGGATGTTGGCCATCTTTCTGAATAGAGTAGGACCTTGGAGTCTTCATAGGAAGATGCCAAATATCAGCAAAGGACACGTGGCCTTACATTCATAGATTGTAGTTGGAAGGTTCATTGCCTCATGGTTGAAATAAGAATCACCAGTCTGAATAGATGGTTCTTGGTGGGAAGGTGATCCTTTGAGGGTTGCCTTAACTCAGTTACATGATATATACAACATATGTTCATAACTAAACTAGGGAATAAAAACATCAACTTTGAACATGTGGATCCACAGATCAGGAAGGCAACCTGTTTTCAGAGAGGAGGATGACTCACACCCTGAGAGCCGGTCACCAAGTCCATTAGGAAGATTCCTTGCCATTTTCATATCATTATTCATTTGTTTTCATTCAGATTCTTGCATTGCTCTTACCTAGGAGCTAGAGATTATTCTTTATCCCTGCAACAGAGGAATTTAGTGATCTGTATATAATATTAGAGAAAAATAATTAAAAATAGATTGCTCTTAAGTTATTTTAAACAAGATTGACTTAATATTCTGTTTCAGATACTGATAAGTTGTTGTGTGGCACTACTCCTTTGGAAGCACAAAAAGTCTCATCACATAGGGTACTGATGACAGACCAAGATAAGGATACCATAACTTGGCTGAACCAATGAGTTTTATTGAACTACTTACAGAAACAGAAATGACTCAAAGAGATTTACATCACAAAAGTCCAACTCAGGATGAATGACAGGTCACAGAAACTGGAAATTTGTCAAGCACTGCACACCCTAAAGTCAGCTGAGTAGCTTGAAGACTGTTTTACCAGGTGTCTCAAGTGGTATGACCCTTTCCCAGGCATCTCAACTGCTCTCTCCTTCTTTGAGGCAGTTTAGCTTGTCTCTGTCTCATATCTAACATCTTGGCTTCTCTGACACTGTCTCTCAGCAGTTCTTACAGCTTGTATATGCATAGAGGTAGAGGAGCCAAATGAATCTGATCAGTTTCAGGGACTTCCTGAAGCCTTTGCATTGTTTGTTTGTTTGTTCATTTGTTTGTTTGTTTGTTTTTCTTGAGTATGATGAGTTTACCAGCAGGATAAAATATTTTACTTCCCTTTACATCATCCTATGTTTTATCTCCAAGATGGATAGTTTTATTTCAAAATACATAGATACACAGTATAACTAAATAATAAGTATCATCAGTATTAGTTTCCTTTTTTTTTTTTTAGTTTTTGTTTCTTAACAACATTTTCTTTTTTTTTCCTAATCAGATTTACATAAAAGTCTCAAAAGTGTCAAATACTGTTTAGTTTCTTAGATTATATTTTTAGCAAGATATTTCTTCCATGGATGAGTGTAGATGATATGACACTCTGGAGTAAGGTTCACATGTCATAATTACTCATCACAGTTCCATCGTCCAAATAAAAGTGTTTCCTTGAGTTTTTCATGTGTCATTGCCCTCATGGCAAGTCAAAGAAAAGAGAAACTTATAAAGGAGTTGTGTTAGCAGAAGGAAAAGTTATAAGTTTACCAAAAGTAATTCTTCTCTAACGTTGTAAACATCTTTGTTCTTTAGAGAGAGATTATTTTACTTCACTAAGCAGTAATCAAACCTAACGTTAGTGTTGAAGAATTATATTATTTAAACTTTGAAGATAGCTCAATATAGCTAATAGTAATAATAATAATAATAATAATAATAATAATAATAATAATAATAATAACAGAAAAAAGAATATATGAGGGTCTACCATCTCCCCTCTTTTGTTTTCCTAACCTCACCACTCTGTCTCTGGAAACCTTAAGCCAGTAGATCAGCATGAACTTGTGACTACACAAGTTCTTCCTTTGCATTCCTTAAGGAATTCTAGGCATTTTTCATTCTGCAGATGGCCACTGGATTATGGTCACCCTGAAAATCTTTCCACAGCATGTATTTAAGCACTCCTAGGTCTCTTAGTACCAACCGTAATGAGAAAAATCTCAAGTTTCTCAGAAGGAGAATATTGATATTTGGCAGAGTTCACCAAGGGCTCTGAACCCAGTTCGAATCATTCTGTCTTTGGAGGATCTTCGACAGGCACTCAACTGAAACCATCAATATTGCTTGTGGTAAAAATAGATGTTACCCAACTTTCAGAGAGTACCTTAGGGACATTGGAATGGGAAACAGTACATATCTTTTAAAGCCCTGACCTGTGGACCTTGGGTCTCAAGGTTCCTGCCTCAGTGAGGGAAGAAAAGAAATGATAGACATGCAAACAAACTTAGAGAAAAGCCAGGGTCAAGTGTGTCATGCGCACTCTGACAGAATGACATCAGCTACCATGACCTGGAACTTCAGCATATTTATTATGTATAGTGCAGCACAGAGAGTGAGCTAGTCTGGTAAGAGGTCTTCATAGGCAATCGGTCTCAGGCTATAAGCATCCAGGAAGAGAAAGTTGTTGTTGCAATTTTTTACTTAGCTAATATCCAAGCTCAAGGCAAAGGAAGTCTTTGTCATCCCTCCAAACCTGTCCCATAACTGGAAAGCTTTGTTTCTTCCATGGGTCTAAGGCTTTGCGTCTTAGCACATTATCCTCTCTTTTTAAATGCACTTTATTTTGTTTTTGAGATTTTATCATATATTAAATTTTTTGTCCTTTTCCTCTCTAAATCCTCCCATATAACTCTTTATGCTCTCCTTAAATTTCATGTTCTCTTTTTTACTAATTATTACTGCACGTGTATATGTATCTCTGTATACATGTATATTCCTGCATATAACACGTCAAGTTCATGTAAAGTTACTTGCATACATATTTTCATCTGTTCTTTACAGTTTTAATCAAGGTTTCCTTAGCTCCTCAGATGTCAACTTCTTGCTTGAAAGATGGACAAGCAGAAATTACCCTCTGATGTTCTCCGTGTTCTTCTGTAGGGTTAAGGAAATCAGTAACACACTGTGAACAGGTATGTTCAAAGGAAGAGCTAACTCCAAAGGAAGTCAAGTTAAATGTGCTTGTAACAATTCAGAGACAGATGGTTCCTTGAAGGAATAAGTTTCCTTAGGAAATTCTGAAAGCCCAAGGTCACCACTCTGACCTCATACTTACCAGCATCTTATATGCTTATTTCTTGGCACGCTAATCAATGCTTTCTTGCTTTTGTCTACTATTATAAAAACCCATACTTCCTATTTGGTAGACAAGAGACTATCAGTCTGGATGTGATAGATAATGCTTTTAATCCCAGTACTCAAGAAGCAGAGAAAGGTAGATCTCTATGATTTATAGACTAACCTGGTTTAAATAAAGAGTCCCAAACAAACCAAGGACTGTATAGTAAACATCGTCAAACAACAACAACAACATTAAAACATTTGACCCACTTTTAAATAGGTCATACAACTTGGTATTTTTGTCTGTAAGCGTAAGGTTATGACAGGCATAGATACTTTTATGAACTTAAAAGAATATATTAGGTCCACTTCTTTGCTCTGCATTGCCCAATGTAGTATATTCAGATGACTCATCTACATCTTTATGATGTTAATCTAATATAGAATCTAGACACAGATTTAGAAGTAAGTCTAAATTCCCAATGTTTCCTTTGGTCTATTCTGCTACTCAGATCCTGGTGTCTCCTGCACAAGCTACATATGTGTCTTTCGATTTTAAAGCAATTTGATATCTGTTACTTTTAAAAAAATAAATCCCGTTGGCCATTAATTCTCTCTTTCCAATACATTCATCATTCCAGCCTCAAACACGTTCTTCTTATTATGTAAATGACTAGGGCTGTCATAGCGAAATATCACAGACATTATTTTTCCCACAACTCTGGAGACTTGAATGCCATAGGATTTGGTAGCTTCTGACACCTTTCTCCTCGGTGTGCAGATGTCTATTTCTTTGCTGCCATGTTTCATGGCCAACTCTCAAAGATTGTGAAAATCTTCATGCAAACACAAATTTCCTTGTCTTAGTTAGAAAGGGGGAAGCATGCTTGTGATTCTGTCTCTCTGGCTATGGAGAAGGAAGTACTGCCACTTGTTTGATGCCAGCCTGAATTAAAAGTGATTGTCAGCTTTTCTAACACCTCTCAATGTCAACACATAACCCCTGTCATATTAGATATATTTGTCTTCTGAAGTCCTCCACTATCATTAACTCAAATTATACATTTCTTAAATATTGATTAATCTATTATTCTTTAATTTTTTGCTCCTGCATGTTTGTCCAGAATGGTGAGCTGTATGAAGAGCATCAGTGATTCTTTGGAATGTCAGAGCTCCATAGCATTCCCTTAGTTTCAAAAGAAATAATAACAACACAATGTCCTTTCCAATATCTGCCTCACTAGCATTAAGTAAAGGTGCATGCATCTTCTGCTCACTTCCTAAGGTCAGCCTGGTTTGTTCTTGATTGCCTGCTTAAAGCTCTATTTCTAATTAAGCCTTATACTAGTGTACCAATACATGAAACAGCACTTCAACATCTGAATTTTGCAGAGAAACTATTTAGTCTATACAGCATCTTTCCTTAAACATTTTGCTGGTTGACTCAACCAGTAAAAGAACAAAAGTTTGTTATAGAATCAGGAATTTTATTACTTACATGCACCATGAAATAATTGTGAAAGGTACTTTTCTCGCACATTTTGTACAGCAATGATAACACTGGATAGCTATAATGGGAGTTGAGAAGTAGGCTGCATTTTCATGTAAAAATCAACAGAGAGGTAGATCTTTATATATAGTAGATATATTTTAGGTGACATACAACATTTCTCTTAATAACTATGACCAGATAAACTATATCTCAATAGCCTCTCTGAAAAAATAAAATAATAAAAAAAGATTAAGTTGCAGCTGTTCTTGAGATAGAATAGTGGATGTTTCCATAGTGCACTATTCATGGAAGGACACTAGAAATTGTTATGAAGAATCAGAGAGCAGGGTTTCTGGAAGCCTTTGAATCACTTCACATTTTGAGTTACATAAGTGGTCTTTAGGGCACAGTGATTACTTTCCTTCATAGGACCTCAAAGCTTATTGCTCATTCAGCCCAGACTTCTTTTATCAAAGACAGGAACTCAACAGTAAGTAATAAATCAATATCCACCTGAATCATATGCAAAAAATGTTATTTCTGAATATTAGATTGAATTTTAAGAGAAACTTTAAATAATTTATAGGAATATAATTCAAGAAAAAAATTCAAGTGTAAAACAGAGGATAAAGATGCAATCATTGGGATTAGCCCATATTTTTCTGATTTACTTGACCATAATGCACCAAAAAAAAAAATCATGATATCAGTTGTTCCGGGGTGCTTTGCTACAAAATAAAACAACACACCCCCCCCACACACACACATACAAAATTGGGAGTTTGAACTACATACCCACATAAAGTTAAGTCTTTTAATAGATATTTTGCAAGTACATTTTTTTAATGTTGTCAGGTAGTGTCCCATTAAAAGCAGTATCTATGTATTTTTTTTCCTCCTCGGTCTTCATGCAAATTTTAGCATATTGAAGTGATAGGTTAGGTCACTTGGAGTGTGTGAAGGCAATAAACTGAGAAGGAAGCAGCCATTTTAACAAATAGAATGGCTCTGTTTTACATTCCATTCTAATAGGAAAATCCACAAGAGTGGTATCATCACACTGAGATTAAAATAGACTCATTCAACAGAATGACGCTTTAGTTGTGTCATGTATATTACCTGATTTTTGAAAATCTAAGAAACTTAATCTTCTTTCCTGCCATAACAGCAAGAGATTTTGTAAAATACATAGTCACTCAGATAAGTTAATGTCATTAACCAAATGATCACATAATTTTCGTTCATCATCTTGGCAAGTTAAGAAGAGAAATGCATCCCATCATAATACCTTTAAATGAAATGCTACAGAAGTAGACAATTTTAATAAGTCCTAATGCTCAGGAGACATTAAAATGGAGCACATAGAATCAGGATGGGAATACACAATGAGGATTAATCCTATTGCTTATTCAATATCATACTCCATAGCATCTAACTGATTCTGTGCTGTATTTGTCATTAACAGCAAAACAAGCTTACAATCGAAAAAGGAGAAAATCACTCAAAAAGAGAAACATCTATGCTGATCATATAATACAGCAGTTTTCAAGGAAAGAAGTAAAAATCCAAACATACAGCAGTATGATCTAATGAGCTTCTGAACTCATTAGCAGAGAATCAAATCACAAGTGTTCTATTATCTTTTTCATTTTATTTTTCACCTTTTGAATGTGTATGTATGCTAGCATTACTGGGATAGGATTTCACATTATGCAGTCAAACTTATATGGATTGTAAAAATGATATATAGGTTTGCTATGTGTGAATTATTTTTCCTTATGAATATGAAAAAACAAGATTCAGAATACAAAAATGCTGTGTTCCTTTAACTTTAGAAAAATTACTGATATATTTAATTTTGAGCTTACTTTTAAACAGAAGAAATTATGGTGCAAAAATGCTGAAAATATCCTATGAATGGCTACAGAATTGCCACTATCATTCACTTCAAGAATCTCTATAGAAAAAGCATATTATGGCTTCCTGAACACACTAATCAGTAGAATCTACAGACATCATTGTTCCAGGCCCCGGAACTGCACAGTGATCATGTCAGAGACATGTCTTCCCTACCTGTCATCCAAGAGGAATCTACTATATATGTTCAGGTGACATACTTATATGTGTCTTCTCCTTCACATTTTGAACATTGTCTCTTGAATGTCACCCGCCAAAGAGAAGAAAGATCATTGACTATTGACTGAAGTAGGAATACAAATTCCTGACCAACTTTCCAAATAGGGAGCATTGTGGAAAGTGAAATTTGTTTGTCAATGTTAAGTATTCTCAAAAGACTACATAAGCAACCTTCGATCATATGGGTAAGAGCTCTGTAGAGAAATGAGTAAAAGAAATATAAAAATGTGCTGAAAGGGGCTGTAATCTTAGCCTATGCTCCCTAAATATTACCTTCCCAATGAAAGCTGTCATGCTTGAACTCATACATATAGCATTAATTTATAAAATATTTCTGTTTTAATTTATCTAAAATCTAACAGAAACAGAATTCTGCTTCTTACAGTACCTTTGTTTTTTGGTGAGCATACATTCTTCGGCTTTTTATTGTTTCTTTTTAATACTACTTACCTTATAAATTAGGAAAAGTTGGATTATGCAGTTATTAGTTTTCAGATACAGATAGATACCCTTCCTTCAGGTTTACAATAGTCTTTTGAGCAAAAAAAAAATATTCAGAAAAGGAAAATATTTCTGCATATGTATTGATCATATAGATGTTTTCTTGGCATTCCTTAAACAATTCAGGATAATGCCTATTTATCTAGTCTTTCCATTTTTTTCTTGTTAATACAGAGATTATTTGCCGCTAGAATTTATATACGTAATATATGAATAGGCAAAGTGAATTGTTGGAAATTGGTTCAAATGCTTTGTCTTAATCCAGAATCATGTGGGAACTGCTCATTCAGAGGCTAAAGGGAGCTTGCCCTCAGGTGACTCTAATGGGGAAATAAAGTTGCCAATGACCAATTGCTGGGCAGGGTGAGAAGGCGAGGCAGAACCAAAGTAGGATAGGGAATCCCCATAATGGGGAAGCAAAGGGTTTAAGATGTAAAGCTGCAGGAAAGAAAGCAGTCAGCCCTGTAAGAATTCCAGAAAGCAGCCTGAGGGGCCACTCCCCCATTGGGTCTGGGGTAACAGTGATGAAATGTTGATTTAGCAAGTTGACACAGGAAGGTATGCTCTCCATGGGGAGGTGTAGAAATGGCCAGCCATTAAACTAGTCAAAGCGCATCAAAATTAGCTGCATGTCTCCCTCATTCTCCAGGGTGGGTGCAGCACATGGGCATGACCTGCCCAGAACCAAATCGGCTAACTCAAAAGAATTATTTAGAGATTCTTGGACTGAATACAGGCACGCACACCATGATATAAGTTTGGGAGAAGGGGAGAATTGGTTTTTCTGTGAGCTGAGCCCAGTCACCTGGGTCAAGGGCAAAGCCCAAAACAACAACAAAAGAACACAGCCACCAAGGGGATTTACCCTGGGACTTTCTAAAGGCTTCTGGCTGCCCCAGAGAGTTTGAACTCAGAGGAGTTCTGAGAGCACCTCCTGTGTAACAGGCATCTAACAAGGCAGAGAAAAGCAGACAGTAGAGGTTGCTGGCCTCCAAAAAGCATATAATCAAAGGATAGTGATGAATAAAATTTGATGTAATTGTTTTTAAGGTTAGAAATTAATATAATTGGTAGTTGCTTAAATATTCCTAAGTATACATGGAATAAAGAAATCTAGGCTTTTTATCTTAAATTATAGGTCAGAATCGGGGGTAAGTAGAATAAACTTAGATTAAAAAAAGCTTACGCTAACTGAGGTTATATAAAGAGAAGGGGACATATGTACCCACAGAGATATTTATCTCCATAAGAAGAAGAATTTAAGTATACTTAGATGAATAAATAACTGAGGCTTTTGATCTTAAATTACAGTTCTAAAACCAGGGAAGAGGCATCCTAACCTATCTCATACAGTAGAAACTTAGGCCTTGATCTCACTATTAAAAATTAATCATGTAAGAACAAAACAGGAGATAGTGGAGGAATACTATCCCAACAAATAATCTTTGTTTAGATTGTTTTAATTGTTTTGAGTTGTTTTAATTATCAAAATGGAGATAAATACAATTTTGATAGTATTTTTGATATTAAAAACCCTCTGGGAGAGAGGTCAAGCTATTAATTTGATTCATTCTATATCTGTAATGATTTCTGGGTACTGGACCAAGGTCATGCTATTTTGGAAGAGAGGCTCTGTATTTTTGTTAACAGGAAAGGGGGGAAGGTTTTAGACCCTCTCCAATGTAATAAGGATCAGAGATGCTAGGGGAAGACCTCCTGAAGATCTAGGTTACAGACAGGAAAGAAAAAAAATCAAGATCAAACAGGACAGATAACATGATTCTTGAACATAGAAACAGCACGATAACTGACTTGGACATACAAATGTCTCAGCCAAAACTTTAGTTAAATTTACACAATAAATCTTGTTGGTTATGAAATCCTTATGATTCTTCATGTCCTCTTTCATATGACAAGAATGAAAATGTATTACAATTTATCATTGATCAAGTTAACTCCTAAAAAGACAGTTGTCATTTGCCTGCTCAAACAAGGAGCAAAAATTCATCCTTAACTGATCTGTGCACCTTGCATAATCTGTATGAATATCTTAGTAGCACTAAAATTTTAGTTATGAGATTTATATATTGCAGAATATATATCTCTAGCAAGATTCATCCTTGGGGATGCTGAAATAACCTGGTCTTCCAGCCTTCTGCTTCCTGATGCTGTCCAGAGACTTGCTTCCAGAACAGCTTCAGGAATTGCGGCTGATTCCCAATGTACTCAGTGTACCCAGCCTTTCAGACAGATCCAGTCAAAACTTCAGCCAAGTCCCGAGTCTTCTAAGCAAACAGAGACTGGATAAAGCTAGTTTTTGTATATCTAACCAAATTTTCTAATTTTCCTACCCCTACCCCCCTTTAAAGAACTTTTGTTGCCCTTATTGAGCAGAAAAAAGTTATGGAGAGTAGTCATCTCTATCCCTTGGGTTTGGGTGTCTGGTTATGATTATTTTATAAATTATTGATAGGTTGTCATTTTAAGGGATAATTTGGAGATGGTAATAATTTTGAACAGAAAGGAAATAGATAGAATGGATTACTGTTTATTTTAAGCAAACCATTATATAACATCAATCTAAAATTATCACAAACAGAATCCAAGAACACATCAAAACAATCATTCACCATGATCAAGTAGGCTTCTTCCCGGGAATGCAGGGATGGTTCAATATATGGAAATCCATCAATGTAATCCACTATGTAAATAAACTCAAAGAAAAAAAACACATGATCATCTCATGAGATTTACAAAATGCCTTTGACAAAATACAACACCCCTTCATGTTAAAAGTATTGGAGAGATCAGGAATTCAAGGTCCATACCTAGTATAATAAAATCAATATACAACAAGCCATTAGCCAACATCAAACTAAATGGAGAGAAACGCAAAAGTAATCTCATTAAAATCAGGGACAAGACAAGACTGCCCACTCTTTCCCTACCTATTCAATATGGTGCTCAAAGTTCTAGCCATAGCAATTACACAACAAAAGGAGAATAAAGGGATACAAATTGGGAAGGAGGAAGTCAAGGTATCACTATATTTGCAGATGATATGGTATTATATATAAGCTACCCGAGAAAATCTACTGGAGAGCTCCTATAACTGATAAATATCTTCAGGAAAGTGGTTGGATATAAAATCAGCTCTAATAAATCAGTAGCTCTCCTCTATTCGAAGGATAAATGGGCTGAGAAAGAAATTAGGGAAACAACACCCTCTTCAATAGTCACAAAATATATGAAATATCTTGGTTTGACTAACCAAGTGGAAAATCTGTATGACAAGAACTTCAAGTCCCTGAAAAAAAGAAATTGAAAAAGACATCAGAAGATGGCAGAAGTCTTATGTGATACAAATTGAAGTTAAATTTTACATTGGTACAGAATTTATAAATATATGCAGATTTAAGTTTTTCATTTGTGTAAATTTCTTATATTGATACAGAATTTGAAATTAATAGTTACTCTTAGATAGGCATTGTGCCTATGCAATTCATTTAAGAATACAAGGCTTAGACTTAGTTCTAATAGCTGCTATTACAAACTACTTAAAATAATTAAGTAATACACATTAAGAGCCAGGTAATAAGCTCTTGGTTATATTGGATTCTTATCTGATTATATTAAGGCATTTTCTACAATATTCTATTAGAAATAGCTAAGAATAGTTAAGGTTCAACAAATCAGACATACTTTATATAGATATATAATCCTAAAAAAAAACCACCAGAAATCCACAGAATATGACATTTAATATTAATCCCTATTAAAGATCATTTGACTAGAGGCATGTGCTCCTGACAGTACTCCATTCTTGGTTCAAAGTAGAAACTGAGCATCCAAACCTCCATAAGGCATTGCTTCATTTATGGCACCATAGCCACTGAACAAAAATTACCCTTTTCATCTATAGACAAATATTGCCCAAGAAAGAACACACAATGTAGGATAGTCAACAGTTTAGCTCTGCCAAGATAGAGTAAACAAGTTCTTTATTAGTTCCTGCTTAATTTCAAGGTCTGTCAGAAGGTTCTGAGCCAGAAAGCTGAGGACTGATGCTCCAACATTTTGAGGAATAATGAAGTGTCCAGGTAGTTCATTGTCTCCACAAATTGGTTGTTATGGAAACTATGCTTTGTGCTTCATATATTTTCAAGTAATATTTATTTCATTCTTCAATTTCTGATGGGGTTGAAGACTAATAGTCAAACTCAAGTTGTTTAACATTAAGAAACATGTTATAGAAGAGATATTTTTCGGATGATAATACAAATTAAAGTCAGAACATAATTCAGATATAAAATTGTAAACTCTTTAAATCAGGAAAAATAGTAGAGTACTTTATCTAATTGGCAAATATGATAGACTGGATGTTAATCATATATCATCCTTTTAATTTATACAATTGTTATGGTTATGCTCAATTTGAATCTGAGAGAAGAGCTTTTTATTTATTTGAGCAGAAAGGGTGAGATGTTAGGAATTGGTTCTAATGATTTGTCTTAATTTGGCTCCCAAAGCCATGCTTCCCAACCTGATGACCCCAGGCCCCAACTGATGTAGACTGATAATTAAGAATTGTTGCACAGTCAATGGCTAGGCTGAAAGATGGAGGTGTAACTTTTATATTGCACTGGCAAAGGGGTTGAGAGAAAAAAAAATCACCAGAGAAAAGAATCGCCATGGCTTGGAGGGAGAAGGAACAGATCTGTAGAAGAAAGATCATCCAACAATGTAGGTAAAAAGGGAAAGTGTCCCTGCGGTGGAGGACTACCCAGAAGATAACAAGCAAAGATAAAACATAGATTTTGAAGATGTTAAGCCAGGAAAATCAAGGGGAAATGTGTTCTATCCACGTGGAGAGTTAGAAATGTCCAGTCATTAAGCTAGTCAAGGCATATCAAAATGAGCTGGTGTGTGTGTGTGTGTGTGTGTGTGTGTGTGTGTGTGTGTGAGAGAGAGAGAGAGAGAGAGAGAGAGAGAGAGAGAGAGAGAGAGAGAGAGAGAGAGAGAGTTTCATGTGAGTTCGGAGGGCTCCAGGCAGGTTTAGCAGCTTGTGCTAAACCAGCTAGAAGCCAACACAATTTAAATAATTCACTGCCACAGAGTATAAGAAGAGATTACAAGCTTTTGGCTTTTCATATCTATGAGTCTTCTAGAGACAATCCTTTGTTGCTATATAGAAATGATGGTAGTGGTTGTCCTAGTGTGCCTTCATAATGCTATATCCTTTACTTCCTTTTACACTATATTTCATTAAAAAATATGCAGCTTGTTGGTTTGTCACGTTTTGTTTTGCCTTTGTTTACTTTTTATGTATTAAACGTTACTGACTCCAAATCATTTATTAGACTTATTACTTACCAAGAAGATGAGACACTATCATTCCTCTGCTCACAGGACTTGTAGAATACCTTACTTGTGCTTGCTAACCACTAAGTCACTTTTGAGAGTACAGTGCTCCATGGTTTCTCACAAGTCAATTGCATTCATAGAACACAGGATTCTTACGCTTACCTCCCAATAGAACCACTGTTTGATTTTTGGATAATATAAAATAAATGACAGCATGATGCAGATAACTCACTACTTCCAGGAATTTTCCTATATCCGCCCTGCAGAAAGTGCTTTATTGGATGAAATTGTTTCTAGGCTGCAATATTATACATTTAAACACTACTTTCAGTCTTTCTGACTCCCTGCTGCATTGATTTTTTTTTCAAAATTACAATCTACAAATGACTTTAAAACTATAAGCAGGAGCATAAAAGCCTTGTCTATATCTATAAAATGTTCACAGTCATGATAACTGTATTGTTTTCCAGTTAGTAGAGATCTGAAACTGCACACATTTTAGATTTTGGATGTAAGCAAAGATTCTGTCTCTTAAGTTGACTGTATGATGCTGCAAAATTATGTCACTGAATTTCTTAATATTGTAATGTTATTTTCATAGTTACCTAATGTGTAGCTATGACTCTACTTCATTTTCTCAGTTTTGTGATTGTTTTGTCTTTTTTTAATTCTATAAATGATTTTTTTATCTAATTTCTGTTTCAGTATACCACATTTTACTTTGAGTCATAAGTAATCTTGTGGAATAAAAATTCTTTTTGTTAGCCTTTTTCTTCCAGTCTTACTTCTTTGACAATGTGTTATCAATTACAACAATAACTGATCTACATAATTCTTGATTTGCAAAAGTGATTAGGCTATCATGTCTGCACTTAAAATTCAGCTTTGATGTTTTTCGTAGCTAAATAGGAACTCTATAAACCATGTGATCAATTAGCAGCTTTTTACCTATGACTTATGAAGCAACATGTATCATTTCATTTATATAATATGCTAATTTTAGGAAAAAAATTATTAGTAGAAATGCCTCACAGTTTTCTGAGGTATGAACTGACTAGAAAAGTTTACAGGAAGGTTTCTTGAATAACACTATTTTAACAGAAATTTGATTACACAGACAAATAATCCTATTTATAATCAGCAATTTGATTTCCTAATATTTGTAAAATTTTGGTAGTATTTTTACCTCAATTTAAGAAACATATAAGGGGACTGCCCCACTCCTAAGACAGAAATGTGCAATCATTATAAAAGAAAAAAATCGTTAAATTTAACAAAAATCCTAACTAGTGTTGACCTTCTATGCAAAAAGAACTCTGAATGTAGCAGGATAGAAATTTATGTAATGTTGACATCCTTGACTTGTACTTACCAGTGTTTAAAAAGTGTTGTCAAGTATATACTTAACCAGAAATTCAAAATGATACATAAGGAGATTTAGATGTAAGGTTCAATAAAAATTAGTAATTGTAATGGAAATAGGCCTCCAACAGCATTGTCAAAGATCTGACTAGCCATAGTAAAAATTACAGAAAGGAGATATGCAACAGAAGAGAAGAATGATGAATGAGAAAAAGAAAGGTGAGTTACTGATAGAAGGAGCTTTGAAACTTCAGGATTACTGGAGATTGTCCCAGACTTCATGTGATGTGAGCAATAAATATCCTCTCCACCCTCCTGGCTGACAGCTGTTTGCAAGATGAGAGAGAGAAATGAAAATGATTCCTTCCTGAAGAAAACAGATGGTTACTTAAATGTGTAAATTTCTGCAACTGAAGATTACAAAAGAAAAAAAAATGTCCTTTTCATGGTCCTTACTTTTATACTTGTATACTGCTTGCCTGTCTGCTGCCCTGCCAATTGCTATTCCCGGTTGCCACTAATGAAATCATATACAAATGAGCTATAAATATTATGGTCACTAAAAATGGTCCTTTATTCAATATGGCTTTATATTGTCTGTTCAATAGAGGATCCTCCTTGGTTATATGTTTATTTTTCACTTTTATGCATTTGTCTATAAACATTTTCTTTCCACATATATTAAGAGATGCACCATTAAGCTATTATTGGCATAAATATTAATAATTGTAAATTCACTACTAAACTGTGGCTGTCCAATTTTTCTATGTGAGTAAAATGTTTTTACTATCCCTAAATAACTGAGCTGCACTGGAATGTAGCTGTAATCATGCACACTGCTGCAAAGATGTGTGTGATATTGAATACCATTCTTCCTAAACTTTATCAGAGAACAAACAAAAACACTGAGAAACTAATTTTTTGGTCAATTTGTTAACCTTCTCTCTAGAGACCTTGCTAAAATATCTTCAATAATATTCCTGAATTGAACAGTTACAAGAGATTCAGGCTGCCATAGATCATTATTTTTCCTGGTTCCTTTAATTCCTGGAAGATCAGACAAGATGTGATAATACTGTCAACAAGATGAAACATAGGATAAGAGGAGATTTCTTTTTCAGTATGTCTATAAGGAAATTTCTGGATAGTGCTAACTGAATATACACAACAGGTACGGGCACCACCATCATATAAGTAGGATCCTGGACTGAATAAATAAGAGATAATAGGGTAAATACCAGAATTCATTGCTTTCTGCTTCCAGATTGCAAATAATAGATGACTACTTTACTCATGCTCTTGCCATGACTTCCCTGCTACTCCGGACTGTACTCTCCAACTAATTCAAATTTGTAATTTGCCTTTAGTATTTTTTATGTTCCTTTCAATTCCATCTAAAACTAATAGAAAATATTTCAGCTAACGGAGAATGTAAAGGAAAGTTCACATTCCAAGTTTTCAGTATACAGATTTTCCAGACATGATCTAGACAGTAATGAAAACGAAAGACAATGAAATTGTCATAAGGCTACCTTCAGATTGAGAGAAGGAGGTGAAAGTTCTTTTCAGAATGTTGACAAATCTAAAAGCAACCAAAAATGAGATAAAACCAAAGCAATTTTCTTCCTTGTATTCCTCAGGCAGAGATGATACCTTAATTTGTAGAGACATATGGGCACAGGGGAGAATTTCCTGAACAGAACTCCAATAGCTTATGCTCTAAGATCAAGAATAGACAAATGAGACCTCATTAAATTACAAAGTTTTGCAAGGCAAAAGACACTGTCAAAAAGACAAAGCAGCAACCAACTAACTGGGAAATGATCTTTACCAACCCTACATCCGACAGAGGGCTAATATCCAATATATACAAAGAACTCAAGAAGTTAAACTGCAGAGAGGCAAGTAACCCTATTAAAAAATGGGGTACAGAGCTAAACAAAGAGTTCTCACCTGAAGAATATCTAATGACTGAGAAGCACCTAAAGAGATGTTCATCATCCTTAGTCATTAGGGAAATGCAAATCAAAACAACCCTGAGATTCCATCTCACACCAGTCAGGATGGCTAAGATCAAAAACACAGGAGACAGCAGTTGTTGGCGAGGATGTGGAGAAAGAGGAACACTCCTCCACTGCTGGTGGAATTGCAAGCTGGTACAACCACTCTGGAAAGCAGTCTGGCGGTTCCTCAGAAAACTGGGCATGACACTCCTGGAGGATCCGGCTATACCACTCCTGGGCATATACCCAGAGGCTTTACCTGCATGCAATAAGGACACATGCTCCACTATGTTCATAGCAGCCTTATTTATAATAGCCAGAAGCTGGAAAGAACCCAGATGTCCCTCAACGGAGGAATGGATTCAGAAGATGTGGTATATCTACACAATGGAATACTACTCTGCAATTAAAAACAATGAATTCACGAAATTCCTAGGCAAATGGTCAGAACTTGAAAATATCATCCTTAGTGAGGTAACCCAATCACAAAAGAACACACATGGTATGCAGTCACTGATAAGGAGATATTAACCCAGAATCTCGGAATACCCTAGACACAATTTGCATATCAATAGATTTCTAAGAAGATGGAAGGAGAGACCCCTGGTCCTGGAAAGACTGGATGTAGGGGAACGCCAGGACAGAGAAACGAGAGGGGGTTGAATGGACAAAATGGGGAGGGAAAGGGGCCTATGGGACTTTCGGGGAGGGAGGAAACGGGAAAGGGGAAATGATTTGGAATATAAATAAAAAAAAAACTTAGAAAATAAAAAAAAAAAGAAAGATCTATCTAAACTGGCTTTCATGCCAAGATATTTCTAGTCACACTCCAAAGAACCAAGGAAATATGCAATGTCAAGATTTAAGAATCTAAGAAACCACCAAATAGTGGTTTCTCAGAAAACTGTGTTAGTTCTACCTCAAGACTCACCAACACAATTCCTGGGCATGTACCCTTAAATGTTTCACCTTCCTACAAGGACATTTGTTCAACGATGTTCATAACAGCTTTATTTGTAATAGCCAGAAACCGGAAACAACGCAGATATCCTTCAAACAAGGAATGGATACAGGAAATGTGGTTCATGTACATGATAGAATACTATTAAACTAATTTTTTTTTTAAAAAAAAAAAGGACATTATGAATTTTGCAAGCAAGTGGATGGAACTAGAAAATATCATCGCGAGTGAGGTAACACAGGCCACAAAATACATACATGGTGTGTATACACTCGTAAGCGGATATTAGCCTCAAAGTTCAGGATAACCTTGCTATGATCCACAGACCCACACAAGCTAAATAACAAGGAGCGCTCAAGGGAGGAGGCTTGAATTTTTCTCAGAAGGGGAAATAAAATAGATATCTAGGTGGATAGAAGGAAGGAACTTGGGGGGAGAGAGACGATGGGGAAGGCAATGGGGCACAGGAATCAAGTATAGGGAAAGCAGCAGAAAGAAAAATAAATCAGAATTCGGGAAGGCAGTAATCTCTTGGACATGCCAGAGACCTGGGTGTCTATGGAGGTGACTCTACTTGAGACTTCTAACAGTGGGGAGCATGGATCCAAAAAAGGCCACTCCTGTAGTCAAGCAAGACTCTGAGTGGAGGAAGAAGGACAGACACCCACAAAGTTTTGAGCCAAAACATGTATTGACTACAATATGTGCAGAGATAAAGATGAAGCAAAGACAGAGAGAATGACCAACCAATGACTGGCCCACATTGAGACATATCCCATGGGCACAAAACAATCCATGACATTATTAATGATACTCTATTATTGTTGCAATCAATAGCCTAGACTAACTGTCCTCTGAGAGGCTCCACCTAGCAACTAATAGAAACAGATGCATAGACCCATAGATAATCATTAGATGAACCTCAAGGAGTCTTGTGAACTGCCTTGTCTGGCCTAGTGGTAGAAGACTCACCTAGTCCTGAAGAGACTTGACTAGTAGTGTGGTAATACCCTGGGGAGGCTGGGGGTGGGTGGGGCGGAGGCTTCCCTGAGGAGAAGGGAAGGGGAGGTTAAGGGCAGGATATGTGGAGCACTAAGAGGAGAAGATTTAAGGGGAATAAATAATTAAATTAATGAAAGAAAAGAATCTAAAATTTTGCAGTAATGTCACATTACCTAAGCAATTCAAAATCTAGTACCCAACTGCCATATACATTTAAGTATTAAAAGAATAAATTTAATTCTGTTGGGAATTTAGACTTCTTATTGTCCTTAAAATAAATGCTGATTTCTGTTGTTTACTGTAGTATTATTTTGAAAACTGAAGTTTAATTAGAATTTTATCAATTACATATTATTAGATTTAGTAGCATATGGATAGATAAGTAGACAGATAGATATATTTAGCTTTATACATGTACATCTATACATAATAAGAATTTATCCACATCTATCTATAAATACACATTATAAACAATATATAATTATAATATCCTAAACAGGAACACAGTTAATGATACTATATGCCTACATAATTATTAATATGTTTAAATATATATTCCTTTTTTGGATGTTTGTCACAAATCTAGAAATACTCTGGAAAGAATAAAAGCTATAAGTAATATAAATCCTCAGTTTAGAAATTATTCTTTGAGACTGTATTAGCTGGAAAATTTGATCAAATTTTTATTAAATTTTGAATATTAATTCCAATAAATACAGTTACATAAATACAGTATATGTTAATTATTCTCCAAAATAGGATGTGTTGAAATATGAAGATCATTATTAGTACATTCCCTAATGATTCTATAACACTATACTAGCATGCCTTGGGAAACTCAAGTTGGAATATAGAAATGTTCTCAACAGTTATAAGCCTTGAATATGAATAGGTGAAGATGAAAATCACTGAGTATTAATCATTATTTAATATGCATTGTATATTCAACTAAAATGTTTAATATATAATGAAACAGCACTACATTTGGGAGAAGCAGTAGATTTCATAAATTCAACTTTAAGATGTGCAATAACTTTGTCTGACTTCAGAACTTATCTGGCAGGATAGAAATATAAACATTGACACTGTAACTAAATTAAAACCTGTACCTAGCTTTATGATCATTCATTCTTTGTCTTAAAATTGTTCAACTTTATATGAGTTTATAGTTTTGAGTCACTAGTAGTCATGAAATTTAATATTTCATGTAAATTTCATTTTGTGGAATATTAAATATTGATAATAAATAGGAATCAGAACTACTGTTTTGCTTTCAGTCTTTGATAGGAAATTAAGTAAATATGAAGCAATAAATGCTCTATTAAGCTGATAATGAGCAAACTCAAGCCACAGTCCCACAAGGTGTAGAAACAGTTGCTGTCTGTCTGCTTTCAAGAGGAAAAGGATGACAGACCTAACAAGTGATGCTGTCTGAAATTCCCGAAAATCAAGCCCTATATTTTTCTATAGCAATTTTGAAATTATAAGCATGGGTTCTACAAGTAGTCAGACAAATATAATGACTTTTAGACATATTTGACAACAAAACAGTAACTACAAAAAATATCAAGATGAATCATTATTTTGCTATCCTCCCTAGAAACTCATTTCAAAACAGAATGCTAAGGTTTTCAGACCTTTCATTTTCCCTCTGGCCCACTTGCTGCTTGAGTGCCAATGTTTCATGTGACACATGAGACTTTATATGACACTCCCTTAAGTGATGGTCAAGTCACAGCTCTTAATGTGGACTTTGTTCTACTTGGATCTTATAAATGGCATTCCATCCCATATCCTCCCCTAGTGACAGCTCTAAATCCATGGCAGGAACTCCAACAGTCACTCTTGTCATCATTAGTACTGAATAGATCAGGGCTGCACAGGAAGGAAGAAACCAAAAGTGCTAGCGGCATCGACACAGCCACATGTCAAAATAGATACAAACAAAGCCACATGATTCATGAAAGGCACTGTTAGATTTCTGTCCCTGAGAATTGACAATTAGCCACGTATGACCTTAAAGCCATTGTTCATTGTCTCTCACCACCTCTCTCTCTTTTCTCATCTCTTCCCCAAAATAATTCTCAACAACATTTGGAAGGTGAAGTGTAGTTTTTATATCTATGAGAGACAAAAAGTCAACACTGACATCACCATAAGTAAAAGTAATTTCTTAAGAAAATAAAAGTCATATAATAAACAGAGCAGGCATCCATGTGACCAAGATTAATTTTTTTCCCCTGTGAGATTATCAGCTCATAAAAACTTAATGCCGTTACCTCTCCAGATATCTGTACTTTCCTTTGCTTGATTTAGTTTAGAAGGATTTATTTTGTTTTGCTTTGTGTTTATCAAATATATAAAAACATGTTAATGTCAACAATGAAGCAACTAATTTCCCTGCACGTACATATGCACAGTTAAAAGTCAGTTAAAATGCTGAGAGCAGGCATCAATGTTTAAGACTTCTCTGACATTTATCAAGTAATACAGCAAATTTCCTCCAAAACATTCATTTTTGCCTGTTTCAAACAGCTATGCCCTTTAAAAATTTCACATCATTGTCTACATGAGCCATCTCCAAATTGTTATTTCTCTATTTGGACCCATTAAATAATTTTTCTTTGAGCCTCAGCAATGATAGATTGAAAATTGAAATATAGCTCTGCAAAATCACTCATTCAGTTTTTTTCCCTGTTATCCTGACACATATTTTGGTGACATATACACATAAAAATTTCACTGGATAAATATCTATCTACCATTCTGAATATCTGGCTGTTGATCTGTCGGTCTATCTCTATCTCTATCTCTATATCATCTATCTCTATCTCTATATCTATATCTATATCTAATCTATATCTATGCATATATATATCCATCTGTCTAAAATATATCATCTATATCTCTGTCTATCTATCTAATTTGTGTGGATTGGTGCATGTGTGTGTCTGCATGTATTACACACTCACACTTATATTTGTATATGTGAAGGCAAAGTCCAGAGAGGTTTTTAGTCACTCTCCACCTTATTTCATGAGACAGGATCTCTGGCTTGACCTGACATTTACCAAATCATCTAGACTAACTGGTCAGGAAGTTCCTGGCTTCTTGTCCCTCCATCTACTCAGTACTAAGATAATAAACTTATATCTCCACATCCAGTTCTTAAATCTGAACTCAGGTCATCATGCTTGTATGACAAACTCTTTATTGGCCAAGCTATTGCCCAAATTCCAATTAAATATCTAATATCCAAAATCCCAATCTATTCTAATCCCAAATCTCACTATAATTCATAATCTAAAAATTTATTCTCAATAAATCCTTCCAGGTCAATCTGTTTCAAATATCATTACCAAATTCTTTGCCCACCTGTCTAAACTCTGATTTCTGGGTTAAAGTTCTTATTGTTACCTGAAGTTCACTCTTCTTTTCCATATTTGCATCTTTTGATTTAAATTTCACATCCTCAAATGTACACTTTGGTGGCCATTAGTATACAACTATTGCTAGATTGGTGTATTTTTAAATATCTCTAAATTATAAGTGCTTCTTTTTAATATGCTAATATCTTTCCTGAGATAGAGTTAAATGTTTAGTCATCAGGTTGCCAGTGTAATTTGATTGAAAAAAAAAACATATTCATTCCCTTACTTACTGTTCATGTCCACAGTCTCAGTCTAATGGAAGAGACAGAAACCATATGGCAGCTAGATTCCAAAATATCACATTTTCAGGGCCCAGAAGTCTGCCAAATCCTGGTCTCCAATATATTTTTGCCCTGTCCTGTTTTGTTTATGTTCCTGATTGCAAAGTACGCATGTTAAATAGAAATATTGCATAGGATGTTACCACTAACTTGATAAGGCACTACGCTAAATCTGTTTTACCTAGATAAGTGAATATTCTGATGAAATTCCTTATTTGTTTACTTATATTCTCTAGTATTCGCAGTGTCTCTAGAGGTACACTGTCAATTGGTTTCTGTAGCACAAATGCTTAAAAATATCAAATTGGCTTACAGATATTGACTCCTGAAAAGTTAAAATTCCATGAAAGACAATCTACATGCAGTTAAGGGCATGTTATAGTAATAGAAAAACAATTCTGTTCAATTATTAGTGAAACACAACATTATATTGACAAAGTTGAGAAAGTGAAGAGCAATGACTCTTATTGGAAAGAAATCAATATAATTTCCAGAATATATGTCAGGAGACATTACAGTAATAGAAGATAATTTAAAAGTGGATTTAAAATAGTAATAATGAGGCAAATATGTGTTCTAGTATGGTAATAATATTATAATTATCTTATGGCCAAGATTATAAGGAAGAAGAAAGTAAGAGTAAGTCTCTCATAACTAAGAAAAGAAGCATAAGTATTATAATATTCTAAGGGTTATTCTTTCACACAAAACAAGACTAAGTTGTCCTGAAATCCTTTCTCTAAGAACTGAATGTTTATAATATAATCTCAGATAATGGACATAAATTGGCTAAACCTTATTACCTCTACTACCCCAGATGAAGGTTTTGCATTTCCTTTGTCAAGGAGAGGTATATTTCCATGAGATAGTTCATGGTTATGCCATCATTTACTGTTAACTGCCAGGACTAAGAATACAGAGAAGATAGAACAAAAAATGTCATATCAAGGGTTTCTGAGACTACATCTCTGACTTCCCCCAGCATCTTTTAACATTATGCTAGGGCACAGTGAAAAAAGAAGGGCTTCTCTATTTTCAATTTGGAACCAAACTCTGACATCAGGAGAAACGCTTAAGAAGAATCTAACTTTGGCCTTGGATATCCTCTGAATGGATATCAACACTGAACAAGATTTGTCTGGTTTACATAGTGGCATGCAAACATAGCCAATTTGTCTCTACCCTACTTAACAGACTATGGATCCAGAAGAACAGAATATATAACAACTGAAACATTCATCATAAATATAAAAGTCATCAAATATATAACCAGATATAAATTAAATAATTCAACAACAAATTATTAAAATGTAGTAAAATACTTTGAGCACACGAATTGAAGGTGTAATTTAAATATATTAACTGATTACATTTTATTATCTTCATAGAATGATATAAGGAATTTGATTAAAGATTTATTTTTAAGTATTTGAGTTTGCATATATGTGTTTATTAAACTATTAATGATGAATAATTAATCTAATAGAATATTTGAATATTTTCTAGACTAAAACCTTTCAGATATTTCATGTTTCTTTATCCTTCCTCTTGACACTTGTTAAAATATCAGGGCTTAGTTATGTTATAGTCTCTTCTAATTATTTATTTATTCTCAGACATTTAATTAAAATACAATAATTATCACTTTCTATTTTTCTTTCTCCTGCCTTCCCTCCAACTCTCTTTTATTCTCAAATGGATAGCCTCTGCTTGCACATGTGTGCGTACACACAAACACACACACACACACACATTAACTTAGACTATGGTGAGTCTGCATTTGTTTGTTTGTGTGTATATGATTTCAGAGCTGACTACTGTGTATTCAATAACCAATTAGTAGATCACTCCTGTGAAAGGTTAATTTTACATCTCTTAGTCAAGAACCCGTAGTTCCTTGTTTAGACATGGGACCCTGTAAGATTTCCTCCACTTCAATATTTGCATATCTACTCATATTGCTACTGTTCAGGTCTTTTTTATGAAACTGTTCCAATGAAGACTACTTTACAACAGATGCCTTGGTATTCTAACTCTTACAGTCTTCCAACTCTCCTAGTGACATCCTGGATCTTAGAAGATAATCTATTTCCTTCTCCTTGCTAGGCCAGTATAATTGCTAATTGCATTCTAAATCTTATACTCACAAATATATTGTAGCTATC
Source organism: Tokudaia tokunoshimensis (assembly GCA_036184795.1). Classification (NCBI taxonomy): domain Eukaryota; kingdom Metazoa; phylum Chordata; class Mammalia; order Rodentia; family Muridae; genus Tokudaia; species Tokudaia tokunoshimensis. The sequence goes on from BTHU01000015.1 coordinate 67,810,306, forward strand.
ATCATATATGAAGAAAGCTTGCTTTTCCAGCAAATAGAGACCATCACGATATAATACAACTGGACAAAGGTGTTGAGATAAATGATCATAGGGATTCCAAACTGACTGGATCCATCTACATCACAGTTCCTGATATTATGGATATGTTATCTTCCTTTTAAGCAAACACCATTCTTTCACAATCTGCACCCCTGGTTGTTTTAGCCTGCATTACATCACTATACATTTCTATCAAAGAAGGATGCAGGCTTTCTGATTGACTATATCCCCAAAAAACTGATAAAGCATTAAGTCTTTTTTTTATGAAGACTTTCTTTTTTATTAGATATTTTCTTTATTTACATTTCAAATGTTATCTTCTTTCCTGGTTTCCCCTCCAAAAACCCCCTATCCCATCCCCCCTCCCCCTGCTCAGAAACCCACCCACTCCCACTTCCCTGTCCTGGCATTCCCCTATCAACTAAAGTCTGGTTTTGAGGTTCCTTCCCATTTCAGTGAACTCCTCAGCAATAATCTCTACCCCAGCCTCTACTCTATAAAGCCACTTCATTAGCTAATGATGGTTGTATCTTTCCTTGACTTTGGGCATGGAGAGTGAAAAACCTGAAAACTCTAGTTTATGGATTTTTCATCATTCTCTGTAGTCCATAATGTGATGAAGATATGTTAGAATTTTTAGTGGAAAAAGATTAGTTGGAAATAGGGGTTTACGCAACTGAGCTAATGACAGCAGAAGAAATAAGGAAATAAAAGGCCATGCATTTCTGAGAATACAGAATGATCAGAATATTGGAATAATATAAGTAAGAAATAGAAACTACGTGGAGAGAAAGACAGGTTCAAGAAGTGTCTTTCAGAAAAGTTTTATGTTTGACATTGGTTAACAACTTTGCTTTATTAAATCTAAATCTGATAAATGTGTCTAATGCATGCCAAACAGGAGTACATAGTGAGTTTCAGCAGCAAAAATAAATTAAAACACAAGTTGTTTAATTTCTTAAAGCAAAATTGCTGTCTATTGGTTTTACTCAGAAGTTAGAAAACTAGGATAAAACATTTATTATCTAAAACATGCTACTTTCAAGAAAGGACAGGGATTGAATAGATGACTCAATGATAAAAGTCTTGCCAAGTATATATACTTGAACTTAGAGCCCCATAACTCACATTTATATCTATGTCTATGTCTATATCTATGTCTATGTCTGTCTATGTCTATATCTATTTTATATATATAAACCGGATGGTGTAGTATGTATTTCTTAGCTCAATCCTAGGGTAGTAGTACAGAAATTGGCAGATTGCTCAAGTTTGCTGGTCATTCAAATTAGTTGAGCTCTGATTTCCATGAGATATCCTGTTTCTCTCTCTCTCCCTCCCTCCTCCCCCACTCCCTTTCTCTCTCCATTTCTCTCTCTCTCTCTCTCTCTCTCTCTCTCTCTCTCTCTCTCTCTCTCTCTCTCTCTCTGTGTGTGTGTGTGTGTGTGTGTGTGTGTGTGTGTTTGTAAGCTTCTTCTGCAGTATGCTTTCATAATGTATCTCTCAAACTCTCATCAGATGTCAGAGAAGGTTCTCTCTATAGTAGAAGACAAGAAACAAAGAAACCTACTATTGGCTGAGATGCAGAGAATAAGAGTGCTCATTTCTGGCCGGCAGCTGGGACCCACCAGCGACCTGCCCCTCGGGAGGTGGCCTGCAAGGTACCCAGGATCCCCCCAATATAACATCACTTGGGACACGGCCAGTTGGGTGTTCTGTCTGCTCCCAAGAACAAGACAGCACTGTGGTCATCTGGGCGCCAGCTCTACTGTGGGCCATCACTTCTGCAGGGTGACCTGCACCACCTCCGAGAGAGTTCAGAGTGCACTCCGCCATCTTTGCTCCAGTGGCCAGGTGGTTGGGACCGCCAGGCTCAGAGACAGACAGGCATGATATCGCTTGGGTCTCAGGCAGCTTGTGTGTACCCTGCTCCAAGAGCTGGGCAAGTCTGCAGTGATCCACGCACCAGCTCTGCTGTGGGGCTTCTGCCTTGCAGAGGGACCCCCCGCACTGGGCGGGAGCCTGCCAGCTTCCCTTTGGCGACCTCTGTTCTGGTAGACTGCACTGAGGAGACAAGTACTCAGGTTCTCCCCAATATAACATCGCTTGGGACATGGCCTGTTGGGGCTTCCTTCTGCTCCCAAGAATGGGACAGCACTGTGGTAGTCTGGGCGCCAGCTGTGCTGTGGGCCATCCCCCTGCAGGGTGACCTGCTCCAGCACCGAGAGAGTGCAGAGTGCACTCCGCCATCTTTGCTCCAGTGGCCAGGTGGTTGGGACCACCAGGCTCAGAGACAGACAGGCATAATATCTCTTGGGTCTCGGGCAGCTTGTGTGTACCCTGCTCCCAAGAGCTGGGCAGATCTGCAGTAACCAGCACGCCAGATCTGCTGTGAGACTTCTGCCTTGCAGAGGGACGGCCCCTCCCCCCCCCGCCTGTGGGAGAGATCACACACCCCTGCACAGGGCAGGAGCCTACCAGACTCCCTTTAGCAACCTCTGCTCCGGGAATCCACTGAGCTGAGCCTTTGGATGTGCAAGGACTCCCCAATAAAACATCACTTGGGGCAAGGCACATCAGGGCTCCAAAGTCACTCAGGAGCAAGGCAGGCCCCAGAAATCAGTGCCAGGGAAATCCTGGTAATCCAGGGGGGCCAGAAATAGCTTTGCAGGCTCAAAGCAGATGCAACCAACAGCCAGTGACAGCAGGACCAACTAACACCAGAGGTAACCAGATGGCAAAAGGCAAACCTAGGAATGTTACTAACAAAAATCAAAGTAATATGTCACCATCCGAACCCAAATCTCCAACAGCAGCAAGTCCTGGATACCCCACCATACCCGAAAGACAAGATCTGGATTTAAAATCACTTCTTATGATGCTATTAGAGGATCACAAGAAGGACACAAATAAATCTAATAAAGAATTACAGGAGACCATGAATCAAGGGTTAGAAGCTCTTACAAAGGAAACACAAAAATCGCTTAGAGAAATGCAGGAAAACATGGATCAAAAGATGGAGGCCCACAAGGAGACAACACAAAAATCGCTTAAAGAAATGAATCAACGGGTAGATGCACTTTCAAAGGAATCACAAAATTGCATAAAGAAATGCAGAAGAATATGGGTCAACAGACGGATGCCCATAGGGAGGCAACACAAAAATTGCTTAAAGAAATGAATCACCGGTTAGATGCCCTTACAAAGCAAACAGGAGAACTGCTTAAAAAAGGCAGGAGACGATGGATCAACAGATGGAATCCCATGAGGAGGAAACACAAAAATCGCTTAGAGAAATGCAGGAGAACTTGGGTCAACAGGCAGAAATCCTGAAAGAGGTAATGCAAAATTACCTTAAAGAAATACAGGAAAATACAAAAAAACAAGTGAAGATTCTCAGCAAATCCATCCAGGATCTAAAAAAGGTAGTAGAAACAACTAAGAAATCACAAAGGGAGACAACTTTGGAGATAGAAAACCTTGGGAAGAAATCAGGAGTCATAGATGCAAACATCAACAATAGAATACAAGAGATGGAAGAAAGAATCTCAGGTGCTGAAGATACCATAGAAAGCATCGACTAACAGTCAAAGAAAATGCAAAATGCAAAAAAACGTGTAACCCAAAACATCCAGTAAATCCAGGACACAATGAGAAGACCAAACCTAAGGATTATAGGTATAGATGAGAGTGAAGATTTGCAACTTAAAGGGACAGTAAATATCTTCAACAAAATTATGGAGGAAAACTTCCCTAACCTAAAGAGAGAGATGCCGATGAACGTACAAGAAGCCTACAGAACTCCAAACAGACTGGACCAGAACAGAAATACCTCCCGTCACATAATAATCAAAACACCAAATGTACTAAACAAAGAAAGAATATTAAAAGCAGTAAGAGAAAAGGGCCAAGTAACATACAAAGGAAGACCTATCCGAATCACATCAGACTTCTCACCAGAGACGATGAAAGCCAGAAGATCCTGGGCAGATCTCATGCAGACACTAAGACAGCACAAATGCCAGCCTAGACTACTATACCCAGCAAAACTCCCAATCACTATAGATGGAGAGACAAAGATATTTCATGATAAAACCAAATTTTCAAAATATCTTTCCACAAACCCAACCCTGCAAAGGATAATAGGTGGAAAACGCCAATACAGGAAGAGAAAAACACCCTGGAAAAAATGAGATAGTAACCTTCTTGCATCAAACCCAAAAGTAGATAACCAATCAAACATAAAGATAGCATCAAGAATGGCAGGTGGCAATAATCACTATGCCTTAATCTCTCTTAATATCAATGGTCTCAATTCCCCAATAAAAAGACATAGACTAGCAGACTGGATACGTAAACAGGACCTAGCATTTTGATGCATGCAGGAAATGCATCTCAGTGTCAAAGACAAATACTACCTCACAGAAAAAGGCTGGAAAACAATTTTAAAAGCAAATGGCCGCAAGAAACGACCTGGAGTAGCCATCCTAATATCAGATAAAACTGATTTTCAACCTAAAGTCATCAAAAAAGACACAGAAGGACACTACATACTGATCAAGGGAAAAATCCACCAAGAAGAACTCTCAATTCTGAATGTCTATGCTCCAAATGCAAGGGCACCCTCATTCGTAAAAAAAACTTTACTAAAGCTCAAAGCACACATCGCACCTCACACAATAATAGTGGGTGACTTCAACACCCCGCTCTCTGAAATGGATCATTCAGGAAAGCAGAAACTAAATAGGGACACAGTGAATCTAAATGAAGCCTTGGATCAAATGGAACTAGCAGATATATATAGAACATTTCATCCTAGAGCTAAAGAATACACGATCTTCTCAGCACCTCATGGTACCTTCTCCAAAATTGACCATATAATTGGTCACAAATCAGACCTCAACAGATATAAGAAGATAGAAGTAATCCCATCCCTCCTATCAGATCACTATGGAATAAGGGTGGTCTTCAACGGCAACAAAAACAACAGAAAACCCACGTACACATGGAGGCTGAACAATGCTATACTCAATGATAACTTGGTCAAGGTGGAAATAAAGAAAGAAATCAAAGACTATGAAATTTAATGAAAATGAAGGCACAACATACCCTAATTTATGGGACACGATGAAAGCAGTGCTAAGAGAAAACTTCATAGCCCTGAGTGCTGCCAAAAAAGAAACGGAAGACAGCATACACTAACAGCTTAATGGCACACCTGAAAGCCCTGGAACAAAAAGAAGCAAATACACCAAAGAGGAGTAGAAGACAGGAAATCATCAAACTCAGCACTGAAATCAATCAAGTAGAAACAAATAAAACCATACAAAGAATCAACAAAACAAGGAGTTGGTTCTTTGAGAAAATCAGCAAGATAGATAAGCCCTTAGCCAGACTAACCAGAGGGCACAGAGACAGTATCCAAATTAATAAAATCAGAAACAAAAAGGGAAAGATAACAACAGAAAATGAGGAAATTCAAATAATCATCAGATCCTACTACAAAAATCTGTATTCAACACAACTAGAAAATCTCGAGGAAATGGACAATTTCCTTGACAGATATCAAATACCAAAATTAAATCAGGATCAAATAGACCATCTAAACCATCCTATAACCCCTGAAGAAATAGAAGTCGTCATTGGAAGTCTTCCAACCAAAAAAAGCACAGGTCCAGATGGTTTTAGTGCAGAATTCTATCAGACCTTCTAAGAAGACCGAACACCAATACTCTTCAAACTGTTCCACAAATTAGAAACAGAAGGACCACTACCCAACTCGTTCTATGAAGCCACAATTACGCTAAGACCAAAAGCACACAAAGATCCGACAAAGAAAGAGAATCTCAGGCCAATCTCTCTTATGAATATCGATGCAAAAATACTCAATAAAATTCTTGCCAATCGAATCCAAAAACACATCAAAACTATCATTCATTATGATCAAGTAGGCTTCATCCCAGGGATGCAGGGATGGTTCAATATAAGGAAATCCATCAATGTAATCCACTATATAAACAATCTCAAATAAAAAATCCACATGGTCATCTCATTAGATGCTGAGAAAGCATTTGACAAAATTCAGCATCCTTTCATGCTAAAGGTCTTGGAAAGATCAGATATTCGAGGCCCATAACTAAACATAGTAAAAGCAATTTACAGCAAACCGGTAGCCAGCATCAATCTAAATGGAGAGAACCTTGAAGCAATCCCACTAAAATCAGGGACTAGACAAGGCTGCCTTCTCTCTATATATATATATCTTTTCAATATAGTACTTGAAGTTCTAGCTAGAGCAATTAGACAACAAAAAGAGGTCAAAGGGATACAAATTGGAAAGGAAGAAGTCAAACTATCACTATTTGCAGACGATATAATAGTATACTTAAGCGATCCAAAGAACTCCACCAGAGAACTCCTAGAGCTGATAAACGACTTCATCGAACTGGCTGGATATAAAATCAACTCAAGCAAGTCAGTAGCCTTCCTATACTCAAAGGATAAGAAGGCTGAGAAAAAAGTAAGAGAAATCATACCCTTCACGATAGCCACAAACCATATAAAGTATCTTGGCGTGACTCTAACCAAACAAGTGAAAGATCTGTATGACAAGAACTTCAAGTCTCTGAAGAAAGAAATTGAAGAAGACCTCAGAAGATGGAAAAATCTGCCATGCTCATGGATTGGCAGGATTAATAGAGTAAAAATGACCATCTTGCCAAAACAATATACAGATTCAATGCAATCCCCTACAAATTCCCAACTCAATTCTTCATAGAGTTAGAAAGAGCAATTCAAAAATTCATCTGGAATAACAGAAAACCCAGGAAAGCTAAAACTATTTTCAAGAGTAAAAGAACCTATGGGGGAATCAGTATCCCGAACATCAAGCTGTACTACAGAGCAATAGTGTTAAAAACCACATGGTATTGGTACAGTGACAGGAATGTAGATCAATGGAACAGAATTGAAGACCCAGAAATGAATCCACACTCCTATGGTCACTTGATCTTTGACAAAGGAGCTAAAACCATCCAGTGGAAAAAAGATAGCCTTTTCAACAAATGGTGCTGGCTCAGCTGGAGGTCAACATGCAGAAGAATGCAAATTGACCCATCCTTATCTCCTTGCACTAAGCTCAATTCTAAGTGGATCAAAGATCTCCACATAAAACCAGACACACTGAAACTAATAGAAGGGAAACTAGGGAAGAACCTTGAGCATATGGGCACAGGGGAGAATTTCCTGAACAGAACTCCAATAGCTTATGCTCTAAGATCAAGAATAGACAAATGGGACCTCATTAAATTACAAAGTTTTTGCAAGGCAAAAGACACTGTCAAAAAGACAAAGTGGCAACCAACTAACTGGGAAATGATCTTTACCAACCCTTCATCCGACAGAGGGCTAATATCCAATATATACAAAGAACTCAAGAAGTTAAACTCCAGAGAGGCAAGTACCCCTATTAAAAAATGGGGTACAGAGCTAAACAAAGAATTCTCACCTGAAGAATATCTAATGGCTGAGAAGCACCTAAAGAGATGTTCATCATCCTTAGTCATTAGGGAAATGCAAATCAAAACAACCCTGAGATTCCATCTCACACCAGTCAGAATGGCTAAGATCAAAAACACAAGAGACAGCAGTTGTTGATGAGGATGTGGAGAAAGAGGAACACTCCTCCACTGCTGGTGGAATTGCAAGCTGGTACAACTACTCTGGAAAGCAGTCTGGCGGTTCCTCAGAAAACTGGGCATGACACTCCCGGAGGATCCAGCTATACCACTCCTGGGCACATACCCAGAGGCTTTACCTGCATGCAATAAGGACACATGCTCCACTATGTTCATAGCAGCCTTATTTATAATAGCCAGAAGCTGGAAAGAACCCAGATGTCCCTCAATGGAGGAATGGATTCAGAAGATGTGGTATATTTACACAATGGAATACTACTCTGCAATTAAAAACAATGAATTCATGAAATTCCTAGGCAAATGGTCAGAACTTGAAAATAACATCCTTAGTGAGGTAACCCAATCACAAAAGAACACACATGGTATGCAGTCACTGATAAGGGGATATTAACCCAGAATCTTGGAATACCCTAGACACAATTCGCATATCAATAGATTTCTAAGAAGATGGAAGGAGAGACCCCTGGTCCTGGAAAGACTGGATGTAGGGGAATGCCAGGACAGAGAAGCGAGAGGGGGTTGAATGGGGAAAAGAGGGAGGGAAAGGCGCTTATGGGACTTTCGGGGAGGGAGGAAACAGGAAAGGGGAAATGATTTTGAATGTAAATAAAAAAAACTTAGAAAATTAAATAAAATTAAAAAAAAAGGAGTGCTCATTCCTAAATGGAACACCTATATTATGCCTCTTCTCCTAGGACTCATTTATCACTGCATAGGAAAGAAAGAAAATCTGTAAGAGCTAGAGTTGATAGATGACAGGAAGAAAACCATGTCTTCGACTCAGTAGGGCAGCTTTATATGTCAACTCGCAGCAGTTATGGGAACATGCCAAGCAAGTTAAACCTAGCTAAACTCCTTCTTGGAGAGGAAGAAGAGCAAAAAGTTCTGCCACTGGCTGAGTTGCTATTGGCAATTGATAGCTGCTGGGAGGAGAATAAGTTTGCTTTAAGACTGTATAGCAAGGATATATTGACCATGATCCAGTAGAAGGTCACATAGTCAATGAATATATATGAGCAATGCAAAACAGATTAGATAGTCTTAAACCACAAACTTGTGAGGGTAAGGAAGAGCTGTATCTTGTAGGAAATGGAGGTAATATTATCAAAACATGATGCAGGAAATTTTAAAAGGGTTAATGATCTATGTCTGTAAATGGAGATGAAGAGTGACAGAGTAATCAAAGAGAGATAGCATAAGTCAACCTTCAGCCTACAATTACATCACACACACACACACATGTGTTTGTACATGAATATACTGAATTCATACTTTTAAATGTACACTGGCACATGCAGATGCCTATACAAGACAAGTATTACATGTACAAAACAACATGCACATACACACATTAATGTGAAGAACAATCTCCATAGGATTTTATCAATATTACCATCGAGATTTGGATACAGGAGTTATAGCCAGTTGTTTATAACTCTGGGGGTAACTCTAAGAACTCTACCAATGAAAGAAAAGAGGAAGATATTAACAATGTCCTGAAAACTGAATATTACAGTGGATATCTGGAGATTGGCAAGCAGACACCCCAAAGTGGAAGTGTCTGTGTGCTTTCACTCACCTATTTAAAGAATATGAACTCAGTAGACTTTAAATGGATATTAAAGGAAGTCTCATTATGCAAAAAGCAGATTTTTATAGCTCTGGAAAGAAAATGCCAAATAGTACAGAAATCTGGAAGCATAGTTGAATAACATTATCAGTTTCCAAAGATAAAACAGGAAATCCTAAGAATAAAGTGGTGTCCATTTTTATTCTCCATTTCCCAGTAATAAATTGAATATTTAAGCAATGACAAAAAGTAGGGTCTGTGAAGTACAAATTCACCCCAAATGACAGCAAATTTCCCTCAAAATGTGTTTGAAGAATATATTCAAATATAGATAAGCAATAAGTAGAATTTCCAAGGAAGGATCAAAACGTTGTAATGTATAAATGTAGTTAAAACAAGAATGTTATTAATTTTGGTTGCCAGAACTCATATACCAGTGCCCACAGAAGCAGCTACCACCTAACAAGCTGGGCAGTCCTGGAAAAAAAATTGCCTAAAACTCCAGTGCTATAGGACCCAATATATATTCACCCATGAGATTCATAATCTGTATGATGTTCCATAAAATACAAATAAGTAAATTGACTCACTTCTGAAAATAGATCAGAACAGAATGATAATAATCATCTTAGAATTTGGGTTTACAAATAATTTCTTTATCCATAATGACCTTTTGTTCTGCCCTTCTTGCATCAATGATCGTGGCTAAAACTAGGGGCCATAAATGAGAAAGTCCTACAGTTTGGCACAAATAGCAATTATAAATACACAGTCTGCCTCTTGACATCACCACATGTCTTGCAGATGTTTCAGCCTGCTGCAGGTGAGTCTGGAAATGGCTGCACTATCAACAGGTTTGACAGAGACTGCCCTGGAAACTTTGAAACCCTGTCTTTAAGCTAAGGTGCCTCCAGAGGCCTCAGCCACAATGGAAGAGACAATACAATTTTAAGGAGCTCCTCCTTACATAATGTGCTACACAGTATCAAATAGCTAGTGAGAAAAGATATTACATGCAATGTAGCTGGAGTACTAGCTGAAATAAATACAGAAACCAAGCAGAAGACTGAGACAACAAGAATTATCAATAATTCAACAAATATAATAATAGTGAAATAAATGTACTAAAACTATTCAGTCTCTCTGTCAAGATGTTCAAGGTAGAAAATCTACAGAGAGTGAATCCAATTGCCAAACATAAGAAATATGTTAACATTTAACCAAAAACAGTAGAGTAAAACTTTGCAACACCAATCTTATTTAGTATTACTCTAAACTTCTTGAAATGGGAGGAAGTAGATCTCATAGTCTGACAAAACTTTACTGGTGTGAGAGAAATAATTCTAAAAGCAAACAAACAAACAATAACTAAGGTAATATTAAGAATGAAAAGTTGAGTTTATGTTCGCACTGCAAGGATCACCGTCTAAGGAGGAAAGAGCTCACCAGTGGGCTATTTGGGGACATATCAGTGAAGACACACGTAGTGATGCAGAATAATTGCCGTCAGCACTTTGTGGACACTGAGTTCAGAAAATGAATTTGGTCACTATTAATTGGAAGTTGTTGAGAAAGAGGAACACTTACTGATGACAGAGGGCTGAGGCAGACCAACAGTATGGAGGAACACTGAAAATCTCCACCATTTCAAAATATTACTTACTTTGAAAGATAAGTGTCAAATAACAGAGTAAGTATCCTAAGTATGCGAATCAGCAGGGGCAAGGGGAATTTTAATGTGGAAATAGCTATGAAATAGCAAACCAGCCTTCTTAAAATCATGAATGACAGGGTCCTTTTCCTAAAATAATAGCAATATAGAAACCTGCTAATCAAAGATGGTAGCTAATATTTTCTTTAGAAACAAATAGAAACTAATAGATCATTTTTACACAATCCCTTTTTTGAGTAACTGAAAAAGAAGATGCCTTCCTGACTGTAGAGTATTTCCTTAAACACAAAATGTATCCTAGTTTTCTTTGTATCTTTCTTAGAACTAAGAATACAGTTGGTTCAACATACATCAATTTTAGATTCAGTATGTATTATTGATTTGCATATATCCAATACTAAACAAAGTCACTATCTTTTTTTTTCCATCCTTATTTTTTCTCTACAGTTTGTGTGTTTTTGTTTTGTTTTTGTTTGGTTTTGTTTTGGATGTAGTTTTTGTTTTTTTTTTCCTTATTGGTTTATATGTGTATCAGATGCTAATGATCAATTGTAAGATATGGGTTATTCTACATTTTCCCAATTTTCTTGTTTTTATATGTATATATTTATTCTTTTTTATTGAATATATTCTTCATTTACATTTCAAATTTTATACCATTTCCTGGTTTTCCCCCCTCCCAGAAAACCCCCAACCCATGTCCTACCCCTTGCCACCAAGAATATGCCCCTCCACCCAACCCACTCCCACATAAGCCCCCTCGATTTCCTCCACGCTGGGGCATCTAGTGAGCCTTCGTAGGACCAAGGATCTCTCCTCCCACGGATGCCTGACAAGGAATTCCTCTGTCACACTTTTGGCTGGAACCATGTGTACCCCTTGGTTGCTGACTTAGTCCGTGGGAGCCCTGGGGCAGCTGGTTGGCCGACATCATTGTTCTTCCCATGGGTCTGCAAACCCCTTCAGCTCCTCCAGTCCTCCCTCCAACTCCTCCAATCAGTCCAATGGTTGGCTGCTAGCATCTGCCTCTATATGTAAGGCTCTGCCAAGACCTCTACGGAGAAAACTATAACAGGCTCCTTTTAGTATGCACTTTTGTATTCCATAATAGTGTCCGGGTTCGGAGAATGTTTATAGGATGAATCCCCAGGTAGGACAGACTCTGGGTGTCCTTTCCTTCAGGCTCTGATCCATACCTTTTCTCCATAATTGCTCCTGTGAGTATTTTGTTCCCTTTATCAGAGGAACCAATGCATCCCCACTTTGGTCTTCCTTCTTGAACTTCCTGTGGCCTGTGAATTGTAGCTTTTTTATTTTGAGCTTTTGGGCTAATATCCACTTATCAGTGAGTGTATACCCTGTGTGTTCTTTTGTGATTGAATTACCTCACTCAGGATGGCACAATCTAGTTCTATCCATTTGCTTAAGAATTTCTTGAATTCATTGCTTTAATAGCTGAATATTATTCATATATATATACATATATATATATATATATATATATATATATATATATATATATATATATATATATATATATATACATACATACATACCACAATTTCTGTATCCATTCTTCTGTTGAAGAACATCTGGGTTCTTTCCAGCTTCTGGCTATTATAAATAAGACTGCTATGAACATAGTGGAGCATGTGTCCTTATTACGTGTTGGAGAATCTTCTGGGCCCAGGAGTGGTATAGATGGGACCTCAGGAAGTCTATGTCTAATTTTCTGAGGAACCACCAAACTGATTTCCAGAGTGGTTTTATCAGCTTGCAAATTCCACCAGCAATGGAGAAGCATTGCTCTTTCTCCACATCCTCTCCAACATCTGTTGTCCCCTGAGTTTTTCATCTTAGCCATTCTGACTGTTGTGAGGTAGAATCTCAGGGTTGTGTGATTTGCATTTCCCTGATAACTAAGGATGCTGAACATTTCTTTTGGTGCTTCACAGCTATTCGAGTTTCCTTGGTGGGGAGTCTAATTTCTTGACATTTTTGTATACATTGGATATTTAGCAGTCTCCTGGACATAGAATTGGTAAAGATCTTTTCCCAATCTTTTGGTTGCCATTTGTCCTATTGACAGTGTCCTTTGCCTTACAGAAACTTTGCAGTTTTATGGGGTGCAATTTGTTGATTCCTGTTCTTAGAGCATAAGCCATTTGTGTTCTATTCAGGAAATTTTCCCCTGTGCCCATGTTTTCAAGGTTCTTCCCCACTTTCTACTCTATAAGCTTTAGTGTATCTGGTTTTATGTAGAGGTCCTTGATCCACTCAGACTTGAGCTTTGTACAAGAAGATAAGAATGGGTCTATTTCCATTTTTCTGAATGCTGATCTCCAATTGATGTAGCACCATTTGTTAAAAATTCTGTCTTTTTTCCACTGAAAGTTTTTAACTCCTTTGTCAAATATCAAGTGACCATAGTATGTGGGTTCATTGTTGGGTCTTCAATTCTATTCCATTAATCTTCCTGCCTGTCTGTGTACCAATACCATACAGTTTTTATCACTATTGCTCTGTAGTAGACATTAAGGTCAGGGATGGTGATTCCCCCAGAAGTTCTTTTGTTGTGGAGAATAGTTTTTGCTATCCTGGGATTTTTGTTATTCCGAATGAATTTGCAGATTGCTCTTTCTAGTTCTATGAAGAATTGATTTTGAATGTAGATAGACATTATATTGAATGTGTAGATTGCTTTCGGCAAGAGGGTCATTTTTACTATATTAGTCCTGCCAATCCATGAGCATGGGAGATCTTTCCATTTCTGAGATCTTCGATTTCTTTCTTCAGAGGCTTGAAGTTCTTGTCATACAGATCTTTCACTTCCTTGGTTAGAGTCACTCCAAGGTATGTAATATTATTTGTGACTATTTTGTGATTATTTTGACTATATGTGATTATTTTGAAGGGTGTCATTTCCCTAATTTCTTTCTCAGCTTGATTATCCTTTGAATAGAGGAAGGCTACTGATTTGTTTGAGTTAATTTTATATCCAGCCACTTTGCTGAAGTTGTTAATCAGCTTTAGGAGTTCTCTTGTTGAGTTTTTGAGGTCGCTTAAATATATGATCATATCATCTGCAAATAGTGATAATTTGACTTCTTCAATTTGTATCCTTTTGACCTCCTTTTGTTGTCTCATTGTTCTGGCTAGGACTTCAAGTATTATATTGACTAGATAGGAAGAAAGTGGGCAGCCTTGTCTGGCCCCTGATTTTAGTGGGATTGCTTCTAATTTTTTCTATTTAGCTTTATATTGGCTACCATTTTGCTGTATATTGCTTTCACTATATTTAGGAATGGGCCTTGAATTCCTGATCTCTCCAAGTCTTTTATCATGAAGGGATGCTGCATTTCATCACAAACATTTCAGCATTTAATGAAATGGCCATGTGATTTTTTTCTTTGAGTTTGTTTATATAGTGGATTACATTTATTGATTTCCTTTTATTGAACAGTCCCTGCATTCCTGTGATGAAGCCTATTTGATCACGGTAAATTATCGTTTTGATGCATTCTTGGATTTGGCTGGCCAGAATTTTGTCAAGTATTTTTGCATCAATGTTCATAAGGGAAATTGGTCTTAAGTTCTCTTTCCTTGTTTGGTTTTGGTTTAGGTATAAGTGTTATTGTGGCTTCATAGGTTGAATTGGGATGTGTTCCTGGTGTTTCTATTTTGTGGAATAGTTTGAAGAGTATCAGTATTAGTATTTATTTATTCATTTTCTTTCCTTATTTCTTCCTTTACCAAGTTATCATTGATTAGAGCATTGTTCAACATCCATTTTTAAGTATGTTTTCCGTTGTTTTTGTTTGAACTTAAGACCAGCCTTAGACCGTGATGATCAGATAGGGTGCATGTAATTATTTCAATTTTCCTTTATCTGCTGAAGCCTGTTTTGAGACCAATTATATGGTCAGTCTTGGAGAAGGCACCATGAGGTGCTGAGAAGAATGTATATTCTTTTGCTTTAGGATGGAATATTCCATAAATTTCTGTTAGATCCATTTGGTTCTTAACTTCTGTTAGTTTTACTGTGTCTTTGTTTAGTTCCTGTTTCCATGGTTTGTCCATTGCTGAGAGTGGGGTGTTGAAGTCTTCCACTATTATTGTTTGGGATGCAATGTGTGCTTTGAGCTTTAATAAAGTTTCTTTTATGGATGTGGTTGCCCTTGCATTTGGAGCATAGATGTTCAGAATTGACTGTTCATCTTGGTAGATTTTTCCTTTGACCAGTATGAAGTGTCCCTCCTTATCTTATAAGTCATTTTTATTCGATATAAGAATGGCCACTCCAGCTTGTTTTTTAGGGACCATTTGCTTGGAAATTTGTTTTCCAACCTTTGACTCTGAGGTAGTGACTGTCTTTGTCACTGAGGTGGGATTCTTGTATGCAGTGAAATGTTGGGTCCTCCTTCTGTATCCAGTCTGTTAGTCTATGTCTTTTCATTGAAGAATTAAGATCATTGATGTTAAGAGATATTAAGGAAAAGTAATTGTTTCTTCCTAATATTTTCATTGTTAAAGGTGGAATTCTGTTTGTGTGGCTATCTTCTTTTGGGTTTGTTGGAAGAAGATTACTTTCTTGCTTTTTCTAGGGTGTAGTTATCTGACTTGTATTAGTATTTTCCACCCAATATCCTTTGTAGAGCTGGATTTGTGGAAAGATATTGTGTAAATTTGGTTTTGTCATGAAAAGTCTTGTTTTCTCCATCTATTGAGAGTTTTGCTGGGTTAGTAGCCTGGGCTGACATTTATGTTCTCTTAGTGTCTATATAACATCTGCTCAGGATCTTCTAGCTTTCATAGTTTCTGGTGAGAAGTTCAGTGTAATTCTGATAGGTCTGCATTTATATGTTACTTGACCTTTTTCCCTTACTGTTTTTAATATTCTTTCTTTGTTTAGTGCATTTGGTCTTTTGATTATTATTTTTCTGGAGAAGTTTCTGTTCTGGTCCAGTTTGTTTGGAGTTCTGTAGGCTTCTTGTATGTCCATGGGCATCTCTTTAGTTTAGGCAAGTTTTCTTCTATAATTTTGTTGAAGATATTTACTGGCCCTTTAAGTTGTAAATCCTTGCTCTCTTCTATACCTATAATCCTTACGTTTGGTCTTCTCATTTTGTCCTGGATTTCCTGGATGTTTTGGGTTACAAGACTTTTGCATTTTGCATTTTCTTTGACTGTTGAGTCAATATTTTCTATGGTATCTTCAGCACCTGAGATTCTTTCTTCTATCTCTTGTATTCTGTCGTTGATGCTTGCATTTATGACTCCCGAGTTTTCTATCTCCAGAGATGTCTCACTTTGTGATTTCTTTATTGTTTCTACTTCCATTTTTAGATCCTGGACAGTTTTTATTTCATTTCCTTCACTTGTTTGTTTGTGTTTTCCTGAAATTCTTCAAGGAATTTTTGTGTTTCCACTTTAAGGGCTTCTACTTGTTGAACCATGTTCTCCTGTGTTTCTTTAAGGGAATTTTGTGTTTCCTCTTTAAGGGCTTTTACCTGTTGACCCATGTTCTCCTATGTTTCCTTAAGGGAGTTATTTATGTCCTTCTTGAAGTTCTCTATCAGCATCATGAGATGTGATTTTAAATCCAGCTCTTGCTTTTCCAGTGTCTTGAGGTATATCCAGGATTTGCTGTTGTGGGAGAACTTGGTTTTGATGGTGCCATGTTGCCTTGGTTTCTCTTGGTAATGATCTTGGGTTTGCCTTTTGGCCTCTAGTTATCTCTGGTGTTAGCTGCTCTTGCTGTCTCTGATTGTGGCTTATCTCTCCTGCAAGCCTGTGTATCTGTACTCCTGGGATTCCTGTTCTCCCTGTGCACACAGGTATGTAGGCACTCCTGGGAGACCAGCTCCCTGATCTCCTAGGCCTCTCTGTACTCCAAATTCCCTGAGTGTGGCTGGTTCTCAAATGCCCTGAGTGTAGCTGGTTCTCTAGGAAGTATCAGGAGATGGTGTCTTCACTGTGGCAGACCTGGCAAGATTCTGCCACAGTAGAAAGGGCAGGTGGCAGCAGAAGGGGGAGAAGGATCAGAAGGGGAGTGATATTCAGGAGGGCAGGGTTTTTGTTGGTTGCTGGGTAGTGAGTCCTGCCAGACCCTTGACAGCAGCTCTGGGCCTCCAGAGGTGGGAGGTGGTTCTTACCAAATGCCCTGAGTGTGGCTGGTTCTCTTTGAAGTATCAGGAGATGGCATAGCATTTTTATTGTGGCAGACCTGGCAATTTGCTTACCCACAGCAGAAAGAGTAGGCTTTCCCAATTTTCTATGGGTAAGCAAATTCAGATTGCTACTAATTATTCACATTGTTTGGAAATATTTCTCTTGCTATGGAAAACAAATACCACTAAATCTCCCAGTATTAATTTTGATTAATTAGTTCAGGAGCAAACTTCAATTATGCAACAAAGAAAATTTAAGTCTTAGGTAAAAGCAGAAAGTGAAAGTGGTGTCTACTACACCATTTTCCTTTAACATTAGAAAACATTGTTCTATCTGAAGGTTTGATATTTCATATTAGGAATGAAGCAAACATGAGACTATCTCTAATACAAACAAGCTTTTATTTGCAGTTTTTGAGCCAATTTTCTAAATAATGAATGAACAGGTAAAAAGTATTCCATAAAGCTAATTATTAAAATAGAATCTTTATTTTTACTTAGTGTTTTATGTAATTGAGGTGGTATATGACTAGAATGTCATTTCTGAGGTTACTAGTAGCTGTAACCTGTTTTGTGTCTCTAATGTTAGTATTTTATGCATCTTATATGCAATTTATGACATATTTAAAGTTAGTGGAGCCCCCATCATCCTTAGTCAATTCTAATTTGCATACTAAATGCAGATTTTCTCATGCAGTACAACACCAGCATAAATTTGAAAAATTGAGAATCAAGAAAAAGGTTTTTCAACACAGCTCAGTTCAACAATGAGACAAAATTTATCATGCAATGCAACACCTTGAACAAGGTTAATGTGGTATGGAAATCACCATACCCAGGAGAGAATTTTGCTATTGTTGATGACAACAATTTTAAATAAACACATAAGTCTTCCATGAAGCATATTTCTCCATAAGAAGGATATTCAAATACTGCTAAACTATAGGTATAAATCCATGTTACAATATAAGGCTATATTATATAAGTCTATGTAAATTAATAAGACTATGTTATATTTATATAAGTTTTATAAAAATAAGAAACTATAACTAATGCAAAATCATAGGCTATGTGACACATAAACCTGAACATCCACCTGAATTTAAGTGAATAAACATTTTTTGTTAATAATGAAAAGCTACCTCAATTTTTTACACGAAATGTTAGCTAAATATATTAGTGAGTCTTAATCAAAGTCATATGTGTGTGTGTGTGTGTGTCAGAAAATCTATTATTATAGAAAAATAGACAGAAAGATAGTGAGAAAAGTAACTATATTTCTTTACAGTCAGTTGCAAATCCTTGTGAGCTATTTGGCATAGTAGAAGCTATCTAATATTTGAGCATTTTACAGAATTTGAAATTATGCAATAAATTAAAAGTTGTTTTATGAGTAGATTATTGAATTTAATATTTACATGTAACCACTTCCAAAGATCCAAACTTGCTCAATCATATAAATGCACATACTAATAGAGGCAAGGAATTATTTACTACTAATCATCCAAAGGTAACCAGAGAAATGATCCAATCTCAACTCATGAAGAAACATATGCTGGGAAAAAACATAGAATTACTAGGCATAAGCTGATAACTAAATAATTTTGTCAGTAAAAATTCAGAGAATACATATTTTCAGGTGATTATTATTATACAGTTGATCTGTATTTATATTTACACATTTATAAAGTCACTTTTTAGAGAAGTTCATATTTTTTCTCAATTAGTTTTGAAAATGTAGGGTAAAGAACTGAGGGACAGCTCAGCTGTAGACTATTTCATCTATATGTGAGCCTTTATGCTAAAATCTCAGCCCCGAAGTGTGGAATGATGTCTAAAAAATCCATCTCAAAGCGTTAATTTGGAAAAAAAAGTGTTGGAGGATCCTACTATTAATGTCGCAGTTCTTCATGTCTGGAAAGCTCTCCAAGCTTGGAGAATAAAGAAATGAAGTACTCCCATTCTCAGAGGAGTTTCTTCTTCTCTGCCTAACAGTAACAGAAGTGTCTCTAAGCAGAGGTGACTGACATAACTTGGATAAAAACCCTGCACACAGCTTCCTGCAAGTGCTGCATGACTCAACACCCAATTCTTGATCTTTACTCCTGCCCACACAGTAACCATGTACTGTGTTGTGTCCAATCACCCCCTCCTGCTTATCACCTTAAGAACCCTTATATACCTCACCCTTGGAAAGTAAAATGAACTGTTGTGTTGAAGTTGACTCCCAAAAGTTATTTCCATCATACTCACAACTCTCAGCACCCTGCTCCCCACTTCTGCTCCCTTTGCTCTCGTAAGCCAGTGGCCAGTGACCCATGAGGAATCAGGAGACCCATACCTGGCACCCAAACAGGGACTCCTGGAATGCACAACGTTTGTGAGTATGCCTCTTCCCACAGGATAAAGACATTTTTACCTGACCACTGTCTGAGGATTGGTTCTCTCCTTTCTCTACTTTACTTTCTTTCCTTTGGTTTGGAAGATAGATAGATAGATAGATAGATAGATAGATAGATAGATAGATAGAGATAGAGAGATAGATATATGTATAGTCTGTGGACAATTGAAGCCTCTCGATCAGGGCAACTCCCCACCATTTGACAAAAGGTCCCCCTACACTCTTTCTGGAACCAACAACCCTTACGGCGTGTAGTAACCTTCTCATCCCTCATACAAACCTGGTAGTTCAGTTAATAATTAAATGTCCTAAGACAGTTGCCCGTCTCTTAAATCTGCGTGCAAAACTGTGCTCCTCAGAGCATTTCTAAACCCCTGCAGCAGAATTGCCTCAGGAAGGTTGAGCTCTACTGAGGACAGTTCCTCTCTTTTCTATAATGGAGAACTCGACCACGCATCTGAGGGAATTCCAAATTTGTTCCCTTAGAGCCTTACTTAAAGAAGAGGAGGGCCTAGAATTCTGAAATGAGGTGCTTCAGTTCACACTGTGGATTCTGTCGGTGGATATTTTTGACCCTGATGCTGAACCCTTGTCGTCTACCTGGCTTGTAAAACGGAAGCCCAGGAAAGCTATTTGTGTGTGTGTGTGTGTGTGTGTGTGTGTGTGTGTGTGTGTGTGTGTGTCTGTCTGTCTGTCTGTCTGTCTGTCTGTCTCTCTGTCTGTGCATGCTTGCCTCTCCTTCCTCTTTATTCAGCAGTGATTGGGGAAAACATCCAAGCCTAATGATGACCTGTTAGAGGAATAAAAAGTAGAGTATAAAGGGGAAGCTTCAAATGTGGAAGAAGACTATAAATCACCAGCTGATTTAGCCACTTTAGAAAAAGAACTGATTAAATCAGACAGAAGCTACTCCCCAACCCACCACACCTCTTGCCTCTTAACTCCCTCCCTTTCCCCCTGTTAACCTTCAATTTAAGCAGAGGAAAGACTCCGAAGGTAAGAGCAAGTCTCCTAAAATCACCAAGATTAAATTTCTGCTACCTTCAGCACCACCATCTACCCCTCCCACAGTTACACACACACACACACACACACACACACACACACACACACACACACCATGGCCATTGAGCAGTGCTGTAATCTCAGAGATGCTGAGAATATTTATCCCTATCTCTAGTCACCTTAGCCATAAGGGCTCAGAAATCCAGAACCTCCACCTATAGGGTCCTTTTCCATTAATCTACCTATATCAAGACAATATCCTTGGCTTGTTATCCCCTCCCAGTCAGAGACTTAAAAGAGTTCTGCCAATCTGTTCATGAAGATAGAATTCACATCCCATGAACCAACTCTTTCCGGACCAAATTTTTCAGTAGCAAACTCTTAACTACTCAAGACTGGAGATATATATGCTGATCTATTCAGTCTAGTCCTCTGTTTATACAATGGGAAGTCTTATTTAGAGATGAATATCAGATACAAGCTAAAACTGAGTTATATATTCAACAAATAGGACCACAACAAGGACAACCCCTGTCCCAAACTCTTATTTATAAATTGGAACTCTGACCAACTCTTCTGCCAGGCTAACTTCTCCACAGGAGTTCAGCAGGCCTTACCCCAAGCTAGCTATTTTGTGCAGTCTGCTTATGTACACTCAGGGTGTGGGACTGCTTAACCACCTTGTCCACAGCACCTACAGAGCCCTCTTCACTGGCTCTAAAATCAAAACCAATTGAGATTGTCCGAGATTTTGAATTAAGGGTGCAGGCCAGTTTAAAGAGAAAAAGACCTTACAGCCAAAGACATTCTCCTAAACAATCTTATCTGGGAAGAAATGACACTGGAACACAAGCAAGTGGGCCAAAGACTAAAAAAAAAAAAATGAGTATTGCTACAAATGGATCATGGCTAATGGGCACAGGGGCAGATAAGGACATCCAAAGACCAGCTGAGATTCCTCAACATTTGACCCTCCTCCTAGGCTTCAAACTGAGGGGAGTAGGTAGTCTCTCCTGAGCATTTATTACCGAAGATTTTTATAAATGCAATGACCCAGATGGAACAGATGGGACCATTAGACACCTTGTGGCTAATGTGGCCACAAACTTGCTAGGTAGAGATATATTAGTAGATTTAAATGTGATTCTTGCTAGTGGAGAAAAGGAACAAAATCTTCAAAATAGAAGATTACCAAAAACATCAAGACCAAAGGAACCCCCAGTTCTAAGGGCTGATATTTAATACCTTACCCCCTGCCTAGAATGGATCACAGAGGATGTGATCCCTGTGGAACATTAGCCTTTAAACAAGGAGGAATTAACGTTTTTGCAGCAATTAGTTAAATACCAATTAAAAATGGGACATATTTGTCCCTCTAGAAGTCCCTCATACACACTGGTTTTTGTAACTAAAACAGAGACCAGGACTTGGAGACTCCCCCAGGATCTAAGAGCAATTAATAAAACCATAAAGATTTCAGGCTCCCCTTGCCTCTGCTATACCTGTAAATATCCCACAATTAGTCCTAGACATTAAAGATTGCTTCATTTCAATGCCACTCCGTTAATAATATTCCAAGTTCTTTGCCTTCTCAGTACCTAAAATAAACAACTCAGGACCAGCCTATAGATAGGAATGGAGAGTACTCCCTCATATTTCCATATGTTGTTTATATAAATATCATGTTGCAACAGTTCTCTGCACAGTTTTTTTATTATAGTGACAATGTATTATAAAGAATAGAAAAGAGTAACTTGAAATTATAGTTTGATATATGGAAAGATCATATCCTGGCTTACAAGCACTAATATATCATTATCAATACCGTATAATTTATCTTTGTTTCCTCCATCATAACTTTGGAACAAAAATGATCAAGCCTTATTTTTTAAACTAAAACATCTATTTTTTAATGTTTCCTATATTCTAACCCTTCTCGCCAAATGTAATACTGACCAATTAAGATCAAGAATTGACAAATGGGACATCATAGGCAAAGGACACTATCACTAGGACAAAACGGCAACCAAGAGATTGGGAAAAGATCTTTACCAATCTTACATCCTGTAGAGGACTAATATATAACATATACCAAGAATTCAAGAAGTTAGACTCCAGAGAAACAAATAACCCTATTAAAAATGGGGTACAGAACTAAGCAAAGAATACTCAACTGAGGAATACTGGATAACTGAGAAATATCTAAAGAAATGTTCAACATCCTTAATCATCAAGGAAATGCAAATCAAAGCAACCCTGAGATTCTACGTCATACCATTCAGAACAACCAAGATCAAAAACTCAGGGTACAACAAATGCTGGAAAGGATGTGGACAAAGAAGAACACTCCTCCACTGTGGGTAGGATTGCAAGCTGGTAAAACCACTTTGGAAGTCAGTTTGGCAGTTCCTCAGAAAATTGGACATACCACTACCTGAGGACCCAGGTATACCACTCCTAGGAATATACCCAGAAGATGCTCCAACATGTAATAAGAACACATGCTCCACTATGTTCATAGCAGTCTTATTTATAATAGCCAGAAGCTAGAAAGAGCCCAGATGTCCCTCAACAGAGGAATGGATACAGAAAATATGGTACATTTACACAATAGAGTACTACTCAGCTATTAAAAACAATGAATTCATGAAATTCTTAGGCAAATACATGGAGCGAGAAACTATCATCCTGAGTGAGGTAACCCAAAAGAACACACATGGTATGCATTCACTGATAAGAGGATATTTAGCCCAAAACTCCAAATACCCAAGATACAACTCACAGACCACATGAAGCTCAAGATGAAAGAAGACCAAAGTGTGCATACTTTGATCCTAGTGGATCAAAATACCCATGGCTCACGGCCAACCAATAGAATGAACATAGGGTCCCCAATGGAGCAGCTAGAGAAAGGACCCAAGGAACTGAAGAGGTTGGCAGCCCCGCAGGAGGAACAATATTATGTGCCAACTAGTACCCCCCGAGCTCCCAGGGTATAAACCACCATCCAAAGAGTACACATGGAGGGACCCATGACTCCAGCTACATATGTAGCAGAAGATGACCATTTCAGACATCAATGAGAGGAGAGGCCATTAGTTCTGTGAAGGCTTGATTCCACAGAATAGGAGAATGCAAGTCAGAAAATTGGCGGTGGGGTCAGCAGGGGGAGAGGGAATGGGATAGGGGGTTTTCGAGGGGAATCCAGGAAAGGGTCCCCATTTGAAATGTAAATAAAGCAAATATTTAATAAAAAATCCAAGTTAATTCTGATCTAAAGAGTAAACTAGAAAAGAGAAAGTCTGGTGCACGTGTGTGTGTGTGTGTGTGTGTGTGTGTGTGTGTGAGTGTGTGTGTGTGTTTGTCCATGTGCATACTCATTGTCAGAGGAAAGTTTAACTGCAATAGTTTAGGGAGGAGAAATGCCAAGATCCTGAACTGGTATTAGAAGTATTGTAGAGGTACAACATTAATTCTGTGGGGTAGCAATATACAAAGGTGATACAAGATGGGGGCTACCTACCCCACAAGACAATGAGGAATGCTTGAATGAAAAGAATTTAGAAATTGTATTAGAACTTACTGAAATCCATTCTGGTTTTGTTGTTGTTGTTGTTGGTTATGAACATATGGCAGCTATTCTAAACAATGTCGGGGACAAAATGTCCCTCCATGACAAACCTTTGGTTGTCTCCATTCTGACAACTACTACAGTTACTGTTTGTTGAGTGTCAACAGATGGCAGATACATAAACTTCCATAATCACATCCCACCTGCTTGACTGTCAGCCAATGGTGCATGGTATTCAGCACAGACATGAGCATGCAGAACTTCTATTGCTGCTGTTCATCCTCACACAGGGTCTATGAGTATAGAGAGCAAGTTTCTAACAGTGCAAGATCCTGAGGCCTTGCTTCATTGGGTTGTTATCTCAGTGACTTATGCTGCATTCAGAACACAGATTTGAAATGACTATTGATGTCACAGTGATTGCAAAAAGGAGGCAGCACATAGTGCATGTTCTTTGCCCTTCTGTGTGTAAATATTTTTTTCTCATCTTGAGGTCTTCATTCTTTTGGAAGTTTTCTAAAAGTTACATATATAGAAACTAAAAAAAAAAGTCTTTCTGTTGAGAGTTGAGAAATTCACTAGTCTGAATTCAGTATAAGAAATATTTAGAAGCCATTTTAACACTATTCCCATTTAGTAACCTGATATCATTTTGTGTCTTTGCTTTGTTTCATATTTAAGAGGTTAGATACCTCACACTTTATAAGAAAGATATAATATAACTAATCTATAATATTACTGTTTGTATTTGCTGTACATATTTTTGCTATATATATTTGTTTAAAGTTGAAATGGTTCAAGCATTGGGATGTTTTAATTTTTTCATTCATATTGAGGGAACCTGACATATTAAGTTCTTTTTTTATTTTTGCCAAGTTATATAAATGAAAGAATGATTTACTCTTCCCTCATTGATCTTGGAAATATCTTTTCGTAAATAATTTCCTTATCTTTCAGCAAATGTGACCAAAATCTAACAAATCATTCAAAATTTTTATTTAATTATTTTTTACAATGTCATTACCTAAGGATAAAACTGTGCCAATTATTCTTTTGAGCTGTATCATAATTTGACAAATTTGCCTAACACATTAGCATACAAGCATTGCCAATAAACTTCTCCTGACTGTTATCCTGAATTCTCCTTGATGGTTCCCCCAGAACAGAAAGAATTTTTGCTAACAATAATAAAATAATTCAGATCATGTCTGTGATCAAAATGGTTTACTGACTTTATATCTGCCTAGGATATAGGAAGTTGAGAAAGTCAACACTCATACTTAAACCTCAATACAAATTCAGTTAAACTAATAAAGTAAAATGATTTTCCTTAAATTTGTTACTTGTTTTGTACAGACCCATATTTAATGTTTAATGTTCAGGTAGAAAACATGAGGTTCAGAAGAGATTCCAATACAAATGTTTATCATCTATAGTTGATGCATCCCGAAAACCAGGCTAAGGGAAGACTTTGTGTTAGACTCCACAGATACATTTAAAATATATTTGATTAACATAGTAAACCATTTTTTAGAGCTTGATCAAATGCAGTGAAATTTCAACACAGACATAAAACCTATAAAGAGAGGCAAATTGAAGGTACTGAAGATAAATGCAGACACACATCAACATTCCCACAGATACAATGACTTATCTGAAAAACAAAATAATTTGAACTACAAAAACTAAGACATAATACATATCATCAAAATAAGAAAGGAACACTGGCAAAGAGCATATAGGACATACGTGCATACATGTAATATAAATCCCACTGGAAAAAGAGGCAGGAAAAAGAGATGGTGTATATATATAGTAATTTCTTCCAAGTTAAAATCTTCTATCTAGGTGGGATATTAAGATGGTGAAAACTCAGGATGTTCACAGGCAATGAATCTCAACTTGTGGGTAGCAATCACGTTGGCAAACCTCCATCTCCAAAAAATATTTGAATTGCAATTTATTACAGTACCAAAATGTAGTTATGAAGTAGCAACAAAAAAATGTTATGTTTGGGAATCACTACAACATGAGGAACTATATTAAAAGATTGTAATGTTAGGAATGTTGAGAACCAGTGTCCTAAGGGGAAGTGAAAATACTGCATGTAAACTATTAAATTAAATAAGTAAACAACTCAATAGCTTCAGAAAGTCACTGATAGTGACCAAATTGTCTGAGACTTCCTTTATTTTATATATATATATGTATGTATATTTACTTCATATACATACGTATATATGTGTGTACACACATATATACATATGTATATATATGTAGTGACGACTGCTAAAATAAACTCTCAGACAAGACAGTGTTTTGAGGAAGCAGAGACCACTAAGCTGCTCACAAAGGCTCCCACCAGCTAAGCTACCAGGAAAGGACACTGTGTACCTTTTGTGCAGTATGCTGCAGATTTCCTTACTCCATCACAATCCCCACTCTAATGTACAAGAATTATATCCATGACATTATGCTGACTTTTTACACAAGTCTAGAGAATCACATTCTGTTTTTCAGAATCTATGACATTATTCATAAAAATGACCCAGTTACATATCCCAAGATGAATGCCATCATATGGAATTCATAAAGCAAAAATAGCAATACCACCACCAACAAAGCATAAAACAAGAAATTTTCCAAATTTTTTTCTGAAGAAAAGAATCAGGTAATCTGGTTACAACAAAGGCCATCAAGTATAGATGAACTGATGACCTTCTTTCCTCCTACCTTAGAAACTATTGATTGGCTAAGAGTGTCTTGCAAAAGTTTTCCAAGATTCTGAAAAGATGGTAAATGAAGCACCAAGGAACACAACACATCGAATGACTTTTAGAAGAATAAAAGAGACTGAGAAAATTTGATTCTGGATTGTGAACATTTCTATGCCTCTGAATTATAAATTTCTAATCAAAGGGTCAGCATTGCTGAATAGAACAACCTTTGTTTCTGGGAACATGACTGATACAGGGTAGAAAAGCAAATCCAAATTTTTTCCATTAAAGTCTACAAAACTCTTGATTAAGATACTGTATTGAACTAAGTCTCTTGCTATGCCCAGCAGACCTCAATTATCCTGCCATCTCTCTGATCACCTTTAACAAACATGAGGATCCAGAAGCATACAGCTTAGACTCCTTTCCCACACCTATTTCGAGGTCTGCTAAGTCCTCTGTGGTACATACAGATGTCCTGAGCATCCTGCTACCCCACTGGACTACCAGGATCATCGAAGTTACCCCCTCCTCCCAATACCTATTACAACAGAAGCATCTAGTAACTAAAGCCACCCAGATAGTCATGGTCATCTAAAGAACATAAACAGCAAGAAACAGGGCAATAAGATACTTCAAAACACAGCAACCCTTCTGCAACAAGGCCTGGATATCCTAACACAAACAAAGCTCAAGAAAATGACCTTAAATTCAATTGTATAAAGATGATAGAGGCCTTTAAAGAGGAAATGAATAAATTCCTAAAAGAAATACAGGAAAGTACAATAAAATGGGAGAAGGAAATGAACTGTTCAAGATATGAAAATAGAAATAGAAGCAATTAAAGAAAACACAAACTGAGAGAAGTGAACAGGAACAACAGACTGAGGCATCACCAACAGAATATAAAAGATAGTAGAGAGAATCTCAGATGTAGCAGAAGATAAAATAGAAGAAGTTGATACGTCAGTTACAGAAAATGCTAAATCTAAAACATTCCTCACACAAAACATCCAGGAAATCTGGGATGACATGAAATGACCTAATATAAGAATAATAGGGATAGAAGAAGGTAAAGAGTCTCAGCTCCAAAGACCAGAAAATATTTTCAAGAAAATCATAAAAGAAAACATTCCCAATCTAAAGAAAGAGATACCTATAAACATAAAATGAAACCTATAGAACACCAATTAGACTTGACTACAAAATAAAATCTTCTTGCCACAAAATAATCAAAACTCAAATCTATAGACAAAAGTAAGAATATTAAAGCAACAAAGGAAAAAGGGCAGGTAACAGAGAGAGACAGAATTTCTAAACAGAGACTCTAAAAGCTAGAAGGGTCTGAACAGATGTCTTGCAAACTTCCAAAAACCACAGGTACCAACCTAGACTACTAAACCCCACAAAATTTTCAATCAACATAGATGGAAAAAATAAAATATTTCAAGACAAATTCAAAATTAAACAGTCTATCCCTAAATCCAGGTCTACAGAAAATACAAGAAGGAAAGCGCGAACCAAAGGAATCCTCCTAGAAAATTTGGATAACTACATCCAAGAAAACACAGGAAATATGAAGTTTCATACCAGCAGAAACAAGAAAAGCACACACACACACACACACACACACACACACACACACACACACACACAAACACCACTACAACCACCAAAAACAAAAACAACAACAGCAAAAATATCAGAAAGTCCACACACTTGTGTAAATTGAATAGCTTTCTACTCAATGTTCTATGCAGGGAAGAAATAAAGTAAGAAATGAAAGACTTCCTAGAACTCAATGAAAATTAAGGTGCAAAATACCCAAAGTCATGGA
Organism: Tokudaia tokunoshimensis; assembly: GCA_036184795.1. Taxonomy (NCBI): domain Eukaryota; kingdom Metazoa; phylum Chordata; class Mammalia; order Rodentia; family Muridae; genus Tokudaia; species Tokudaia tokunoshimensis. The sequence continues at coordinate 67,838,985 of BTHU01000015.1, forward strand.
ACACAATGAAAACAGTTCATAGGAAAGTTCATAGAGCTAAGTGCCTTCCTAAAGAAATTAGACAATTGTTATACCAGCAATTTAAAAGTGCACCGGAAAGCTCTAGAAAAAGAAGCAGCAAACACAAAGATGACTAAAAGGTAGGAATAATCAAAATCAGGTATGAAGTCAGTTGGAAACAAAGAAAACAATACAAAGAATCAACAAAACAAAGAACTGGTTCTTTGAGAAAATCAACAATATAGACAAATACTTAGCCAAACTAACCAAAAGACAGAGGCAGGATCAAAATAAACAACATCAGAAATGAAAAGGAAGACATAACTGACACAGAGGAAATTAAAGAATCATTTAATTCAAAAGCTTGTCCTCCACAAAATTGAAAAATATTAATGAAATAGATGATTTTCTAGATGGATATCACTTACCAAATTTAAGTCAAGACCAGGTAAACTGTTTAAACCATGTTACAACCCATAGAGAAAATAGCAGCAATCATTAAAAGTCTCCAAAAAAAAAAAAAATAGCAGAAGGACAGATGGTTTTAGTGCGAAATTCTACCAGATCTTCAGAGAAGGGCTAATACCAATACTCCTCAAACTGTTCCTTGAAACATTAATGGAAGGAACACTGCCAAAGCCATTCTATAATGCCACTGTCACCCTGACGCCTAAACCAAACAAAGAAATAGAATTTCAGATCAATTTTTCTTATGAGCATTGATGCAAAAATACTCAATAAAATACTCACAAACTGAAGCCAGGAATAAAAAATATCATCCACTCTGAAAGTAGGCTTCATCACAGAGATGCAGACAGAGTTGTTTCAATATATAAAAAATCCATCAAGTTATCTGTTGTATGAACAAACTGAAAGAAAAAAATCACATGATCATCTCATTAGCTGCTGGAAAAGTACACACGTGTCCGACCACTTGGAAATCTATTTGGTAGTTTCTCAGAAAACTAGGATTAGTTCTACCTGAGGACCTATCTATACAACTCCTGGGTATATACCCAAAACAATGCCCTACTATACCACTGGGATACTTGCTGAACTATGTTCATAGCAGCTTCATTTGTAATAAGCAGAAATTGGGAAACAACCTAGATGCTCCCCCACTGAAGAATAGATAAACAAAATGTGGTACATCTACACAGTGGGGATAATATTCAGCTATTACAAACAAAGACATCATGAGTCTTGCAGGATAATGGATAGAACTTGAGAAAATCATCCTGAGTGAGATAACCAAGACTGAAGGACATGCATGGGACATATACTTATTATTGAATATTAGCCATAAATTACAGAATACCCATGCTAAACCCCACAGATCAAAAGAAGTTAACAAGAAGGAAGGCCTAATCAAGGATGCTTGAATTTTACTTATAAAAGGGAGCCAAGCAGTGGTGGTGTACGCCTTTAATCCCAGCACTTGGGAGGCAGAGACAGAAGGATTTCTGAGTTTGAGGCCACCTTGATCTATAGAATGAGTTCCAGTACAACCAGGGCTACACAGAGAGAAACAATGTCTTGAAAACAAACAAACAAACAAACAAAAACAAAAGAAAAGAAAAGAAAGGAAGGAAGGAAGGAAAGAAAGAAGGAAGGAAGAAAGAAAAGGGAACAAAACAGTTGTAGGAGCCAGAAAGAAAGAATGAACTGTGAACTGGGTAGGAGAGGGGAAGGGGAGGGGAATGGGGGGCTTCAGGATCAGAAGTGGGAAGAGCCAGGGGACAAGGCCAGGTGGCCATGAGTGTGAATGGAATCTTCAACTGGCAAGAGGAGGGATCTTGCTTATTTACCAGAGACCTGGGATAGGTGAAATTTTCAAGAATGAATGAGGGTGACCTTAGCTAAGACTCACAGCATTGGGGATATGGAACCTTCTGTAGGCAGGCAGGAACCTCAGTGGGTTCACCAACCTACCCACAAAACGTTTGACCCGGAATTTATCTTACTTACAAAAAATGCAGCAAAGGGAGATGGAACACTGAAAGAATGGCCAAGAAAGCAATAACCTGTTCATCTGGAGACCCACCCTGCTGCCAAGCATCAACTCCTGATTCTATTAAAAATGCTCTGCTATGCTTGCAGACAGGAGCCCAGTATGGCTGTCCTCTGAGAGGCTCCACCCAGAATCTGACTAAGAGAGATAGATGCAGGCACCCATAACATTGGAAGGAGCTTGGGGATTCTTTTGGATTTGTGAGAAGGATTGAAGTCTGGGAAGGGGATAAGAACTTCACAGGAAGACCAACACAGTCAACTAACCTGGACCCTTCGGGGCTCTCAGGAACTGAACCAACAACCAAAGGGAATACACGGGTTGGACAAACTCCTGCCCCCAGCAAATGTGTAACAGGTATGCAGATCAGTCTTCATATGGGTCACTAACAATGGGAGTTGGGGCTATCCTTAAATCTAATCCCTGTCTGTGTGGAATCTGTTCCCTTAACTCAGCTGTTTTGTCTGGCCTCAGTGGGAGAGGTTGCACCTAGCCTTACAAAGACTTGATGTGTCATGGTAGGGAATTACTGGTCTCAGGGAGTGAGGGGAAAATCCACTTTTTCAGAGGAAAGGGACATGGGGGGGCAGGGGAGGAGTTGGGGAGGAAGAACTGTGTGAAGGGGACACCAGTAGGGGCCCCAGCGATCTGGATAAAAATTGAATTAAAAAAGAAAAGATTAGATTTCTAGAAACAATACAAAACATTTATTTTTAAATAAAGTGTTACAAGAAACTGATATTGATATGAATTGAATATCTTTCTAATACTTCTGATATGTAATAGTAGAGAATAGTATCATCATAACAATTGAGCCAGCAATAATTTCTATGACATGCATGCATATTCTTTTGTAAAATTTTTTACATGCCTATTTCTTATAGTTATATCAACTATGCAGAATATAAATAAAGGAAAATTAAATTAATTGTATAAAATATTCCTCTTCTCATGTATGAGTCAAGGAGGATTTTTCTTCCTTCACAAACTAGTTTTTGCTTTGAAAATAGCTATCTTGAGATCTGCAGCTATTTCACAGAGGGGGAAAAAAAGAAGAAGATCTGAAACACTCTGGTGCTCAGGTTCCCAGAGCTGGCTGCACAATAGTTCCCTTGAAAGCTTCTGATAGAATTCAAAGATAAAGAGGCAAAGGTAAAGATGAGGTCGGCCAGAACAGTCTATGGAATTGCAAGTATTTGTAGAGAAGTGCCCGGAGGTAATTGATTAAAACTGGAGGTGTAGTCCACTGAGATAAGAAACTAAGAAACAGAAGAGACTGAAAAATTTCTTCTGGGAAATACTGAGCTAATCCATCAACTGTATTTTTTAGTTCCTTTCTATTTCCCAGCCCTTCAGTAAAGTCTTTATTTTGAGAATCTGGAAGGTTTACACAAAACAGCCAGGAATGAAAAAAAGAAAAAAAAAAGAAAAAAGAAATTTTTAAATTCACTTTCTAAGAAAAAAAATTCACTTGCTAAAAAAGAAGGTGGAAAGTTGGCAGTTGTTTTAAAATAATATTTTAGCTAACTATAAGCAAGAAAAATTTACAAAATCATTATGAGTATTTAACTGGTTTGGTTGGTTTAGCAGTCTGCTAGAATTTAGGGGAGGAAAAAAAAAGACCTAAAGCTTGCAGTAAACACTCATATTTAATCTGACTCCTAAAATATATAACAGCCAATTCACATATAGTACAGTAACTCTTGCCTTAACAAGCACTTGTGCAACATACATTGTCTTGTGTTTGTCCGGTCCCAACAAAACCTTCAACAAGATTCACTCCGTAAGTGTGGCCCCTCTCAGCACTTCTCTCCCCACCCTTTACTTGGCTAAACTTGGGCTGTGTACTCCTTCCCTTTCCCTATCTTCTCTTTCTCATGTAAACCTGACATTTTGACCAAGTGTTCTCTTGCTCCTTGGCTTCTTTCTCTCTTGGTCTTCTTTCCCTCTCCCCTATTCCCTCTCCCTTCTCTCCCTGATTTTCTTTTCCTCCCCCTTACCCTCTCCTCTCATGGGCCAATTCATTCAGGACTCTTTCAGATGCCTGTGGCTGAACTCTTTTATCTACAATAAAAACCTTCTCCTCCACCATTCTATGAAAAAGTGATGTCCTTCCTTTCGCTCAGCAGCTATAGAATGGATTACAAAATTTTTAGGACAGGAATATTTTATTTGACATTATCAAGGAAGCTGAGTAGAACCCAAGCTACCACTAAAAGGAGGTATAAAGGATACTTGAGGACCTTCTACCAGTTTCCTCTGGCTGAAGCGACAATGCCATCAAAAGAAAAAGCCACAGCTGGTCATCCTGAAAAGATTGGAGAAATTTACAAAGTAAGTGCATCCCCACAACTCCTGCTGCCTCCTGTGCTATAGTGCTCGGACCTAATTGTCCTTTCATCACACTGAGGACTATTTTTTGTCTGCTGGCTTCTAGTTTGGTTCTGTGTGCTTTCAGTGGTGTGTATGTGATGAGTGAAATTCTTGAGCAGACCTTTAGGATCACAGTAGGGAACTTGATCCCTGACAGCTACAAGGACATTAGTCCCCCAGCAGGTACTGTTCTGAGCTCATCACTATTACCTGCTTCTCTGTCATCAAGACATACAGGCAGATAAGAAATACATTCCCTTTATCAGCACAAATTCCTGAAGGAAAAATTTTTAAAAGAGTTCAACATTGAGTTCTTTGGCTGTCTGATGATGCAGTTCTTGTTGCACAGCAGGGAAGTCCTGAGAGACTTCACCACACAATCTTCCAGGGCACTAGAAATGAGGAAGTTGACTAATTAATGAACAGCTTTCCCATGCACCTAAATGTCTGCTCTGTCCCGGATGAAGGTTCAGACTGAGTCTAGTTTAGCACACCGGAATTCTTTGTCATTAATATGTATGTCTATCTCTAAGGCTATTCATTATCTTTTATTATTGCCAGCATTTAATGTCATGCTACTCCTAGTCATGTAAATGAATTTAGAATGTTTCTATATTCAATAGATACTATACCTATAAGTATGAAGCAAAGACAAGTGCAAACTTTTAACAGTTTTACACATGCGAAAATATGTCAGTTCATACTTGTCCAGAGTACACTCCATGATCACTTAGAAGACGGTCGGTAGTATAAGGCATCCTTGCCAAATTGAGGTTGGGAAAGCTCTGAAAGAGAAGTTTCTTAAGCAGAAACAAATGTGTATATCATTAAATTCTCATTGTAGCACAATGGGTAGGATCACCATATTATGCTATATTATACTTAAATCCTATGTAACAAAGCTGTGTTGGTTAATGTCATCATTTTATATATGTCCATCCACTTAGGAGATCTACCACCACTGAGAGTAGCTTTGAAGGAGTTTCTAAATTGTGTTCACTAACTGTAGATGACATCAGTCCATTGACTTGTATCCCAAACTTAATAAAAAGAGAAATCAACTGAGTGAAAGCATTTGTCTTGCTGTGCTTTCTGATTGGAGTTGTAATATGATCAGCTGTTTCAAGCTCCTGCCAACATGAATGTCCAGAACCATGCCCTCAGATTCTAGGCCAAAATAAAGCCTTTCTACCCTAATATCTTTTCTTGTATTTTTTGTCAACTTAGTGAGATGAATAACTAGTAAAAAGCTGCTATTCAGCATTATATGAGCAGATCAGAATAATTAATCTTTACCAAAAATAACACATTGAAGTTATGGTGGCATTTCTATTTCTCTTCACAATACAGACTAACATTGTCAACTGAGTTTTCTGGGTATCTATACCAGATGGAGATCAACATAAGAATTTTCTTCTTTGTGCCATTAAGAAGTGACATGATCTTCATTACTCCCCCTCTACTAACATAGCAGTTCATACTTTTCACCATAATGCATAAAGAAAAGTATGTTGGTCTCTGGGATTCAGAAACAACTCTTGTCCAAATCTGCCACCTACTCTGATTGCTTGTATGAATGTAAGGATGCTTTTTATCAGGTTTTTTTTTTTTTGGTGAAAATGGGCATAATACTCATATATATTAATATTGAAGATAAAGTGATATAGTACATAAATAAAAAATGTAACTTTTGCCACTATCAAAAACTCAACTAAAAAAGCTTTTTAAAATGAAAGGCATAGAGTATATGTATCAAGACACATTCCAGAAGAGACCTGGAAATGTTCTTTTCTGCAAATATTTTAGATATCAAAGATATTTACTGAAATTCATTAAGACTGTAGACAAAGATTAATATCTAAATTTGAGTGGTTATGTAATGTTACATATCAATTATAAAATACAGAAAACAGATGCTGGGAATTAGAGGAGAATTTTGCTGTGAGTGAGAAGTTCAATGTTCCAGAAAATCAAAGCTGAGATATTTGGCAGGACTAAGAGGCCAAGTGCTGTTGGCAGTTTAGAACGTAAAGTTTGACCAGTCAGTAAAGCCACTTTTTTTTCCAGTTATGTTCAATTGCATGCTTAAAGACGTAAAAGAGAAGAGTGTTTAGCCAACTTTAGGTTCTATTATGAAGGACTGAGGAATGGAAAGAGCTGATCTATCACTTATGACCAAGCAAGAAAAGGCTCCAGGGATGAAGTGCTTCCCTGAGTTCAATACCCAGAGCCATTTAAAGAACTGTATGTTACATCATGGCTGAGATAAAATAAAGAAGTAATACTCATTAGATTAAACAGGTTAGTAAATGTGAGGAATACCAGTGGCATTAAGACTCTAGAAAGTCTAGTTTTGGCATTCATCTATGGAACGTAAGGTATAATTAAATCACTTCCACTCACAGTGCAGATAACAGAACAAAGCAGATGGCTATCACCCAGGGAAACAACCAATAAGTATACTCAGCAGTGATTGGGAGATAATCAAATTGTTAATGGCCATATTCACACTTGATGGCCCTTAGATGAGGAGGGAACATTTGAGTATACACCAATGTCCACTGGAAATACAAAAGAAGAATGTGGAGTATGTGTCTCAGTTTCAATGAGTGGAGGGCAAATATAAAAATAGAGTACTAATTACCAGCAAATCAGTAAAAGGAAAACAAAAGATGAGACAGTTGGGTGGGAGGAGGAGTAAACATGCTAAATAGAGATGATAAGGAGAAAACTCAGGCCAAAGGAAGCACAATACTCTAGAAAATGCAGGCAAATCAAATATATGACTCCATTCAGTTCATTTGTCAGAATTAGAGGTTCAGTCCCCACATCCAAATTTATTTCAATCATAGTCTGACACAAAAATGTCAAAGTGATAAAAGCAGATCATTGGGATTAGACTGTGTTTACTCCAGTCATTGAGACAACACAGAGGAAAGATATCAAAAGCAACTGTGAATAGCTGAGATGATCACATAATTGAATATACAGGTTCATAATGTGAGAAAGTAAAGGCTTGGTTCCTCAGAGTCTTAAGATGTTGGATAGGATAAACATGTCATAGTGATAATTGTCTTTGTCCTCTCTGACACAGAATATAGCAATGGTATTGTCACAGAAAAGAAATGTATGTGCCAAAAGAATAGAAAGTACTGTTTTCATCTAATATGTATCACCTTTACCATCAACTACAATGCAGAATTCAGGGAAGTGAAATAAATTTAGGATAGTCCTGATAATTTTTGGAAACAATTGTGCTATGGGACAGCAGTTTTAACAATAGAGCCAAAGATCTATTCAGTATGCTAACCAATTTACTAGAAACCCTGACCACAGTCTATTTTCAGTGTAGGTGAAGAACCCAACAAAAGTCCTAATTAGCTTGACATTCATTTCGGTGAACTAAGTACTGGGTAAGTACATAATTAGGTGTTGAACTATAGAAATTGCTCCAATTGTGTATATGATTTTATTGCTAAAAATATGTTACAGTGATGAGCTTTTTGCCTTTTTATTTTATCTAGCTGAATTGTTGAGTAGGTAATTATTTCAAAAAAATGGATCTATTTGACTAAAGGATTAGAATAAAAAGAGATTTAAAGGATGGTAATACAATTGGTTTCTGACCAACTCAATGGCAACTTCAGGAAATAAAAAAAATCACTTAATTTATCACATATCTGTTTTTCTTTCTTTTCTGTTTGTTTCTCTGTTTTGGTTTGCCATAATTTAGAAGCATATGTTTTAGGATATTCACCTTTAATGAACTCTTTACTGATTACAGCAACCTGACTGTACCTCTAAGCTTGAATTATTAAATGTTAATACAAGAAAGTACTTTCTACACTTTACCTGATCAACTAAAATGTCAACTCTAGAAGTAAAAGACTTTTGTATAAACAACTAATATGTATATGGATTGTAGACTTGGTGCAGAAGTGTACTTTTTTTTAATTAAAAACATGAAATCTTCCCTGTAAATGATGGGAAAGTGCCTGGTTTAGTAATATGTAGAAATGAACCTTAAGAGCACATTTCTAAAGTACAATGGTAAAGGAGTAATTCCAAGAGTAGCAGACATCCTTCCTTGCAAGGTACTAACATAGTGAAGTCCCTTGCTATCCTACTCTAATAGACAACATACAGGGAGATTTCGGTCTGCAGCAACATTTACTGGGTAACTTCTTATACTCACACTTTGAGGATCCAGGAGAAATTGATAGGTCATTATTTAGCAAATGCCATATGCACTGTCACAAAAATCTATGAGATTCCTATTTCTAAAAAGTGTCTGTTTGTTTGATAGGCTGTTACTGATAATGAGACAGATCTTAAACTACCTGAAAGGAACATAAATCTGTGGACCTCGATTTAGAAAGTGTTTAAATAAGGCATCTAATATGCATAAGAAATTACAATTTAATAGGTCAGCAGCAAGCTTCCAAAGTGTCCCAGAGTGTAGAACATGAAGCAAGAAGGATTATGAAAATAAATGCCTGCAAAAGAGGTTATTGTCCTAACTATTGCTTCTCATAATAAACTTCTACAAACCCATTCATTATCATAGTGTTTTCTTTCCTATTCTGTGATTAAAAATTATACACTTATCCCATTGGATTTTAGCTTTTTAAAGTGAAGAAACTTTTGTATAGAGAGTCAAAAGAGAAATTGGAATTTATATCATAACAACTTTACTGTATCATCCATCTCAGGAACTGTCTTCCTCTGTATAGAACACCATATCCCAGCTGTTCTTGCTTGTTTTGGTACCCAATGAGAAGACACAGTAAGCATAGCTGAGATACACCAACTATAGCTTGCCATCATGCTAACTGTAACATGAACAAGGCATAGCTATCAAATGTGCTGATAATTTCAGGGTCTTGTGACTGTAGTGTTCATGTAGATATCACTAAATAAGTGGGCATGTTATTATCACATCACAAAATATATGCTACTGGCTTTGTGCTAATGATCAAAGAGTGGTGAAACTATTTATATAGTAGGGTTTAAACGAATGCCAAACTATAATTTTTAAAGTGAAATATTTGGAAATTGTTATCTATAATGGATGTAGGTTGTACTGAGAATTTTTGTGTCAAGTGACATTACAAAAAATATTTTTCCAGAGGACCAAATTTTGACGTTCTCTTTCATTTTGAAAGTAACATCTTCATCAAAGAATTAACACCACTTTGATGGAAACAAAGTATAAAATAATTTCATTGGAAAAAAATAGTTCACTACTTAATCAAGTCACATCATCAAATAATCTTTGTGGTAATAGATAAAAAGGTTGGTTCTATAAAGTAAATTCAATGCATAAAGGAAACAGGAACATCATGACTTAAATAAAATCAAGCCCATTTTATTGTGCTGACCACTTACTATCCATAAACAATATTATAATAACATTAAGTATAATCAATATCTTTTTGCTTCTAAATGGCAAACATAAATTTTGTTACAATGGTTCCCTCTCATTTTGAAATAAACTTGTTTCTAAATCATTGGTTCTGCTGACAATAAGATTGGAAAAATATGTCACTGCTGTCTCTATGAACCACATGCCTTAAGTCTCTAGGTTCAGATGTAGCTCTTATTAGAAGCTCAGTGTGCTATCCTGTCACTGAATACAATGCTGCAACTATTACCATCACACAACTGTTCCATATTTATATCTCCACTTAGTGCTTTAGGGAAACAATGAGATTATCTTTAATGAAAACTTCTACCAGTATATAGTTTTTATATTTATATAAATATTAAGGACATGGTTTAAGATTGCAAATTTAATAATGAAAATTTAATAGTTTTCACATTAGCTAATTGAGGACACGCATACTCCCACAAAAAGTAATATGAAAAAAAAATTAAAATATGTTCCTTTTCTGCAACTTTTCTGTGACAATAATAAGTATTTTAATATAAAACCAAATTTCAGTAGAGTCACAGAAGATATTAAGACAATTGAGCTAGAAACATATGACCACAATATATGGTTGCAATTTCTTCACGGTTTTCTCTTTACAATGGGGTTCACATTGATAAGTCTATTAAGAGTTGGGATTGATTTATTATATCTAACCCAAGAAACATTATAAAATTTGACTCTAGAGGATGAATGTTCTCCCTTCTAAGGTTAGTGACTCTATGATAATCAGAAACAACATGATTCCAGGAAATGAGAATGTGCCTGGTGTTCCTGGGGGGGGGGGGGGAGGGAATAAGGTAACTCTGTGACCTTCAGGATAGCCCTTAAGGCTGTGGGAAACAACTCTTTACAACATTTCTCAAATACTCAAAATATAGGACACAATATGAATTATATGAGGGGCTTCATGAACATAAAAGAACAGAGACAGCCACACTAATGAGCCAGCTTTGTCAGAAAGATATAAAGGAAGGAGATAAAGTGATTCTCAGGGCAAGATCCCACCCAGCTAAACTAATTATTTGTGTTTGCAGTTGAACAAGGAGTAATTTGGATTTTTAATCTGCAATGAACTACAATCCAGAAATGGAGGGCACACTTGTGATCCAAATTTGAGGCTGGGAGACACATGTTTTTGATCTAGATCTTAAGGAATAGTGACCATGGAAAGCTTAGACTCAGGAGTGGTAGTGCATACCTCTAATCTTAGGAGACAAAAACAAGCAAATTTGTGAGTTCAAGGAAAGCCTGCAGGAGAACAAGTTCTAGGTAAAGAAAAGCTTAGGTCAAATCATGATTACAGGGACACACTTATTCCCAGCATTCAGGAGACAGAGTCATGCAGATCTCTGAATTCAAGGTCGGTCTACAGAGCAAGTTCCAGGACAGCCCAGCTTAAGCAGTAAAGGAGATGGAAAACAGAAAGTTGGTGATAATATAATAGAAAAATGAGGCCATGTTTCAGCTCCATCAGGCAGGAGAACTAGGCAGCTTGGCAGCATTGGCTAAGTGGCTCTGTCCTTAAGAGTCAAGGGTCTAAGGTCATAAAGTGCTGTTTGTGGGATAAGCAAAAGGGAACCTGTGCTAAATGATTGAATTGATATGCAATTCATAAGAAAGTAGTTTATGAAAAATAAGAGACTGGACTTTGATCTACAAGTGAGAACTATCTCCAGCAGAAAGCTATCTGGAATAGAGCACAGAGCTGTCAGCTTGCATTCATCACTGATTCCAGGTCACAGACCAAGATGAGGATGATCCTCAGCAGAAACTGATACCCTATTTTCCCATCCACAGACAACTATGCATACATAGACAAAAAAATGAGAAAGAGAAACAGAGAGAGAGAGAGAGAGAGACAGAGAGACAGAGAGACAGAGACAGACAGAGAGACAGAGAGAAAGAGACAGAGAGAGAGACAGAGAGACAGAGACAGACAGAGAGACAGAGAGAGAGAGACAGAGAGAAAGTGATGCTAAGTTTGAACGTTTTATTCCCACTTTATTAATGTTTTGATTGGTCAGTTATCCATGTAGAGAACAGGAGGATAATTCTATTAGAAACACTTATTCTACTTACACTAGTAGTCCATCTCACCGTATCCCCTCAGCAGCCTTGACATCAAAGTTATATTCATTTATCAGGTGATCATGAGCTTTAAATTAATAAACTAATATTTCCACTTAGTTACAAAATTTGGTCTATATTAATAGATATGCAAAATATGCGATACTGTTGTGCCCATGATTGTCACATCTCTGGGTTGATAGTTAAATAAACAACTGTTTCTAAATGTCAGGACTAACTAAATTATTAGAATATCCTTACCTATTGATATTACCATTATTTTTTCTAATTTTAAGAATAAATCTTTTTTTTTTGGTGGGAAGGGTTATTGGATTTACACTTCCATGACACTGTTCATCACTGAAGGAAATAAGAACAGAAACTCAAAACAGCGCAGGACTCTGGGGTGCAGGAGCTGACACAGAGGCCACGGAGAAGTGCTGTTTAATTTCTTGTTCCCTCTGCTTTGTTCAGTCTGGTTTTTTGTTGGTTCTTTTAACTCAGGACCAATCCCAGGTGTGGCACTACCCAAAATAGGCTGGACCCTCCCTAATCAATCACTAATTGTTGAACTGCCACCAGGTGTGCTTTGGTTCCAAGCTATCCATCATGTCTCTGCAGTGTCCCCTCCTCCTTGTCCTCCTCATCCTCCTCCTCGTCTTCCTCCTTCTCCCCTCCTCTTTCTCCTTGTCTATAAATGCCATGGCAATATGAGTGCAGGAGGAGACCATCTCTTGTGTAGATGGACTATTCTTCTGAATAGCAGCCAAACCTGTATGGTGCACTACCTGGAGATGATTGATGATGGAAAGAAATTTGACTACTATTAGGACAAAAACAAACCTTTTAAGTTTAAGCTAGGCAAGCAGGAGGTGATCCAAGATTGGGAAGAAGTGGTAGCCCAAATGCCTGTGGATCAGAAAGCCACACTGACAGTGTCCCCAGACTCTGCTTATGGAGTCACCAGTCACCCAGATATCACCTTACCCTATTCCACTCTTGTGTTTAATGTGGAGTTGTTAAAAATGGAATGACAGAAGTGGTCTCCTCCATTAGCTCTGCAAACGGATCTTTTATGTAGGGATCTAGAACCTCCAGATGGAAGCATATGGATCCATACATAGCTTTACCTGTTGTCCCACCACTCTGCATAGACATCTATCCAAATGAATGTGTTCTGTTACTCAGCTTTGCTTCAGACATCTCCATGTCATTTTCCCTTTCTGTATGTATGTTGACCTAAACTATATGCTGTATTATTTGTTTTTTGTTGTTGTTGTTGTTTTGGGGTGAAGACTCAGTTTCAGTCTTTTAGATCTAGGTTTCTAATAAAGTATATGTCAACAGCCCAAGCAGTGGGTTAACTTTAGAATCGGGATTTGTTTGTGGTAGAATTTGCAAATTCCTTTATTTTCTTTTATTTTTATTTTAGGGTGAAAATCGAATCTATTATATATTAAGATGTTGTTGCTGCTGTACTGCAAAGCCCTAGCAGATTGGAGATGCTGTGGAGGGTTGGATTTTTCTCCAGTGAGAGAGGTCCTGTTAAACTGAAAACCCTACCCAAAGTGAAGTATGAAAGGAGGGAGAGTCTTGCTTCTGACAGTCCTCCCACCTTTTGAAACATGTTTCCTTTTAAAGCAGGTCCCTTCACTGCTGTGTTACACACTACAGTATCTGTCCTTGGGTCAGTAGGCACCTCTGAAGCCTTCTTGGTGACCTAGCTTAATTTGTTTTCCCTTCTATGGTTTTTATAATGTATTTTCTGGACTTTTATAATCTTGTAACTGTCCAAGCTACACATCCTAAATTTGAAGAACTTCAGGAAAACGTTTCAATTGAAGGTACTGTTTGTAGACTCACCACTCAATGGATTCTCAGCCACCACAAATCCTTGAGGGTTCTCTAAGAAAATGATGCTGGTCATCACAGTTACAGCATCTCCTGGGTTTTAATGCTTGGCTCTCTTTGTTGATTGCAGCTTTCTGGTTTTTCTTCCTTTGTTTTCTTCTCACCCACTATTGTTCTGTGTAGTGATTTAGTGAGAGAAAGTACGCTTTTTTCCCCTGCCCTCTGCACTACAGATGTGGTTCAAGTTTTAATTTTGTAATAAAATTAAAGTGTTGTATTCTGGCTCCCTCCCCAAAAAAATCTCTTATAAAAGAACGGGGAGATAGATATATATATATATATTTTCCAGACAAATATAAATATTTTCCAGAGTACATAGATACTAAATAAATAAACTCATGCCTTTGATCCCAACACTTGTGAGACAAAGACAGAGATGGGTTTGTTGTGAGGTTGAGGCCAACCTGATCTACAGAGCAAATCCTAGATAACCTGGAATACACACAAATACCGTGTCTCAACAAATAAAAGTAAATATCTACCACTATAGAGGAAGATATTTGGACTCCATATAGTCTTGTTTTAATTTATCAAAAAGAATATAGTTATGTGTTCAATGGTCATAATGGTATTGTACATGCTCTTTAATAGAGGTCAAAATAGAGCAGATTGCTATAGAAAACAGCCTGCTAGATTGGATCAGTCTCTCCTTAAATGACTTCAAACAGCTGGGGAAAAAGGTAGGTTATGCTTGGAGAGAGGCTTTGTGTTTATGTCAACAGTAAAGAAAAGGCTTTGGATCCATCCAAACTAAAATGAATTAGATTTGACAGAGGAAAACCTCCTGAAGATCTTGGCTACAGACAGGAAGTAATTATCAAGACCAAACAGGAGAGGTAACAGGATGTGTTGATTTCTCTACATGGGAACAACACTGAGACTAGCTGAGACTTAAACAATGTCTCTAGCCAGAACTTCCGCTATACATACCCAGTGGAGCTTGTTGGCTATAAACTCCTCAAGATTTATCAGGTCATTCTTTCCTGTCCATACATGGAGATTTATTTTATAGATCAAACTAACTTCTAAAGAAAGTGTCTTTCTCCTCTTCAAACAGAGAACAAAGAATCATCTTTAACTGATCTGTACACATTGTAATGATGTGTACAGATTCAATAAATATGTTACTACAATATTATGTATTACCTCTGAAAACCTTATTTTCAAAGGAAAAAAAAAAAAAAGACAGACTTGACGAGATTCCTCCTCAGGGATGCTGAGGTGCTGAGAATTACTGCTACAGCTTTCTGCCTAATTATGCTTCAGACTACATCAATGCTGTTTCTTCTAAAGACTTGCTTCCAAGATAACTGCAAAACAGCTAGCTCCTTCTGTCCAGCCATTCTTAAGACTAAGCATTTTCCTAATTTCTAATTCCCCCCAAAAGGAATTATACATTCAAAATCAGCAGGAATCAATTACAAGAAAAGTACTCCACATTTCCAAGAAGTGGGGTATTTTTTTTCTAGTCATTCAATGGGTATTGAATATCATATTTTAAAATGGGATAGTTACAATACTTATAGGAAGTATTATACAGGAAGCAGATGAAATAGGGAAGTTAGATTTAGGAATTTCTTTTTCTCTATCCTTCCCATTCTCTAGTTTTCTTTCTTACTTAGATAAGGAGAAAGTGATTGAGAAGAAAGAGGGGAATATAGTAATAATATAGGAATAATAAGAAAAAAAGGGGTGGATTATTGAATCTTAACCCCAAAATCATTTTTTACTCATGATCTTATATTGGTAGACATCTTTGTATTTTGGTGCAAAATTGAGGCTATATTTTATTACAAAATTTGTATAGAGATATAGAAATAAGGTTATTTTCATACATCGATACAGGTTATTTTATATTGATACAAATTTAAGGTTAATTTTGACACATAATGTATATATATATATATATATGTTTTCAATTTTTATGTAAAAAATTGTGCCTATATAATTCTTGAAGATACAGTGTAAAGTTCTAATACTTTTAAAAGCTACTGCTACAAACTCTAAGGGGGTAAATAAAAATACAAATTAATAGTCAGATATTCAAACTCATGGTCCTATCAGATACTAATTTAGTTAATTACATTAAGGTGTTTTTAAGGTTCTTCAGATAGTAAATAGATAAAAATAAACAATGTTTGACAATTCGAATATGTTATAGATACCTAGTTGGTCTTGTAGGCATCAGATATATGTGTAATATGGCACTTAAAATTGTTTCATTATTAAAAAACATTTTTGACTTGAGACAAGTCTGCTCCTGACAGTACCCCCAATCCACTTCAAAGAAAATGGGAATCCAAGAACCTATATTAGGAGATGATATCAATGGCGGCAAGCTTCACACTGCACACAAAATGTATCCAAATTGGGCAAACTTAATGCAGGAGAGACAACTGCTGGATTCTGCCAGACAAAGTAAGCAAGTAGTTGATATTTCTTATTTCACAAATAGGTTTGTCAGAGATACTCAGCTAGCCAGCTGAAGATGGCTCCTCCAACATTATAGAGACAATTCCGGTCAGGAAACCAACTATAAGTATAAAGATTTCTACTAGTCTTGGAGGAAAAAGACCATATAAAATAATTCTGACACAAATGAAATTGGAGCCATTTCTTGGGATCATAGTCATACTAATAAAGCAATTCAAGAACCACCTCAAGTTTCCTCCAAAGATGAAACTCAAAGACAATTTTATTAGGATTTTACAAGAAAAAAACCCTAGAATATTCAAGGCTGCTCTCTGTCTCCATATCTTTTCAATATAGTACTTGAAGTTCTAGTTAGAGCAATTAGAAAACAAAAGGAGGTCAAAGGGATACAAATTGGAAAGGAAGAAGTCAAACTATCACTATTTGCAGATGATATGATAGTATACTTAAACCACCTAAAGAAATCCACCAGGGAACTCCTACAGCTGATAAACAACTTCAGCAAAGTGGCCGGATATAAAATCAACTCAAGCAAGTCAGTAGCCTTCCTATACTCAAAGGAAAAGCAGGCTGAGAAAGAAGAGAAATGATACCCTTCACAATAGCCACAAACAATATAAAGTATCTTGGTGTGACTCTAACCAAACAAGTGAAAGATCTGTATGATAAGAACTTCAAGTCTCTGAAGAAAGAAATTGAAGAAGACCTCAGAAGATGGAAAAATCTGCCATGCTCATGGATTGGCAGGATTAATATAGTAAAAATGACCATCTTGTCAAAAGCAATATACAGATTCAATGCAATCCCCATCAAAATCCCAACTCAATTCTTCATAGAGTTAGAAAGAGCAATTCAAAAATTCATCTGGAATAACAGAAAACCCAGGATAGTTAAAATTATTCTCAAGAGTAAAAGAACTTCTGGGGGAATCAATATCCCGGACCTCAAGCTGTACTACAGAGAAATAGTGTTAAAAAATGCATGGTATTGGTACAGTGACAGACATGTAGATCAATGGAACATAACTGAAGACCCAGAAATGAATCCACACTCCTATGGTCACTTGATCTTTGACAAAGGAGCTAAAACCATCCAGTGGAAAAAAGATAGCCTTTTCAACAAATGGTGCTGGTTCAACTGGAGGTCAACATGCAGAAGAATGCAAATTGACCCATTCTTATCTCCTTGCACTAAGCTCAATTCCAAGTGGATCAAGGACCTCCACATAAAACCAGACACACTGAAACTAATAGAAAGGAAACTAGGGAAGAAACTTGAACGTATGGGAACAGGGGGAATTTCCTGAACAGAACTCCAATAGCTTATGCTCTAAGATCAAGAATTGACAAATGGGACCTCATAAAATTGCAAAGTTTCTGTAAGGCAAAAGGCACTGTCAAAAAGACAAAGCGACAACCAACTAACTGGGAAATGATCTTTATCAACCCTACATCCGACAGAGGGCTAATATCCAATATATACAAAGAACTCAAGAAGTTAAACTCCAGAGAGGCAAGTAACCCTATTAAAAATGGGGTACAGAGCTAAACAAAGAGTTCTCACCTGAAGAATATCTAATGGCTGAGAAGCATCTAAAGAGATGTCCATCATCCTTAGTCATTAGGGAAATGCAAATCAAAACAACCCTGAGATTCCATCTCACACCAGTCAGAATGGCTAAGATCAAAAACACAGGAGACAGCAGTTGTTGGCGAGGATGTGGAGAAAGAGGAACACTCCTCCACTGCTGGTGGAATTGCAAGCTGGTACAACCATTCTGGAAAGCAGTCTGGCGGTTCCTCAGAAAACTGGGCATGACACTCCCGGAGGATCCAGCTATACCATTCCTGGGAATATACCCAGAGGCTTTACCTGCATGCAATAAGGACACATGCTCCACTATGTTCATAGCAGCCTTATTTATAATAGCCAGAAGCTGGAAAGAACCCAAATGTCCCTCAACGGAGGAATGGATTCAGAAGATGTGGTATATTTACACAATGGAATACTACTCTGCAATTAAAAACAATGAATTCACGAAATTCCTAGGCAAATGGCCTAGGTGGTAGGGTGAGGACATCCTATTGGAAACAGAAGGGGGCAGAATGGGATGAGAAACTGTGGGAGTATAGATGGGGATTGGGTCAATGGTAGACTGTAAAATAATAATAATAATAATAATAATAATAATAATAATAATAATAATAATAATAATAATAATAAATACAGTTGAATACTCCAACTGATCTCAAGCCCTCTGTAATAACCTTTCTACTAATTACACTTATTACATTTCTTAAGGCATTTTATTATTTTAAAACTATGTGGCATTTAGAATTATCTTCAACTTAACCCTAAAGATGTACAACTAGCTTCAGTAGGTTTGAATGTGGATGATATTCTGCATTTAATCCACCATGACCTTCTTATGACTATTAGTTTACCCAGTTCACCTACTTTAATTAAACCAAATATTCATATATAAAATTTTCAAAATTTTTATTATGTTTCTATAATTATTCCCTTATCACCCATTATAACTGAAATTCAACCGAGGCCAAAATACAAATTTTGTTCAATATTAGGAATTTAAGAATAAATCTGACTCATTGGATTATATGCTACATAAGCAAAAAAGAAAAAAAAACATAATTTTCTCAATTACTTTTGGAGGTAAGTAAATGTCTACTTGGGAAGATGAGATTTCTACTGAAATTTGGTCTCTACTAGGCTTCTTTAACTGATTATCTTCATAGCTATAGTTGTACATAAAGATTGAATAATTATGTTTTTCAGCCACTTCTTAGACTTTCTGCAAATTAAATGGAAATATCAAGTGATAAGCTATAATATCCTTTCTTCTTCTAGTTGAAAAGAGACATTATTACTATTTTGAGTATTGTTATTTTCACTGTTATATCCAGGTTTCTACTGCCTAATGACTCTGAGGAAGAAGAAAAAGGTCATGGCTAAAGGTGTATCACATTTTGCTTCTGTCTAGACACAGCAGGTGCTGTTGCGCTCTGGCATGTTTCAAAAAAAGAAAAAAAATATGTGGACCTTCCAGTGGTAATTGAGAAACAGAACCTGTGCAATGCCTAGTCCTGGGTTGGGTTTAATTGGAAATTTAAAAAACCTACCAAATTTCTCAGAGAGGCCCTTTTTAGATGTTTGTGTCTCTGAAGTACTTTTTCAATTTTATTTTATTATATTTATTAGATATTTTCTTTATTTACATTCCAAATGTTTTCTGCTTTCCAGGTCTTCCGTTCAAAAACCCACTATCCCATCCTTCCTCCCCCTGCCTCTCTGAGGGTGCTCCCCCACACACCCACCCCCTACTGTCTTCCTATTCTGGCTTTTCCCTACTCTGAGGCATCAAACAACCCCAGGCCCAAGGGCCTCTCCTCCCAATGATGTCCAACCAGGCAATCCTCTGCCACATATGCAGCCAGCGTTACTGGTCACTCCATGTGTATTCATTGGTTGGTGGTTCAGTCTCCGGGAGCTCCAGGGGTCTGACCTGTTGACACTGTTGCTCCCTCCATGGGGCTGCAAACCCCCTCAGCTCCTTCAGTCACTTCTACTCCTCCATCAGTGACCTCCGTGCGAATTCCACTTCACAGCAGTCAGAATGGCTAAGATTTTGTAAAACTCAGGTGACAACAGATGCTGGCGAGGATGTGGAGAAAGAGGAACACTCTGAATTACTTTTTAAACAGAAGATTCTTTTAGAGAATGATGAGCACTTAGTAGATAATCGTGAAGATAAAAACTAGGAAAGACCCATTAAAAATAAGAATGAATTTAAAAGTACATTAGTAGATTTAATAATTTCTGTTGAATGAAATAATAAAATTCATATGTATTTTGCCACAGATACAATAAAAGAGGCTCTGTATTATACATTATTTTATGTTATTGTATGTTATTATGTTATATTAAATAAATATTTTAAAGTAATTTTAACACTAGTATTGTCTAAGTGTAATCATCCTATTTTTGTCTAAAATCAGTTTTATTAGAGAAACAAAGCAACACTTTTGCTCTTCAACAAGACAAGAAGTTGGTTTTAGTCAGCAAATATAAGTATATATTGTTGGTGTGTTTATATGTGTGTGTTGGATTCAGTTTCTATCATCCAGGATTAATACTTGGAGATGTCCACAGAGTTCACTATAGAAAAAGAAAATTTTCCTTGATATTGACCTGTTATTGGGACATATTATAAGAAACATTATTTCTCAAACCAGTTTCTAAGCATTACTTTTTCTCTTACCAATAAATGTTAAAAATTAAAAATACAAATAAATATGAATCTACTGATTTTGTTGCACTATTTTAAAAGCATGTGATATTTACATTGAGCTCATTTTATGCATGTGCTAGCCTGAAATCTGAACATTGGTGCTGGCATTGGAAAGTCCAGCTGGTTAGGCAGAAGTGCTGGGTGTGACTGAGCTCCATATGATGAGTTAGCTAATTGCATTCATTTTGGTGTTGATCCATGTAAATAAAGTAGGAAAAATTGTTCAGTTCCCCCCCCCAGATAAACACTGATGCTCACATATGGCAAATTCTGTTATTTTCTGCATTTGCCATTTATATTACTGCCTTTTATAAAGAACCAGTGTATCCTTGAAATAGCACAAAAATGTTTTAAAATTTATAATTGCAAAACAAACCTGTGACTGCCTTAATATCTTTAGATCTAAAGGCTATAAAAATTGTTGATATTTCAATATTTCACTTACCCCCAAGAAAAAATAATCTCAGTCTTTTGTAGAAGTGAGGAAAAATTTTACATACATTTTTACTCTTTAAATAAAGATACTTATACTATCATAATAACAATTATGTACCACTGGGTATCTGTATGCTCCACTATGTTCATAGCAACCTTATTTATAATAGTCAGAAGCTGGAAAGAACCCACATGTCCTTCAACAGAGGAATGGATTCAGAAGATGTGGTATATTTACACAATGGAATACTACTCTGCAATTAAATGCAATGAATTCACGAAATTCTTAGGCAAATGGTCAGAACTTGAAAATATCATCCTTAGTAAGGTAACCCAATCACAAAAGAACACACATGGTATGAAAGCACTGATAAGGGGATATTAACCCAGAATCTCAGAATACCCAAGATGCAATTCACATATCAATAGATTTCCAAGAAGATGAAAGGAGAGACCCCTGGTCCTGGAAAGACTGGATGTAGGGGAATGCCAGGACAGAGAAGCGAGAGGGGGTTGAATGGGGAAAAGAGGGAGGGAAGGGGGCTAATGGGACTTTCGGGGAGGGAGGAAACAGGAAAGGGGAAATGATTTGGAATATAAATAAAAAAACTTAGAAAATAAAAAAAACCAAAAAAACAATTATGTATTTATTGTATCATAATAACAATTATGTATTTTTGTAATTTTACATAAAAACATTATTTTCTATTTTTAACTCAGATGAATATTTGTACATAAAATGTAAAAATATTAAATGAGAAAAATAAAACTATTATACAATCAATTCTTATGTTGAAAAAAAAAGCCATGAGTCATCAGCAATGGTGACTAAAATGAATCCAAATATTTCCCCTGCCCCTAAGATAAAACACAATGCAAAAAAATAAAACAACAACCAAAAAACCCAACAACAACAACAACAAAAACCAGAAAAAAGCAGAGAGGTGCTATATTTAAATCATTTGGTTTATAACAATAACAGCAACAGTAATAGCAGCAATGACAACACCTATATTTTTTCTTTGAAGCTCAAATAGCCCTTCCATGCTTGGGAGTCACAGTCCCAGCTAGGTTTAATAAGATGATGCCTGGGATTTTTAGTTCACAATATCTAGGAGCATGAAAGAAACAAACAAGAACACAGACAATCCATTGTTCTTATTCTAGTGCCCCTCCCATGGTTTCTCCAAACAGAGACAGTCACTGGACAACATACTGCTGTTGAGAGTATTTATCTGGGGAGAACTGCAGTATATTAAGGGATCCCCAGGTATCCCAGATGCATAGACCTGGCCATGATGTTGGTTGGTTCTATATTGGAGGATCCAGTCAGTGGTGAAAGAAAAAAATGGAGTGGTGAAGGCTGGGACTGTGTCCATGGTGATGAACTGCCATGCAGAGGCTGAGACTGGGATCATGAAGACTGGACCTGGTGACCACACCTTGTTACTAAGAGATCCGGTGATCTGTTGGTGGACCAGATGCAAGGCCTGTGTCTGTCTTTGAACATGTGCTGTTAGGGAATTATTTATTTGATTCTGCTGTCCTGTGATCCAATCCATTGCTCCATCTCTTGTTTCTACAGAACCCACTGCTGAAGGGCTAGCTAGATGTTCGGGTACGGTCTCCCTCTCAGGTCAGGCTGCCCCAGCAGGACAAGTTGTCCCATGTGAGTAGTCATCTGGAACATGAAGTTGCCTTGGGTGGGGAATTGCTGTAGTCTGCATTGTTACTAGAGAAGACACAGCTGTTATAGTGGTATCAGTAACAACAGCAACTAAACAACTAAGAAGCAGTACTATCATGCCAGGGACATGACAGAAGACAGTCAGTTCCAGCAGCTGCCGAGACCTGAAGGCCAATATGCATATACATCATATTTTAAAAATACATTTGTACTTCGTTAATTTTTTCATAGGCATAGCTTTATCACAGATAAAAAACCCATCTCTGTTAATAATACATATTCCAGGACACAATAACCCATTTCCCTAGCTTCTGTAAAAGATTGAGCAACTATACCTGGAGGCACTCTGCTCCAAAATGCAAAACTATCTCCTGCCTTAATGTGATATATAAGTGGCCAACTATTATTAATGACAAGTGCAATAGTAGCCAACCTGTTGACAGTTGTATTTTGATATCACCTCCCTTTGATCAACAGTCTAAATTATAATGGGACGTTAGTTGATTGCCCAGTGTTAATTAGTGAAAGAAGATGCTATTAATTTAAAGGATGGGGGGGAGGCCCAGGGGAGATTTGGAGGCAGGAAAGAGAAGGGAGAAAAGTTGCAATTCAATTATGATCAAAAAATTCTAATGAAAGAATGCACCTGAACAATAAAAACAGTAACTGATAACTAAGCTTTCTTTAGAGTCACAGAGCAGTTGAGAACATGTGGTAGCTTAGAATATATAATGACCCATCATGGTCTCATCAATGTCAAATTCTGAATATATTTCAAAATCTTGTCTTACCCATCGTATACATCAGTTTTCACACATTCATCAGTCCAATTAACAGGAGGTTTCAGAACACATCCTTTAGTCAACTCATGTCTATGTTTTTATTTTCTTTTTATCCTTTAAATCAAAGTAGTACATTTTTCTAGAGCTCATCCAGAACAATTCACTGACAGGCATAAGATGGACAGGACAGGAATAAAGGATGCCCTTGATTTAATGAAGTTGTCTTTAACTTTGAAAAATGAGATATGACAAAAGAGCATGATGGGATTGACAAAACTAATGGAAGAGAAAAGAAACAAATGATACTGATCACATAGGGTATCAAAGGGGCTATGATAATAGGTTAACTAATTAGAATACAATTAAAGGATTTTCTATTCTTATGTCATATTATGGCATAAAGTCCAGAGGGAGTAACATAATTGATTATAGAAGATGAAACTATTAATTAGAGTCAAAGGACATATTTCTTACTATAGATATAAAACTACAAAAAAGTAACTACACAGATAAAATGAAGTTTTAAAGATTGCATAAAAATAAAATATGAAATAAAATAGGAACCTACTCTGAAAATAGCATTTTGATGACTCAGCTATTGCTAAAATTAACAAAGTTTAGTCAAAAAAGTTTAATGCTTATTTAAATTTCCATAATTTGGAAAGGAAGAAAAAGAGAAACTTAGGAAAGAAAAGCTACAATCAATTCTAAATTTCAAATATCAATTGGTTTTCTGCCATACCATCAAAAATGAATAAAAATAAATGTCATTGCTCTCATCATTTGATATTATCTCATTTTAATTTGAATAAACTCTATCTACTTTCTTTAAAGTAGACTGTGTGTTCTTATGAAGTTTTCAGTGGCAAAGGGCATCTTTGATACCAGTTCTTTATGTTAGGCTAGTAACAAATGCCTCATATTTCTTTCTATGTAAATGCCTCTAAGAAAAGGAGAAATGATATTGTTGAAAATATGAAAATGAAAAAGAAAAAATAAATTTATCTATGTAACAACATTAAAATAAAAATGTTAATATTATATAAACTCTTAAACATAAAATATATTTAATATTCACTAATTCCAAAATTGAGTACATATGTATGTATATATATATATATATATATATATATATATATATATACACATTTAGAAATTTTCTTAGACTTGAAGTTATATGGGTAGAAAGTAAATTATTTTTAATATAATATATTCTGATTATAGTTTCCCCTCCCAATTGAATTTACACATATTCTCTCTAAGTAGAGAATAAACAGGCATTTAAAGAATAAAATAAAACAGAAACAAACAAGGTGGAATAGGACACCAAACAAACAAAAATGATCCAGAGGAAATTCAGGAGAAACCCGTATAGACACAGAGACACACAACCTCACACACACAGGTAGCCCATAAAAGCATAAAGTCAGAACCTATACTGTATATGTAAAGAACTTAGAAGGATGGAAGGAAGAAAGGAAGGAAGGAAGGAAGGAGGGAGGGAGGGAGGGAGTGAGGGAGGGAGGGAGGGAGGGAGTGAGGGAGGGAGGGAAGGAGGGAAGGAGGAAGGAAGGAAGGAAGTCCCTGACAAACATTATGAGAGAATGAACCTTAGGTGGTGCAATTGAGTTCGTTTTCCATTGGCCTTCTACTGCTGGCCATGGGTTTGTATCCCAACAAGAATCCATTGGAGAAACTAATTTTCATTTGCTAGTGATTATAAGTGACAGGTAGATGTGGATTAGATCTAAAAGTTGTGTCCACCTCTCTCAGTAATAAGTTCCCCATTTGGTACAGATTCAAGTAGGTCCTGTGACTGCTGTCAGTCTCTGTGAGTTCATATGTTCAAAAACTGTGCTATATTTATAGAATAGATAGTTATCTTAGTCAGGGTTTCTATTCCTGCACAAACATCATGACCAAGAAGCAAGTTGTAGAGGAAAGGGTTTATTCAGCTTACACTCCTACATTGCTGTTTATCACCAAAGGAGGTCAGGACTGGAACTCAAGCAGGTCAGGAAGCAGAAGCTGATGCAGAGGCCATGGAGGGATGTTTCTTAATGGCTTCCTTCCCCCGGCTTGCTCAGCCTGCTCTCTTATAGGACCCAAAAATACTAGCCCAGAGATGGTACTACCCACAAGCCCCCCCCCCACTTGATCACTAATTGAGAAAATGTCTGACAGTTGGTTCTCATGGAAGCACTTCCCCAATTGAAGCTCCTTTCTCTGTGATAACTCCAGCCTGTGTCAAGTTGACACACAAAACCAGCCAGTACAATAATTATGTATACAAAAGGGGATGGGAGACTGGATTAAGAGGATAAAAATGGGGTGGGAGTGGGAAAAGCTCAACACCACTTGAGGAATAGTATGGAATCAATAGAGTAGAAGTTTCTTAAAATATTTACATATATGAAGAAATCTAAATGAATTTGTCAAATAATGGAGGAGATGGAACCCCACCTGGATATCTTCCATAATCAAATGAAGCTTTAGAACTGGGAAAGGGTTACATGTAATAGTCGTTTGTCAAAAAGATTCCTCAGGAATCCCCAAACAACCCAGGCTATTGCCAAGGCAATAGTGGTTTTCCACAAATGAACGGTAATCCTCAATTGCTCAAGAAAACACCTACACACTTCATTCGATATTAGAGAAGTCTAGCCGGTGCCTACATAAGTCTATAACCATGCTTATTTATAGCCCTGTAAAGTAGTCTACATGCTTCCAAAGGAGAAAATGTAAACACCACACCAACTCAAAATCCTTTGATCTATGAGAGTGTCCTTCCTGCAAGACACATTAGTGTAATAGTGACACCTAGCCTATGGGAGTAACCAACAGCTATCTGATTGGTTTATAACCTACTATAAGAGATAGAATGAATTCCCTGAATTTCTTGCATGACCAAGAGACTGAGACTAGATAGGCCAGGACCCTATGTGAAAATCAAATACTACTGTTCTGCTAAATAAACTTAACAATAAAATAGCATTCTGCTACATTCATAGATCAGTGCCTTGTTCATCCATCCTCAGAGAAGCTTTCTTCTGAAGTAGATGAGAAAAGATACAGACACCCACATGGAACAAAGTACAGAGAAGGAAAGACATTCTAATACTCAGTTCTAAATGATTTGTCTCCCAAGTTGTTCCCATCAGGGACCAGAGAACTTTGTGGAAGAAGTGACAAGATGGTAAGAGCGAGAGTGTGTGAAGGACACTCCAAAAATGAATCTTAATAATTGATTTGATTTTGCTTCCAAGTTCCATTTGCTACCAAGTTAACAGAAAAGCGTACAAGCATAAATCAGGCAGTGACTTGTAACTACATTCTTTCATTTGGACAAGTGGAATTGGGAACAGGAAAGATCAGTGAGGAGAGAAGAAGGGAGGAAATTCTGGAAGAAAAGAAAAGGATTAGGGGTAATTACTGAGGCCAGAGAGAAACCTAGTATAATGGAAATTTCATGCAATCTGGGAGGGTAACCCTAGGAAAGACTCCTAGTAATGGGGGAGAGGGAGCCTGAACCCACCATTTTCTGTAACCAGACAAGACCTCAAGTGGAGTGAGTGGAACACTAACCCAGCTACAAAACCTCTGCTCCTACCTATAGTTTGTCCTGTTTATAAAGTGTACTGGGACTGGAGCCTACTTTTAAGTTTCAGGGGCAACATTGTCCTTACTGTATATGGAAATCGTGTGCTTCATAAGTGTAAATATTTTTACTCTTACCCTAAAGCTACAACATGGCACCAAGTGAGATAAAATACACAGAAGTGAGAATATTTTGAGAGAGGTCATCAGTTATACCATTATGTAACATTCCATATATGGAACCAGTACCTCTGGTGACAGGCTGTACCTCACATATAGAAATATAAAATGGAGTCCTATCACTCTGATAGAATTTTAGTATGCCCATGTGTTCATATGGTCCCATTTTACATTGGAAAATACTTATATTAGTACTGTTGGGTTCAGAGTAGAAGCTGAGAAAGCTCACTTCAGAGACAGAAGCTTTAAAAACAAAAGCTTTATTTTTCTCAGTGCTCAGGGAGACAGTCAAGGGAGCTAGGATCTGAAGGGTGAGTCTGCAAAAGAGGTGGGGTTTGGGTGAGCTGCGGAGGAGTCATCCAATGGTATTTGACATTATGGGGTAAGGAGGGAGTGCTGGTTGGAGACCCCCATATCCTGGGAAACTAGCTTCAAGGTCCTTATTTCATTCCCCTAAACATTTGGCCCAAAGCTCATAGTGATAAAGGGACAAAGGAGCAGGTCAGCTGCATATAGTTAATTAGGGGATAAGAGGCAATTGGTTATATGTATTTTATAACTTATGCACTTTCGTTTACATAATAGCAATTTCTATATTCTTTACTGGAGAACAAACAATTAAGAAAACATTTGAAGAAAAGGCATAAGAGTTCAATCCTAGGCCTGGGACATGAACTTGTTTGACCCTGCCAGCAAGATGGAGAAGTTGTACTTGAGAGGGCTGAACTCAGACCACTGTTTACAAAGGAAGCTGTTCAGCTATTGGGACCTTGAGCTTAATTTCTCCCCATGATTAAATGGAGTCTGAAAATGAAATGACAGTACTTAGATTAAGTTTCTTTCACTTGTTCCCAACAGCACAGTTACTACTTTTAGGTACAATTTAATTATCAATCTGAGCCTTGTTGGAGGTACCAAGTGTTCAGAGTGATCTTGGTTCAATAAAGAAACTCAAAATGGTTGTGAAATGCTGGAGGAATAATGTTTTTGTATACTGTGTAAAGTTTACCCTCTGTCTTAGCGTTTTTATTCCTGTACAAACGTCATGACCAAGAAGCAAGCTGGAGAGGAAAGGGTTTATTTAGCTTACACTTTTAAATTGTTGTTCATCACCAAAGGAGGTCAGGACTGAAACTCTAGCAGGTCAGGATATAAGAGCTGATGTAGAGACCATGGAGGGATGTTTCTTTCTGGCTTGTTTCCCCTGACTGGTTTAGCTTATTTTCTTATAGAACCCAAGACTACCACCCCAGAGATGGCACCACTCACAAGGGGCCCTCCCCGATTGATCACTAATTGAGAATATGTCTGGCAGCTGGATCTCATGGAGGCATTTCCTCACCTGAAGATCCTTTCTCTGTGATAACTCCAGATTGTGTCAAGTTGACACAAAACCAGGCAGTACACTCTTGTTTCAATCCGGACATGGCTTTGTAGCACTTACTCTCAATGCTCCAGTCTCCAGTTTGTATAAACATTGCTCCTCATTAATTCTCTGCCTTGCCAATAGAAGCCAATGAGCCAATAAAGAGCTTTAGAGAACAGGTGGGACTTCCAGTTCTAGGAGGAGTGGAGACATAGACAAGGAAATGAAGGAGAGAGGTCGAGAAAACATCAGAAGAGAGCTGAATCAAAAAAGAACAAAGAATTCAAGAGAGATAGAAATATAGTCTGGGAGGAGGCCTAAGTAGCTTGGAGGTTTAGGATGAAGTAACAATTGCTCAGTATTTTTCTCAAGACAACTTTAATAAATCTTAGTCTTTCTGTGTGGATATTGAGGAATTAGCTGGTTAAGGAATACATCTGCCAGATCAATTTACTATTTACATTTACTTCAAAAATAACTCGTTTTACAAAATGTTTCCTGTTTTCGTTTTCATTTTATTTCATTTTCTGTGAATTGTTGTCTCACACTGTAACCCTAGATGACCTAGAAATCACTCTGTAGGTCAGACTGCCTTCTAATTCACAGAAATTATCCTTCTTCTGCCTCCCACCTCCCACATGCTGGGATTAAAATCAAGTGCTACTATACTTAATCAAATGCTTTAAAAAAATGGGTTACAATTCGCATATCAATAGATTTCCAAGAAGATGGAAGGAGAGACCCCTGGTCCTGGAAAGACTGGATGTAGGGGAATGCCAAGACAGAGAAGCAGAGGGGGTTGAATGGGAAAAAGAGGGAGGGAAGGGAGCTTATGGGACTTTCAGGTAGGGAGGAAACAGAAAAGGGAAATGATTTTGAATGTAAATTTAAAAAAAAAACTTAGAAATTAAAATAAAAATGGAGTGTGTGAGGACAAGACCCAGCCTAAAAAGACACTATTTACAGAAACTGAACTAGTTCAGAGAAGAGCCTAGCTGCAGGTCCACCATTCATAGGAAAGCTGTGTCTGTGTTCCAAGAAAACATCATTTGTATGCCAGCCACAAGTTTGCAAACCTTAACTGGCTGTCTCCTGGTCATGAACTCTGGATTCTGACAGTGTCAAGGCACCTCTCACACAGATGTCATTGGAACACTAGCCAGGATACTATTCCATCCAAGTACTCAATAATGTTTTAATGATGGAACTGCATTGCTTTCCCTTCCCTTTAAGTTCAACTAGCTAACACAGACTGGAGAGGTGGAAGAACAGGGAAAACAAAAAGAAAAAAAAAATCCCAGTCACTTACCTTCCATCTGTTTTCTTCTCTTAATCTCTCCCAGAAGGGAAAACAAACTTGTTTCTCCCATGTCTTGCTATTCTCTTACTACAGAACAAAACTTACACAGAACAGTTGGCACAGGCTTCATGCCAGGATAGAATGCTCAGCTGTAATAAAATACTGGTTCTTCAAAAATGTGGAGTCTTCTTTAGTCTAAACCTGGATTTTAAGGCTAATGCCTTGCTAAAATGATCAAGTATCGCCTCTGCCTTGAAAACATATTCTCACAATGCTTAACAAGGGAAAAGACTACCTCATGGTTACTGTTTTGTATTCATGCTAATCACAGAAAACCTTCTAATAATTTTCCTTTGTCTTAAAAATGATGAGG
This sequence comes from Tokudaia tokunoshimensis, assembly GCA_036184795.1. Lineage (NCBI taxonomy): Eukaryota > Metazoa > Chordata > Mammalia > Rodentia > Muridae > Tokudaia > Tokudaia tokunoshimensis. The sequence goes on from BTHU01000015.1 coordinate 67,869,243, forward strand.
CAATATTTCCAGTAACAACAGAATAAAAAACCTCAAAATATTTATAATTAAGATGATCCTGGAGAGCATATTAAAATGTTCACAATGTCTCCATAAGATTGAAAGAAAATTTAGAAAGCATACTATTAATCAAATGGAAAGATTAAGTATAATTGTTAGAGGAACAGAAAACAGATTCATATTTTTAAGGCTAAGAGTTTAGGCTACTGATGAAAACCTGCGAGCTTTGCAATGTGATGTTTTCAGGTACACAAGTGCTTCACCAAACCTAAAGAAATCTTTGCTTCAGTTTTGATCTAGAAGAAAAAAGAGAAATCACTTAAGATTTCTGTTCCACACACTACCATTTTCTTCTCATTCCTTTTCTCTATTCTAGCAATTTTAAAACTGAAGTGATTACATTAGAAATATATTTAAAATTTTATATTTAATATTAGACAAATATACTTCTAGATTTTCTGGAATTTGATATTTACATAAGAATACACTTCAAGGGGATTTAAAAAAATAGGGATCTGGAGACTGGGTAGTTTATTTGCCAAAACAACTCACACTTTAACCTTAAATGAAAAGATCTCAGGAATCTTCATTTACTTGTCTTTCAATGAATATTCTGCTTTTTATATATTTGGGCCATATTTTAGAACAAGTTCACTAAAATTTTGAGAGTTTGACACATGTCACATAAATCATTAATATGTCAACATGATCAATGTAACTTACATTACACATGTATAAATACTTCTCTAAGAGTATGTCATTGGGGAAAGTACCAGTGTCTAAATAAGAAAGAAAAGAACCATATACTTTGAGAGATATGAAAACTGGTCAATAAATACCTCCTTCTTCTGCCGGCCTTATGATAGATTTAAAGGAATTCACATAGCTAGCCTAAAATCATTTAAATATAGATTTTAAACATAAGGGATAGGATAAAGTGAGATACTGAAAAATAAATGAATAAGTACTAATTATTACTATGAGCTTCTCAAAGGAGAATAGCAATTATTTTTACAAAAGTTATGGATACCTTTTTGATAGCTTTTTAATTAACCTCAAAAGGTTGCTAACAGATCTAACAGGTTTTTGGTGGTGGTGGTGGTGGTGTTAATGTTTTCTTTTTTCCCTCAGTCTTTTTTTGTTGTTGTTATTGTTGCTTTTTGCTTCTTATTGGATATTTTCTTTATTTACTTTTCAAATATTTTCCCTTTTCCCGGTCTCCCCTTCAGTAACCCCCATCCCAACCCCCATGCCCCTGCTACTGTGAGGGTGCTCCCCCATCTACCCACTCCTGTCTTGCCTCTCTAGCATTCCCCTACACTGGGGCATCGAACATACTGTAACTTCAGAGATGCTTTAGGTGGAATTATAATCTGATCAAATGAAATCAGAAGTGAATACTTATGCACTAAGAGGTTTTTAATACGTATGTAGCAAGAGCCATGTGTACTCCTTGGTTGGTGGTATAGACCCTTGGAGCTCTGGGGGGTCTGGTTGTTGATATTGTTGTTCTTCCTATGGGGTTGCAAACCCCTTCAGCTCCTTCAGTCCTTTCTCTAACTCCTCCATAGGGGACCCCACACTCAGTGCAATGGTTGGTTGCTAACATCTGACCCTGTATTTGTAAGGCTCTGGCAGGGCCTCTCAGGAGACAGCTATGTCAGGCTCCTTTCAGCAAGCTTTCCTTAGTATCCACAAGAAGATAGCACTGTCAGGCATTAATGGGTGGAGAGGTCCTTGGTCCTATGAAGGTTCAATAGATGCCCCAGTGTTCGGGAATCTAGGGCAGGGAGGTGGGAGTGGGTGGGTGGGTGGGAGAGCACCCTCATAGAAGCAGGAGGAAGGGAGGCAGTACAGGGGGTTTTCGGAAGAGGGGAAACTGGGTAAGGGGATAACACTTGAAATGTAAATAAATTAAAAACAAATAAATATTTTTTTTAAAAGTGATTTTTAACGACTTTTCATTGTAAATGGAGAACCTAAAGAGATCCCTGAAAAACTGTAGGTCTACATCTAAGAGAAGAAATGACATAAGCACTTGTTGATCGTGCTTGATTTCATGCTTTTCAGGTACAGAATCGCTCACCCATAGGGTGCATCCGCTCCTCCTCATATTCCTATCGTATTTCCCATCGTTTTATGCTGCTGTTGGGCCACATGGCTACTTTAAGACTGTAACCCAGAGTTATAGCATCATAGGTGATGATAGATAACCTCTTTACCAAATTGTGTTGTGATTGATAATTTACAGAACAACCGTGCGGATGGAATATAATTTTACTTCTGTTTTTCTCTATAAAATTATTTTCAGGATTGTCTCAGATATTTTTTTTTGTATCAGATGTTCATTCGTTGTTATTTTTCAAAAGCTCCTTGTAGATTTTTGAAGTTACAGGCGAGAAAATAAATGCATTTTGAAGATAAATTGACTTACTATTCAACTCAAGCAAACAATTGCTTGTAGAGGGAGCTTGGAAAAAAAATACTTTTGCAAAGAATAAATGCCCAAGGCTTTAGCATTACAAATTCTTTTTTTTTAAAAGATTTATTTATTTATTTATTTATTATATGTAAGTACACTGTAGCTGTCTTCAGACACAGGCGTCAGATCTCATTATGGATGGTTGTGAGCCACCATGTGGCTGCTGGGATTTGAACTCAGGACCTTTCGAAGAACAGTCAGGGCTCTTAACTGCTGAGCCATCTCTCCAGGCTAGCATTACAAATTCTAAGACAAAGTTTGTCCATGATGCAAATAATTCTTGGTTATAATTTTGCAATTAAATATTTTGTTTACTATACTTCAAGTAATGTATAATACATTATTTAATGGGTGCAGTGTGATTTGACTTGATAAATTAATAAACAGTAAGTTGATCACCTTCTCTATAATTATATGTATTCGTTAATTGTGAATAAGCCAGTCATAGAAGATTTTTTTGTAATGAGGAAGATATGCCTTTATGCTGTAACTCTTTATTAGTGAGAAGAGTTCAGGCATAAGCTAGAGAAAAAAAGTAATTGATAAAATGCAAAAGAAATTAGTTATATCAAATAATAGTGATCTAAAATTGCCTGAGGTTTTGATTGGTTAAATCCATGACTTGGAGCTGGTCCACATTTTCCTTGTCTGTTTCAATCAGCATTGTCCTTCTTTACCTGTTTTCAATGTGCCTTACTAATGGCAGAGAGTTAAAGCATTGCTGGAGTCATTTATTTATCTTCCAATGTAGCATGGATGGTGTTGATGCAAGAATCACAACTCTTGCCTCTAAGCAGACATAATGCAGCTTATTCTGAAGACAAACATTAGTGACACTATTGGAATCTGGAAACACAGATTCAGGTTTTATATTCTAAATGTGGTAACAGTTTCATGAAGTTTTATAGAATTCAAATGAAGAAAACCATGAATGAAGACACATTTGATGAAATATCAGGTAGTTGGACAAATCTCAGCTCTTGGCCTCGGTTGTATTTTCATAGTATTCTTAAACATTTGGTTGCTGGAAGCTAGTGGTCTTTTAAGTTAATGAATTCCAAATCGTTTCATCTGATAATCACAAGGGTGTAATCAAAGGCATACTGGTGGGAAAGGACTAGATATAAAGAGAGTTAAAAGATAGCTCAATATAAAAGGTTAGTTTGTGGACCTAAATTTTCCAATGGGTAGACACCCAATAAGCTCAAATCAGTTACATTATCCTCATAAATGATTTAGAATATGATGCAAGTCTTTCCAAGTACTTCAGTTCACAGTATTAGGACTTGATCCATCACAGGAGAAATGAATGGTAGCTTCAGTTGTAATGACTTCTTGAGTCTCGAGAAATAAGAAGAGTTAAGCCTAAAACCTAAAAGTTTTTAAAAACTTTGAAACTAGTCTATCATTTCTCTATTATATTGAGTTATAAAGAAATTTTACATTTCAAAGAATCTTTGGAGTCAGAAGCATAGACTTTGTTTCTCCTGAATAAAACAGCACATGCTTGTCAAAGTTGCCAAAAATATATCCAGGAGAGAAGATAGCTTCTTCAACAAATGGTGTTGTGAAACCAGCATGTCCACACATAGAAGAATGAAATCTGTCACCGTGAGCAAAACTCGACTGCAAATGGATCAAAGACCTCAGTGTGAATGCTGAATTGCTAAAACTGCTAGAAGAAAATATGTTGAGAGTTTGTATTTTCCTTGACTTGTCTGTGCTGGTGTTTGGGTCATCTAAATCTCTTGTTTGATTATTAATAAAAGAATCAAGGATAAAAGAAAGCCTTTTTCATTCTTAAAAAGATATGTAGTTTTAGAGTAGAGATACATTATTGGCTTTCCTTGTACCAGGTAGACTGCCCTTAGGCCTCTCAACTCTCTATTCTCTCTCACCTATTCTAAGTTCCAAATCTTAATAAATTGCATCTTTCAATTTATTACTTAAAATGGATAATAGTCTTTCCTCCAAATAACTACTATTGCTTTTATGTTCTTAAAGATGGATGCTGTGATATGACCCTCATGTACTCCCCTTTGAATGTCATTACATCTCCCTCTACTTCATGAGTGGATGAGAAGGAGTCCAATTTTCTGAGCCCTTCTTACAAGTATTCACAGCTGATCCAGTTTCAAGATGGCACTGGCCTCCAGAAGACTGAAGTCTATGGAATGTGCCACATGTTTATCTTTTTTTTGCATTATTGTTGTTGTGATTAGGTCTCAGGTGGCTCAATCTGACCTAGAACTCACTGTGTAGCTGACACTGACCTCTTTTGTTTTCCTGGCTCTGTCTACAGTCATAGAAGTACCGATGTGAACCTCCAAACCCAATTTATGGAATGCAGGCTGAGAAAGAAGTAAGAGAAATGATAACATTCACGATAGCCACAAACCATATAAAGTATCTTGGCGTGACTCTAACCAAACAAGTGAAAGATCTGTATGACAAGAAATTCAAGTCTCTGAAGAAAGAAATTGAAGAAGACCTCAGAAGATGGAAAAATCTGCCATGCTCATGGATTGGCAGGATTAATATAGTAAAAATGAGCATCTTACCAAAAGTAATATACAGATTCAGTGCAATCCCCATCAAAATCCCAACTCAATTCTTCATAGAGTTAGAAAGAGCAATTCAAAAATTCATCTGGAATAACAGAAAACCCAGAATAGCTAAAACTATTCTCAAGAGTAAAAGAACCTCTGGGGGAATCAGTATCCCGGACCTCAAGCTGTTCTACAGAGCAATAGTGTTAAAAACCGCATGGTATTGGTACAGTGACAGGCATGTAGATCAATGGAACAGAATTGAAGACCCAGAAATGAATCCACACTCCTATGGTCACTTGATCTTTGACAAAGGAGCTAAAACCATCCAGTGGAAAAAAGATAGCCTTTTCAACAAATGGTGCTGGCTCAACTGGAGGTCAACATGCAGAAGAATGCAAATTGACCCATTCTTATCTCCTTGCACTAAGCTCAATTCCAAGTGGATCAAGGACCTCCACATAAAACCAGACACACTGAAACTAATAGAAAGGAAACTAGGGAAGAACCTTGAACATATGGGCACAGGGGAGAATTTCCTGAACAGAACTCCAATAGCTTATGCTCTAAGATCAAGAATAGACAAATGGGACCTCATTAAATTACAAAGTTTTTGCAAGGCAAAAGACACTGTCAAAAAGACAAAGTGGCAACCAACTAACTGGGAAATGATCTTTACCAACCCTACATCCGACAGAGGGCTAATATCCAATATATACAAAGAACTCAAGAAGTTAAACTCCAGAGAGGCAAGTAACCCTATTAAAAAATGGGGTACAGAGCTAAACAAAGAGTTCTCACCTGAAGAATATCTAATGGCTGAGAAGCACCTAAAGAGATGTTCATCATCCTTAGTCATTAGGGAAATGTAAATCAAAGTGAGTTTTCAATATTTAGAAAATGTTACTCCAATACCACTGCAGAAGATAAATATTTTTAATTTAATTTGCGTAAATGCACATGATGAAATACAAATAGAAGACGTAATATAGCAAAGGTTTGATCTAGTTAGGATCTTGAACACCTGCAAAAAATATAGGGCCTGATCAAAGTCATGACACCAAAGCCAGTGTAGATATTTCTACAGGCAGGCTCATTGGATCATTGCAGGTTCCCCTTGAGGAAGATATTTAGAGTCTTGGCTTGCTTCTTTCTTTTTTTTTTTTATTCTTGTCTTGATTTTTTTCCCCTTAATCATGTATTCTAGTCATGGTTAAATCAGTCATGTGCTAAGCACTATAATATACTGATCAAAAGATATTGGTAGCTATTGCTTGCTACATTGTGGGTTCTTATTTCTTCCAATCTCCTCTCTTTTCTTCTTCCCTTTCAAATGCCTAACACTGTATTTTAACTCTTATTTCTGATGATGTGACAAATATGACATACGAACAAACTAGCAAATGCTCATGAACAAACAAATGCTTTGGAATATACCTTGTCCAAGTGTGTGTTGTTCCTTGGCTCTGAAGAAATACAATCTTAAGCTCAGAATTTGGAGTTGTTGGTAATGAGAATGTCTGAGACAGGTCCAGTAGAAGTGACATAGTTTTATGGTGAGGATACATTTTCTTGATACTTGTTGACTATAAGATTATAGAAAATAGTTACTGATAGGATACATATAAATTTTATATTACAATATGTTTTTGATATGTAGCTGATACCGCAACAAGTAGAGAGGAAATCCTTCAGAAGGACACTTTAAACTTAGTTGCTAAAACAACATGCATTTAGGCATTCAGTATCTCTCCATTTGTAAAGGTAAAGATGAAATAATTCAGAAGGACACTTTAAACCTAGTTGCTAAAACAACTGGCATTTAATATCTTTCCATTAGTAAAGGTCAGAAACCCAGAATTGATGTGAAAGGATGCCCGCTTAAGGTCTCATTGGGCTTAAAATATTAAAAGTTGAAAAAAAGAGACTGTAGTTTCATTTGGAGTTTTGATATCTTGCCAAAGTGTATGGATGGTGCTGAGATTAATTTACTCCTGTTTGTGGAATTTGTATTCCTAATGACCTTTAGCTGCAATCTATTGTCAGCATTTGATACTAACTGTTGTTCATGGCCAATGTCTCCAAGACCCAAGTAACAAAAAAGTGGTCTGTTTTCTTCTTCGGCAGGCAAACATGTCTCTCTTCCTTGATACTTAAGAAGCATCCAGAAGAAGTTTTTCCCTGTAGTGCTATATATGGTAGAAATAACCACGGTGAACTTGTTTTCACTTAGTTATTTTCACTAAAAGCAAACTTTGATTTGAATGTCAGTAGCCAAAACCTCTCTTTCTAGCAATGACTCACTGAAAAGAACAGTGAACATTATTCTGTCTTTCCTGCCTTCAGAACTGATGGCCAATGAGGTGACTGCTCAGTGTAACAGTTTCACACATATCTCCACATGGCCTTTAGAAGCCAGGCTTGTAAAGTTAGAGAATTTACATTTGTCTTGCTCTGAGGGCCTTCTATATGGCTCCAAGATTCCTTTTTTGATGTGAAGGCTCTCCCATACCTTTCCTTGCTCACTGCAACTCAACCACAAATTCCTTTATACGTGTCGCACCCTTGGCCCATCGAGGGGTCATTCTGTATGTTAACTTTCTATAAACAGAAGAGGCCATTTCTATGTTTTACTAAACCCAGGTGAATTCCCATCAAAAAGGAATTCTGTAGTCATTTCCCTCTCAGCTACATGTCACATTTAAAAGTTCCCTGCAGCACCTCACAGATGTTATTGGAATACAAAGTTCTATTGTTTTGTGTACTATGGAGACCAGCTGAATTAACATGAAGTAGACAATCATTTCCTCTCATTTTTCTTGTTCAAGAATATCTCAACATCAATTTTCTTCTCTGGCTGGATTTTATAATGAGGTATGACTTTTAAATCTGATTTTTATCATATCCTACAAAATAAATCTTTAACCCAGAGGGCTAAAAAATTCCATTTGTATTCATCAAGTCTATTACTTTGCCTTTAGTCATAAGCTCACCCACACTATTGCCTGGAACACAGAAAGGAGGATATTTCATTCTTTTTTTCTAAAGTCCTCCATTTTCCGGCTCCTTTAGGAACTTGTTCACACATTTAATAATGTCTCCTGTCAAAAAGCTCATTTTTCTACCTCTCACAACTTCAACCTTGTTATTCACACTTTTAAAGAAAAATCACTATAGGGTAGGGAAAGCTTTAAGTCTTTGAGTAGAGCTACACATATACTGATCATGGACACAAGGAATTATCACTTTTTAATGTATTGGGATTTTTGTTGACTGATTTTAAGCTTAATAAAAATAAAACACATAAAATTGATAAAATAGTCGGAAAGTTTCTGCTTTTCTCTTGTTATTTATTTCCTTGAAGAACTAAAATTAAGGAAAATATTAGTAATAATCATATACCGGTGTAGCAATTACATTTACTCTACATAATTATTAGGGTATAAGAAATTTTCAGACAGGTGCATATCTAAATTTTGCCAAACTCTTAGTTATTTTATTCATTATAGAGGTAATATCTATGAACCCAACATATATATTCTAAAGAAATATTTTCCAATAAGAATGAATTATATATATAAAATGAATGAATTATATATATAATATATTATATATATAAAATGTAGATTTTCTTAACTATGAATGCATATGAAAGAAAATTTGGGGATGGACAAGCTACAGAATGAGATGGAGGTGCAAAGAGATGAGAGTAAAATAGCAGGAAGGATGTCTGGAAAAATAGTAAGCAATCACATTATTAATGATCTACCAATAATGGCCCCTTAATACATTGGTATCTTTGTGTGAAGAAATGTATGTAATTTAAATGAAACATTCTCATCTGGGCTAACAACGCTGCCAAACATCATCTAAAAAAAATCCCAGGCATGAAATGCTCTCTTTTAAGTTGTTTGGCAATGTTGTAAGGATACTGCTATTGTTTTTGATTTACCCCCAAAGTTAAAAGGTAAATCCTTATTGCAGAAGACACCACAAACCTCAGACACACAGCCCAGAGATCATGATCTCGAATGACCTAAAAGCCTCCCGAGGACTGGTTTCCATTGAACATTCTGGAACCATGAAAGCTTCCAAAGAAGGGAGGCAATCAGATACGACATCTATGAACTACTGTAATGACTTGTATGTTGGGATAATCCTAAGGAAAAAGTAGTGGTACACACCTTGACCTTTAACCAATAGCTCTCTAATGGGACTTCAGATGCTCCCAATTAGATAGAAATCATGTCCGGAAGTCTAATGAAATACCCAGGGTTAATAATGACATGTTGGAGCCACTACAACTGCCACTTTCTTGATTCAGCATAATCCTTTCCTGCAGTCTAAATGTCATATAAACAAATAAGTGTAATATTTTCCCTTCTCCAAGGAAACTTGTTGTTTCAACAGACAGACCATTACAGAAAAAGCACGGTCAACCAGAATGCAGAGTTACAGGGACCATTCTCAGGTGATATACCTACAAAACACATGTCACAGCTAGGGCTCAGGGATCATTTCAGAAGGAGGGACAGAGAGAGCTAGAGTATCAGGGAGTTTGCTATGAGATTGTGTCTCCTCGTAAGGTAAGAAACTAACTTCATAACACCTCACCAACATGACTGTCTCAATATGAGTTCACCAAAGGACAACAATAAACATCCTAATGTGTACAGAGGATAGGCCAGGAATCCTCCAGTCAACTTAAGAATGTGGGTAAGAGGGAGAAACAGTCTTCTCCAAGGAAAAGCACACCTATTGGTCATCTAACAATATAGAGAATGAACAATTATACTAAAAATTATTCATGCAATATCAATTAATGAAATCTTATGAATTTGATTCAGATTAAGGATGGGCATATGGAAGTGTTTGAAGAAAGTAAATGGAAGGAGGATCTCAAACAATAAAAGAGATATTTTTTAAAGTAAATGTATATTAATTTCTTGGTATTACTTAATACTCAAGGTGAATTAGAAAAACTTTTCAGTCTTAGTAGTTTTCTTTCTTATATTAAAAGTATTACAGACTGGATGTCTATGCAACTTTCCAAGTTAAACTTATGTGGAATTCAAATAAGACAAAATATTAAACACCTAATACTTTTCCAATGGCCCTGAATAGCCAATCATTTCAGAAACATATTGTCTTAAATTCACACTAATTTTTTTATTTTCTGATGTAATGAAAATGCATGACCATCCCCATATTTATCGAAAAAAGGAAGTGAGAGTCTCTTAGCTTATTTTATTTTCAATTATTTGCGGTATAGCTATACTGACTAGCTAATTACTGTTTCAATGCCCCCCTCCAAAAGAGCAGGTATAGTTACTGTGTATTTACATTAAGGGTAGAAAATATAAAGAAGTCAGATGAAGATGGATGAGTTAGAAAATGGCCTTGGAATATAAGAGAGGGGATATGAGAAACATACACTTACCACAAAAGCATATAGTTTGGCTCTGTTAGCGCTATACCAACCCCACCCCCAAGCTATCCAGCTAGCAGAATAATAAGATACTGAGGTACTGAAGAAGACTGGCAGTAAACACAACTGCTACAAACTTAGAATTGTGTCAAACCCAAATCATTAATATCAACTAGCGGCAATAGTTGATATGAATTGCAACCTCTGGTGATATTAAAAATTTATCTTTCATGATAGCTAAATGCACATAACAAGAATTTCATCTGGGTGCATATGTGCAATCACGCAATACCAGCACTTATGGGACTGAGCTGGAGGATTGCCATCTTTTAGTTCTAGGTAATTTTCTGTCTTCCCATTTGTTTGTTTGGTTTTGAAACTCATGATGAGGTGTTGGTAAATATAAACCAGAGAGTTTGTCTACTTGGGCTTTTAAAATGATGCATCATAGATGAAATAATGTAACATATTTCTAATAGCTATTATGCCTGGGAAGAACAGAACCAAGGGTCTATGTGCAGAAAGGTCACATCTGCTGACTCGCTAGCAATTTCTCACTGTATTCTTTCTTGGGAGTAGGTATTAGGGCTTTATGGGACACCAATCTCCAAAATTCATCACTTTCATGTTCCATTTACTTAAGGATAGGGTTTCAAAATGGTAGTCTGTGTATACATGAATATTCTGTCTAAAATAAATGTAGACATAGTAGAGGAGATAAAATCTCATTAATTAATTAATTATATAGGGAATATGATAAATGAACAAACCCATGAGACTACTGTGTTCATTACTGTGTGATAACAAAATAATAACAATTAATAGTAATAATTTTAAAAAGAAGACATAATTCTTACGAAGACCAACAGGATCATCACAGATGTGCCATTAGCCTCTTCATGTTGAATTCTTTTTCAGTTTCAAAGATCTACACAGTGGGTAAGATGACTAAGTCTATGTGCACACTTTAGAAATATGAATCAATTCATGTAAAGACCATTAATTAAGACACACATAATACATGCTTTCCATGTTTACCCTTTCAAAGTCTATTACTTCTCCATCAGAAAGCATACTAGAGTATATCATTGTTATCTAGTAACCTTGATTGGCTATAATAAAAGATCCATTAATTTTCATATCTAAAGATGTACATATTAAATCTACAGTTCAAGATACTTTTGTTTGGATAAATTATATACTACAAACAGCAAAAAACAACAACACTGCTACTTGACTTTTACTTTAGTACTTCATTTTTACTTCATCACCATATTTGAAGTTTTATATCATTCTTTTTTAAACAAGAAACTACAAATTTGCGTGTGTGTGTGTGTGTATGTGTGTGTGTGTGTGTGTGTGTGTGTGTGTGCAATCAATATTTTTAGCATCTTTTACAGGGTATCAATTCATTTAAAATGTTCAATGGCTCATATATTTTATATTTTAAAAGACAGATTTTAGATTGAAAAATTATCAATTGCTTTTACACCTTTTTAAAAACATATGGGATATTGCTTGAATTTGGAGTATCTTCAGAGACTCATGTGTTGAAGTTCTGTTTTTAATGGAGGAGTGCTCTGAGTTGAAGCTTTGACAAAATCATTGGATAGAAGGAAATAGGAAGTTTTCAGTAGATTAATAATGAAAGATAATAGAAAAGGATGAAGTGGGATGCTTAGGAGTAGAGCTTCATCAATAGTCTGTCTATCTTTATATCTACCCACCCCACCCCCAAAAAAGTACTTCATGATTCCTATAAGGTGAATAGTCCCCTCAGTGACACATTTGTTCAGCCCTGTTTTTCTGCGTCTTAGAGCAAAACCAATGGAGCCATACCACCTTGGACAGAGACTTCTGAAAACCGTAAGTCAAAATAAACTTTCCCTCTTTTAAGCTGTTTGTGTTGGGTATTTTCTCACAATAATGAAAACTAACAGCTCATTATTTTAATATAACATTATTTCTTAAAATATCTAAAGTTTTTAGCTATTGCACTTAGTCAATAATAGCCTTTACATTTGCATCTCAGTGAGTCTCAAATTATATGACTTTACACACCATGTAGTCTTGAGGTTTCCCTGGTACCTCAACTGAAAGTCTTCTAAATTCTAAATGTTTAATATAAATTTTAAACCTACTTATTTATGGAAGCATATTTTTTGTGGATAGTTTTATAAAAGGACAATCAGTCATTTAAAAACATTTAGTATATGTAATTAAACCACATTAGAGATCTATTAATAACATGAGAAGTTTGTGGACAATGCAAAGGATGGTTTCATCCATCTTGTACAGGTAAAGCTTGGATTAGATAACATTCAGTGTGTAGAAAGTAGAGTAGTTGAAATGTTGCTGCTTCCATGAAAACCAACTTTTTGGGGAGCAACAGAAATAGAAGTGCAGGTTTTATTTCATCCAACTGCACTAAGGTTCTCTGAACTCTACAATGAGTTTTCTACCAAAATAAAGATGACTCATGCAACACTGCTCTTTGTCAATGTATGTCTGGATTGATGGTTTCAAACTGTGTATGTTAAAGGCTTCCAAACATTTCTATCTATTTTGCCTTGCTTTTTATGTTTGTAGACATATTCTTTCTACTTCTCCTGCAAATCCTACTTTTCAACCATGCCTGTAATTACTTTTTTAATAGCCAAATCTCCATCCCTTGCTGGTGTTTCCTGAGCACCATAAACATACAGTTCCTAATGATCCCTTTAATAATGAGCAGAACTCTTATCTCTCATGTCCAGGTTACTAGCCATATGCTCTTTCCACTTCAAAACTCTAGTTGGCATTTCTGAGATATATTTATGAATCTTGAGTTATTGGAGTCCTGTCGGTATTTTATATATCTTTATTCACCATCCTTCCTTCCTCTATCCCAAATATGTAATGTCAAAATAAACATGAAACAAATGGCTTAGATTTTCTTTGTGGAATAAAAGGTAAGTTTTTTTTCCCCCTTTTTTTTTATTGAATATATTCTTCATTTACATTTAAAATGTTATATACCCTTTCCTGGTTTCCCTCCTTCCAAACTTCCTACCTGGGGATTAATCCTATAAACAGTCACCATGAATGACACGAAACGCTTGCCGAAAAGAGCCTGTTATGTCTCCAGAGGGGCCCTGCCAGAGTCTTACAGATACAGAGGCAGATGCTAGCAGCAAACCATTGTACTGAGTGTAGTATCCCCAATGGAGGAGTTGGAGGGAAGACTGGAGGAGCTGAAGGGATTTGCAGCCCCAAGGGAAGAACAATGATGTAGGCCAACCAGATGCCCCAGAGTTCCCAGGGACTAAGCCATCAAAAGGTAAGTTCTTATACATTATTATTTAGCTTTTATTCTTAGTTATTTTCTGTATGCTCCTTCATTTAACTTTTGTTCTATGACTTTCACTCATCATTTTCCTTGCTAGAGTTAATGCAAAGGAATTAAAGACCATAAGGTGCAATGAACTTCCTGCTGTAATGAAACATACAATGAGCAAAGAAGGAAGAGCCTGTCACACACTTTAAACATGGTGAGATTTATAAGGAACAGCTAATTCTTATCAAACATGGAGAAATTTACAAGGAACAGTTAACTATTGATCTCTGTCACGTTTATCTTTTCATTAAACGATCCTTCAAATTTGTTAACAATAAACTACTATTCCTTTCCTCTTTTCCACCAAGTTTTCTTTAATATAGTCAAGCATGTTTTGTCATTAAGCTTTATCCTGGAAAGCAATAATTGCTCATGTCAAAACCCAAGTGAATAGATACACTCCTAACAAATGCATTTTTTTAATAAAAATATCAATGCCATATTAAGCTCTCTGGACAAGAGAGATCTAGGTGCATTCTGGTTATTAACAAGCAGTGGGAAAATGACAAACTGAATCAATATGTCCAACAGTATCCTGCTCACTGTTCCTGGAGTCTCAGGCACAACCGACATTTTTTTTCTCCTCTACATTTTGTTTTCCAAACTGACACATGGGAACTTGAGGTCTGAAATAGTTAGACTTCAAAGCTCCCACTCTGTGTGGGCAACATCTTCCACTGGCACAGGAATGTCACAAACACTTTCATCATTGGGCTAGATAATAGACCTCTCCCAGGGGGCTTCTGCTCAGTGGGAGTTCCCTGTACCCATTATGTCGGGCTACAATTCAGCAACTTAGGGAAATTTGGTTCCTTTACACATTACATTTTTTTTCAGGCTTTTGTCCAAATGATAATTCTAAGGAATATACTTTTAAGTTGACAAGACTTCTTACTGAAATTTTGCTTCTAGACGTTTATGAAATACCGAAGGTGATATTGTTGTAGCATTAAAATATTGCTGGTAATACAGCTTCTTCCCTATAGAGAATATTACAACAAACATAGAAAAATCAAAATTGCCCCTAGCTTTAGAAAATGAACCCCTTAACTTTTTCACTCTGATGGAATGCTAGGAAAAAAAATTACAATTCTTACATATGCGTTTTGATACCATACAAACAAACAAATAAATGAAAAAAAGAAAAAAAAACAAGATAGTAACATGTATATATATATATATATATATATATATATATATATATATATATGTGACTGCATTACTACAAATATAGCTGGGTTTGACTGATTATTTTAAATATTAGTAAAACCACAAAAATGTGGTCTTTTATGCACATCACAGTAAAGGCTTACATTTTAAGTTCTTTCTCTCTATTACCAGCCTTTCAATCTCATACAAGCCTAAACCGGAAGAGAAAGCTTTCTCATGTTTTCTTGCTATATAAGCTTATCCCTTCAGATGAATCATATTTTTGGTTTACAGTTGAATATAGACCTTCACATACTAGAAACAGGAAATTTCTATCTAATTTACAGACACATAAAACCCTTTAATAAGTGTGCTGAGAAGGCGTTTCTGTAAATTCATTTGATTCAATTTCCCTAAGAAAGGAATTATTTTTTAATTCAAACTATTATTATTATTATTATTATTATTATTATTATTATTATTATTATTATTCACTTTACATCCCATTCACTGCCTTACTTCCAGTCATGAACAGAATTCTTAACAGCTATGGAAGACATGGGGTGTTGGGGGGTTGTTGTTTGCTCATTTGTTCTATATAAATAAAAAATAAGTAGAATCATTAAGAGATCCAAGGAGTCTTGATGTTTTGAATGCGTTGATAATGTTTTATAAAAACAGGAGTTTCCATTTGAGAGAACATAGATTGTTCCCTGTCCAATTGAAGAGCACCAAAGCATGACAAAATACTATTGAAAGTACAACAATACAAAAAACAAAAAAGGTATCTAAGATAACTATACAAATGTACAAGAATGAGATGTATGTACATCAGGAAATCTATGATGGTTTAGGAGAGAATGGCTCTTGTATTTGATCAGGTAGTTCTCATTTTCTGGCACTATTTAGAGAGTTTTAAGTATGGTTTTTGAAAGTTTAAAGATACAAGTAATTCACATTTGCTGTATCTGCTTCCTGCTTACAGCTTATGATGAGAGCTCCCAGATTCTTCCCCAGACACTGTGCCTGCTACCTGCTGCATTTGGTCCTGCTCCCTGCTCACGACAAAACTCTTATCTCACTTGAGTCAGAAGCCTTAATACATATGTCTTTTATATGTTATCTTGGTCATGGTGTTTTAAGGACAGTAACAGAAGAGTAAGTAATACAGAATGGGTACCAGACACTGTTGATGCTCTGAAGAACCCACCTTGAAGTATTTTGGAGATATGTGGAAAACTTTGAAGTAGAAAAGCACTTGGATGTTTTTAGCAAAGATTAATGGACCATTTTAGGAGAAATCTGGAAGCAGTGTTGGGAGCAGTACAGACTGAGGAATCTTGGCTCCAGAGGCTTTAGAGGGGAAAACAATTAAGAACTGGGCATCAGGTCTCTCTTGTGATAAACATTTTACTCTCGTCCTAAGAGCTTGCATGACTCTAAACTTAAAAAGTAATGGAATGATTTCTTTGGCAGAGGTAATTCCAAGGAAAGTACAGCTTTATCTGTAAAGTGGTTGAGAGTAATTAGTGGTTTGAGTGTCCAATGAAAGTAATGGGTCACAAAGAAATTCAAAATTTACAGGTGGATGCAAAAAGACCACTGGAAAATTTAATGTTGAAATCAAGGTTCATGTTGGAAGAGTCTAATTGTTAAAGATTAGCACTATTAAGATGTGTTCTGCATCTTTATTGAAATAAAGGAAGAGTTGCCCTCTGTGCAAGAGGCCCCCAGCTAAGCTTCCAATACCTGGAAGAGTACTTAAGGCACTGAGACACAAATTAAACCAACAAGAGAAATAACTATCATTAAGCTGTTCTTAATATCACTTTATAAATTTAAAATAAGCAAATATCATGTTGTGTGTTTTAGCTATATTGTATCTGGTTTGGTTGGAATGAGCTTCTAAAGAGCTTAGTGTGGGAGGAAACACTAAGTAATTAAAATTTGCCTGATTATTTTAAACTGAATATTAAAATTAAATTAAAGTTTAGTTCTGGTTCCTATGTCTCTCCTTTTTATTTATTTTTATCTTGTCCAATAGCCTATGTGTCTGGTGGAATATTTGGTTTAGACAAATTGACTAAGATGATATATGTTTGTGCTTACATACACTATATTTATATAATTCCATAAAATACTTGTTTGTAATTTAAAATGTACTGAAACATAAGTCCTAAAAATTAATTTCCAAATAAATTTGCAAAGTAGAGGAAAGTATAACTCTAAATTGATAAAAAATCTATTTCATCTTCTGAGGTCTTCTTCAATTTCTTTCTTCAAAGACTGGAAGTTCTTGTCATAGAGATCTTTCACTTGTTTGGTTATCAGCTGTAGGAGTTCTCTTATGAATTTTTTGAGTCAGTTATGTATACTATCATATTATCTGCAAATAGTGATATCTCAACTTCCTCCTTTCCAATTTATATCCCTTTGACCTCCTTTTGTTGCCTAATTGCTCTGGCTAACACTTTGAGTACTATATTGAATAGGTATGGAGAGAGTGGGAAGACTTGTCTTGTCCCTGATTTTAGTGGGATTGCTTCAAGTTTCTCAACATTTATTTTGATGTTAGCTATTGGGTTGCTGTATATTGCTTTTATTATATTTCTGTATGGACTTTAAATTCCTATTCTCTCCAATACTTTGAGTACAAAGGGATGTTGTATTTTGTCAAAGGCTTTTTCAGCATCTAATAAGATGATCATGTGGGGTTTTGTTTGTTTGTTTGTTTGTTCATATAGTAGATTGCATTGATGGATTTCTGTATATTGAACCATTCCTGCATCCCTGGGATGAAGCCTACTTGATCATGGTGAGTGATCATTCTGATATGTTCTTGGATTCAGTTTATGAGAATTTTACTAAGTATTTTTTGCATCAATAATCATGAGGGAAATTGATCTGAAGTTCTCTTTCTTTTTCCGGGTCTTTTCGTGGTTTAGGTATTAGTGTAACTGTGGCTTCATAGAAAGTATTAGGTATTGTTCCTTCTGTTTCTATCATATGAAATAGTTTGATATGTATTGGTATTAGACAAAAAAGAAGCTTGGAATACCCACAACACAACTCTCAGACCATAGAACACCCAAGAAGAAAGATGATCACACCAAAGTGTGGATGCTACAGTACTATTCAGTAGGGGGAAGAGAATAATCTCTGGGAAGTAGAAGGGAGCAAGTGGGACCTGGAAAGGAAAGAAGAGAGGGAGGGAAAAAGGAGGGGCAGTACAAATATGGAAGGAGATAGGAAAGAAGTACAGAGGGTCAGGAATTTGAAAGTAGGTGTGTAGCAGTGGACGGGGAACTGGGAGTAGCCACTAGAAAGTCCCAGACGCCAGGGACCCAAGAGGTTCCCAGGACCCAACAGGGGAGGGCTTTAACTGAAATACCCAACAAAGGGACAAAAAGTGGAGCTGAAACTAAAGGAAAGGCCATCCAGAGATTGCCCAACCTAGGGATCCATCCTATCTGCTGACACCAAACCCAGACACTATTGTTGATGTCAAGAAGTGCTTGATGACAGGATCGTGGTATGGCTGATCCCTGAGAGGCTCTGCTAGTGTCAGACCAATATAGATATGGATATACACATCCAAACAATGGACTATTTTCGGGGACCCTAATGGGGAAGTTAGGACAGGGACTGTAGGAGCTGAAGGGGTTTGCAACACCATAGGAAGAAAATCGTATCAATGAACCAGACACCCCAAAGCTTCCAGGGACTAAACCACCAACTGAAGAGTACACAGTGGGGGTTTGGGGGGGAGTAATGGCTTCTTCTGGATCTGTAGCAGAGGATTGCCTTATCTGGTGTTACTGGGAGGGGAGCCCCTTGGTCCTGTGGAGGCTTGATGACCCAGAATAGGGGAATGCTGGGCCACTGAGGTAGGAGTGGAGGGGTGTGTCAGGAGCACCCTCAAAGAGACTGGGGGAGAGGGGAGGGGATAGGGGCTTGTGGAGGGGAAATTGGGAAGGGGGTTGACATTTGAAATGTAAATAAGTAAAATAACCAATAAAAAAATCTATTTCATGAATGAAATCTTTAAAGACATGCTTCTTTACACAACCAGTACTTAAATGGATTTAATGTCATCATGCCAATTTTTTAAAAATTTAGCTTTGGGATTTATTTAATTACAATATTTTCCCCTTGTCTTTCTTCCTTTCAAATCTTCACAAATATTCATCCCTACTCACCTGTGCATTTATCCCTCCCTGTTGTCTTCCACATTCCTCATCTCTCATCACTAACTCTTATTTCATGTTATTCCAGAGTGGGAGGGGATGCCTTTTTCTCTCCTGCTCCTATTTTTCCTTAGTTACCAATAGTTCTTTTTATATAATTGAAGCTCCATGACCTTTTGCAGTCCACTTGGAAATGTACACTGATGTCCTCCTCATCCTTGTTCAGCTCAGCTCACAGTCATATTAGTGAGACTTGCTGATAATTGCTAGGAGACACGATCTCACAGCAGATTTCCCAATCCTTTGGCTCTTAAAATCATTCTGCTCCCTTTTCCATAATGTTCCCTAAGCACAGTATGGTGAAGTGTTTTGTAGCTGTATCCACTGGGACTTGCTTCTATAGTTATGCATTTTTATCAGTTCTGGTTTCCTATAGTGTTCTCTATCTGTTGCAAAGAGAAGTTTCCTTGATAAAGGATAAAAAGAAAAAAGTGTGTTCAATAGATTTTCTTCTCAATTCATCTTTCCTACGCACAGCTCGTCCCTTTGTAAGTACTTCTCATGTAGGTTCCTTTCCTCTATCATGTCATGTGAATTGACTCTGCTGTGCCTATGTACCATGTTTTTATCATTAACCGTTCATTTGTTTATGGACATATATGTTGCTTCTAATTCCTTGCTATTACAAGTAGAGCAGTGATAAAAAATGAATGCACATTTTCTGTAGCAGAATATACACTCCTTTGAGCATATACCCAGGATGGGAATAGCTAAGTTACCTGATAGTTCTATCTTTAATGTTTTGAGAAACCTCCATACTGATTTCCATAATAGCTATACTAGTTTGCACCTTTACCAGCAGAAAATAAGAGTTTCCTTTTCTCCACAGAATCAGCAACATCTGTTGTCAGATTTCTTGACCTTAGCCATTCTGATTGGGGTGAGGTAGTTTATAAATAAATGTTTTTAAGTGCATAAAAACAAACATTGTGATACTTTGTTTTGCAATCATTTGAAATTGTCTTAATATTTTTTCTACTAAATAATAGAGAGCATAAAAATAATCTCATAGCTTTCCAGCTAGAAAAGATATTATGATTTTTAATTTTTGTATGTTTTAAATTTTGTCATTTACTTACATATGGTTGCTAATATTTAACAAGAACTTCTTCATCATTGATTCCCTCCTGTGTTTTTATTGTAGAACAAGTCTATGGAAGTTTGTTCAATGCTACTTGCATAAACCTTGGTTTGAGTTATTTTTGAAAGGCTGTTGGTCTTTTTTCTTAGTTATTTCTACGTTCTACATTCTGGAACCCAAAATTTATATTTGATTAACTTGATATACACAGCTTATTTATGTTAGTATCCAAATTAGATGGTGATTTGGGGATTATATCTGAAACTGTTATACTTAGTTATGGTAATCTTTAGAGTAAAACCAGTTCAGGTTTGAAGATGTTCTTAATGTAAATAAATACTACTCAGTCTTTTCACTTAAATGTGTGAAGCATTTATGTAACTTGGCTTAGAGATCTGTGAAGTTTTAATGGCAAATTTCAACCATATCTAACTTTATAGAAGTTGGTATTTTTGTTGATATACACAATTTTTTTTCACATTTAACATTGATGTTGTTATGTTTTGTGTTTAGTGAATATTCACTTTGTGTTTAGTGAATACAATTAATAAGGGGCAAATAACAAAATTTTAGATGTGTTATCACCACGTCTGACAGTACTATTGCATATTGCAACATGCAGTTTTTGATAAATGGATTAAAATGAAATTCCCAGGTTTTAGATAGACAGAATCTTCACTATATTCTATATTTGCAAGTTTGGAATTTCAAGAAAAACCAAAAACAGCAGGAAGGTAAACCTCATTTTCTGTGGCAATTATGAAGTAACTCTTCTCATTATGGTGTTTTATTTGTATTTAAAAGATTGAACCTATTGCATAATAAAATGTTGAGAAGTTTTCCCTTTTGACAATAAAAAGTATTCAAAATCTGGAAGTGCACAGTTAAAAAATATTGACTTAAATTTATTGATCTTTAACTAGAAGCTTGTGATAATTATTTTCTGAGTAAGAATCAATTCAACTATATCTGAAATTGATCAGTTTGATCAGAACTGTTTCTTTAAAATGAGATACTTTAATGGCTAAGAGGAAAATATTTAAAGTAGTATAATTATTTAAGTATGAAAAGCTATTTTCAAATCTGATAAGTATCTGTTTCCTTTATTAGCAATACACCAATCCATGAAGCCCAGTGTGGGAAACATTTAAAAAAGCTTTAGCTATTGTTTTAGCACAATAGGAATCAACCCCAGGCTCCTTAGCTTCAGGCTGGAAATAAATCAAGCCCTCTACCACTGAGCTATATCTCAAGTCATGTAAAGGTTTTATAAGCACAAATACATGCACACACACACACACACACACACACACACACACATGCATAGGGGAGCTGAGTGTAGGAGGTGTTTTCAGAGGTCATATATATACATATATATATATATATAAATAATCAGTTTATTATAAAATCCAATTTTTTCAGGTTGATATTGTGATTAATTTAAACAATATCCCTCATTTTATTTCAGTCTAGAAAAGCAGTATGTATTTTTTTTAATTTTCATACGAGAAATTATACTGCATACTGTTTTGAATTTAGTAACTACTACTTAGGAAAAAAAACCTGTTGTATGGATAATTTTTACATTTAGTATCTTTGATAAGCCTGCTTTTGTCTAAATGCTGATAACTAGGGAAGATATAATTACAATATTGGGAAAAACCTGTCTTATAATTAAGGGTTAGCTGTTCTTTGAATTCATCTCCACTATATTCATATAAATTCATTAACTTCAGATGTAATTGGAAGGCACATAATTAATGCAGTAGTTCTGAATGCTTATCAAATTACCACCAATCATCAGAGTTTCTGCATGATGCTCTGCAACACAGTGCACAGACATCAATAAAATACTAATTATAAATAACTAATTATAATGACTGCACGAGATAAAAAAAACAGCATTACTTTTTAAATTAAGTTAGCTTTATTCACTTGAATATTGAAGGATGAGTTGTTTCAAGCTGTAAGATTCTGAACTGACATTTTAAATTACTCCTACTCTTATAATTAATGTCGATTCACTGGGCTGTGGGGACCATAAACAGAAAGATGCAGAGGCAAATAGGTCATACAGATTGACACACGTTTACTCGCCAGATTCTATTTAAGTGAGAGGAACAAAACATACTTTCACTGATAATAATAGACACCAAAACCACAGAAGTGTACACGCAGAAGCAGTGAACTTCCAAGAATTTCTAGGCTATCTTTCTATTATTCTATGAATTCAAAAATCTATAAGACTAAGATAATCTAAGACTGATAATCTAAGACTGAGATAAAACAGTGCACGACTGATGTTCTATTGGTAGTAGTACATCATGCAATACAGTTCCCTACACTTGAATCCTTGGCTGTCTGTTCCTCAAGTGTTTATTTATAACAGGAATCTTTATTTTATAAACCCTGACAGAATAATCTTTTAATCAGTGTAAACATTTATTCAAGAAACAAATCAAAATCATTTTCAGAATTGATCAGATTAACATTTGGTTAATAAAAAATCAAATTATTTCATTTGACAATGCTTGTTAATTACATATATCAAAATTATGAATATTGTGATTTTTCTTCCATATTCTCACTGACAAGTGGAGTACACTTGTGAATTAAAGCATTAAAGGTATGTGAGGACAGCTCTTCTAGTACTCACGGACTTAGTTCATATTCAAGATCATAGACTCATCAACTTCAGCCAAGAATTCCTGACCGTTAATAATAGAAAAAAACAAGAGTTAGCAAGTAAAGCGATTTCAGTTCTAACATTTATCTACAACACCTGATGGCTTTCCCACTACCAACACACGCATATATATATATATAACATATATATAAACATATATATATAAACATATATATATATATGTTTATAAAAAGTAGTGTGTATGTGTGTGTAATTGTTTAATAGAATGGTATGTATGCCCATTTCATCACTGACATAGTTCCCTGCTATTATTTTTATTCTCAGTGATGAAAGAAATCTATTAGAACATAAATAGAATTAAATTCATTTTAAAATAAGACATTTGAATCCTAACTGCCTAGTTCAGAGTCTTGAATTACGTCTTCTAAAGTTTCACTTTAGTTTTACCAGGGCAATCTCCGCCACCCCCCTTCCCAGGATAAAAGCTATTTAGTCTCATTTTAAAATAAAATCACAACATGTTCATTTTCTCAAGTAGAATCCCTTATTCTAAATTAATGTTCTCCTGCTTCATAGCTTGTTATCTATGTTATTGCTTCAGTAAGGAAGAGAATGGATCTTTATCCCATACCAATCCCATCAAGAAAATGTGGCTCTCTAGATTCCCTCAAGATCACAAATGCCCATAAGAGAGTCTGACTCAAGAGTTCCCATCATATCCATCCATTTGCTATTTACTTATTTATTTATTTATTTATTTATTATCCATTTATTTTATTATCTCTTTCTTTCTTTGTCTCTAAGCAGGTAGACATATATTTATGACCTATATATAGTCTTACAGGACCTGTGTATGAAACATAATCCTCAATTATTCTCACAAAAATGTATTCTTAAAGCTTGAATTGTTGAACTTCTAGCTGTAGATTCTTTCTTCCTTTGTTTTTTATTATTAAAGTGACTATTCTTTTACCGGATATAATAGCACCCATATGAAAATACACCTTGCTACAAGTGATTCAAACAATTTAATCTATCACTTGTGCCTATAATTAATTCATCCTTATGGAATATAATAATTCTTATGGAAGTTAGTACAAGAAAGACTTGAAAGTATATTTGACTCTTCTCACCCTTCAAATATTATATATATATATATATATATATATAGATATATATAGATATATATAGATATATATTCCACTGATAAGTGGATATTAGCCTGAAAAAAATCTCAGAATAAACAAGATACAATTCACAGACCACATGAAGCTCAAGAAGAAGGAAGACCAAAGTGTGGGTGCTTCGATTTTTCTGAGAAAGGGAACAAAATACTCACAGGAGCATATGAAAACAAAGTGTGGAGCAGAGACTGAAGGAAAGACCATCCAGAGACTGTCCTACCTGGGGATTTGTGCTATAAACAGTCACCAAACCTGACACTATTGAGGACTTTTGGGGAGGGGAGAGCCAGTAAGAGGGAAATCATTTGAAATGTAAATAAAGATTATTATACCTAATAAAAAAAGTTAAAAAAAAAAAGAAGTGCTTACCGAAAGGAACCTGATATGGCTGTCTGCTGAGGGGCCCTTATGTATACAGAGGCAGATGCTAGCAGTCAACCATTGGACTGAACACAGAGTCCCCAATGGATGAGTTGGAAGGAAGACTTGAGGAGCTGAAGGGGTTTGCAGCCTCATGGGAAGAACGATGATGTTGGCCAACTGGACCCCCCAGGGCTCCCAGAGATAAGCCATCAACCAAGGAATACACATGGTTCTAGCCGCATTTGTGGCAAGAGGAATGCCTTGTCGGGCATCTGTGGGAGAAGAGGTCCTTGATCCTATGAAGTCTGGATAGATGCCCCAGCATGGGGAAATCAAGGGATGGAAGGTGGGACTGGGTTGGATGGAGGGTCATCCTCATGGAGGCAGGGGGAGGGAGGATGGGTTGGGGATTTTCTGGGAGGCTGGGAAACCGGGGAAGGGAATAATGTTTGAAATGTAAATGAAGAATACATTTAATAAAAATAATAAATAAAAAACAATAATATATATGTATATATATTTGAAGTTTTAGATTAGAAAGACTGTTCTATTAATGAACAATTATTGATTACTTAAAATGCTATAAAATAGTGTTTCCTTAAATTTAGAATGTCTGGATTTATATATTAACTATTATGATAAGAGTTAAAGATTTTATTCTTGTTGTTTGTATTAATTTCTTCTATTTGGCTGTGAGTAAATACTGCTACTAAAGGTTCTCAGGGGATAAAGTATGTATTCTACTTACAATTCTGGATGACAGTCTATCACTAAGGGGACATCAAATTAGAAACTTGAATCAAGTCAAACACATTAATAGTCTAAAGGAGAGACAAATGTGCAGTCGTATAATCCAGAATTAACCCCTCAGGGAAAGATGCTAGCTAAAGTGGTCCATCTCTTCCCACAAAAATTAGCAATAAAAATGATTTTCCATGAATATTCCTACCAGTCAACCAGCTATAGTCCCTCACTGAGACTCAGGTCACAGATAATTCTAGGTTGTGGAAAATTAAAACTGAACACCGTATTTTATTTGAGTTGCCTATTTTTTGTTTGATTAGTTTTTGTTTATTATTGTTTTGGTTTTGAGAAATGGCAAGTGTTTATTTTCTACAGAAATATAAGACTGCTGTTTTCTGATGTAAGGATAAAATCTTTCCAATATAAAACTAAAAAGTAATTGACAAAAATGGAATCGAAATCCTCAAATACAACAACACTTACTGTTAAAAGTCTTGGATAGATCAGAAACTTATGGCACACACCTAACCATGATAAAACCAACATACAGCAAACCAACAGGCAACATAAAATTAAATAGAGAGAAACAGAAAGCAATCCCAGTAAAATCAGGGACAAGACAAGGCTGCCCACTCTCTATTCAATATAATACTTGTGCTAGCAAGAGCAACCAAACAACAAAAGGAGTTTGAGGGGATACACCCTGGAAAGGAGGAAGTCAAGGTATCACTATTTGCAGGTGGTATGGCAGTACACATAAGCAACTCAAAATTCCACCAGAAAACTCCTACAGCTGATAAACAACTTCAGCGAATTGAATGGATATAAGGTTAGCTCAAGTAAATCAGTTGTCTTCCTTGACACAAATGATAAACAAGCTAAGTACGAAGTTAGGGAAGCAGCAATCTTCACAATAGCCACAAATAGTAAAAAATATCTTGGTGTAAATCTTACCATGCAAGTAAAAGATCTGTATGACAAGAACTTCAAGTCTCTGAAGAAAGAAATTGAAAAGACATTAGAAGGTGAAAAGATTCCCCCATGCTGATGGATCTGTAGGATTAACATTGTGAAAACAGAAATCTTCCCAAAAACAATCCACAGATTCAATGCAATCCCCATCAAAATTCCAACATAGTTTTTTACAGACCTTAACAGAGCAATTTTCCACTTCATATGAAAAAACAAAAACCCAGGAGAGCTAAAACTATCCTGAACAATAAAAAGACTTGTGGGGTAATCACTTTTCCTGAACTTAAGCTGTACTACAGAGCTGTAGTGATAGAAACTTCATGGTATTGGCACAGAGACAACCAGGTCAATCAATGAAATAGAATTGAAGACCCAGATAAAACCCAACACACTTGTGGACACTTGATCTTTGACAAAGAAGCCAAAACCATGCAGTGGAAATAAAGAAAGAATTTTCAACACATGTATAAAGAAGCATCTTGGTTTTATGTGGAGGTCCTTGATCCACTTGGAATTGAGCTTAGTGCAAGGAGATAAGAATGGGTCAATTTGCATTCTTCTGCATGTTGACCTCCAGTTGAGCCAGCACCATTTGTTGAAAAGGCTATCTTTTTTCCACTGGATGGTTTTAGCTCCTTTGTCAAAGATCAAGTGATCATAGGAGTGTGGATTCATTTCTGGGTCTTCAATTCTGTTCCATTGATCTACATGCCTGTCACTGTACCAATACCATGCGGTTTTAAACACTATTGCTCTGTAGTACAGCTTGAGGTCTGGGATACTGATTCCCCCAGAGGTTCTTTTACTCTTGAGAATAGTTTTAGCTATTCTGGGTTTTCTGTTATTCCAGATGAATTTTTGAATTGCTCTTTCTAACTCTGAAGAATTGAGTTGGGATTTTGATGGGGATTGCATTGAATCTGTATATTGCTTTTGGCAAGATGGTCATCTTTACTATATTAATCCTGCCAATCCATGAGCATGGCAGATTTTTCCATCTTCTGAGGTCTTCTTCAATTTCTTTCTTCAGAGACTTGAAGTTCTTGTCATACAGATCTTTCACTTGTTTGGTTAGAGTCACACAAAGATTCTTTATATGGTTTGTGGCTATCGTGAAGGGTATCATTTCTCTTACTTCTTTCTCAGCCTGCTTATCCTTTGAGTATAGGAAGGCTACTGACTTGCTTGAGTTGATTTTATATCCGGCCACTTTGCTGAAGTTGTTTATCAGCTGTAGGAGTTCTCTGGAGGAGTTCTTTGGGTTGCTTAAGTATACTATCATATCGTCTGCAAATAGTGATAGTTTGACTTCTTCCTTTCCAATTTGTATCCCTTTGACTTCTTTTTGTTATCTAATTGCTCTAGCTAGAACTTCAAGTACTATACTGAAAAGATATGGAGAGAGAGGGCAGCCTTGTCTAGTCCCTGATTTTAGTGGGATTGCTTCAAGTTTCTCTTCATTTAAATTGATGTTGGCTACTGGTTTGCTGTAAATTGTTTTACTATGTTTAGATATAGGCCTCGAATTCCTGATCTTTCCAAGACCTTTAGCATGAAAGGATGCTGAATTTTGTCAAATGCTTTCTCAGCATCTAATGAGATGACCATGTGGTTTTTTTCTTTGAGATTTTTTATATAGTGGATTACATTGATGGGTTTCCTTATATTGAACCATCCCTGCATCCCTGGGATGAAGCCTACTTGATCGTGGTGAATGATCGTTTTGATGTGTTCTTGGATTCGGTTGGCAAAAATTTTATTGAGTATTTTTGCATCGATATTCATAAGAGAGATTGGCCTGAGATTCTCTTTCTTCGTCGGATCTTTGTGGGCTTTTGGTATTAGCGTAATTGTGGCTTCATAGAACGAGTTGGGTAGTGTTCCTTCTGTTTCTATTTTGTGGAATAGTTTGAAGAGTATTGGTGTTAGGTCTTCTTTGAAGGTCTGATAGAATTCTGCACTAAAACCATCTGGACCTGTGCATTTTTTGGTTGGAAGACTTCCAATGACAACTTCTATTTCTTCAGGGGTTATAGGACGGTTTATATGGTCTATTTGATCCTGATTTAGTTTTGGTATTTGGTATCTGTCAAGGAAATTGTCCATTTCCTCGAGATTTTCTAGTCGTGTTGAAAACAGGCTTTTGTAGTAGGATCCGATGATATTTTGAATTTCCTCAGTTTCTATTATCTCTCCCTTTTCGTTTCTGAATTTATTAATTTGGATACTGTCTCTGTTCTGAAACTAATAGAAAGGAAACTAGGGAAGAACCTTGAACATATGGGCACAGAGGAGAATTTCCTGAATAAAACTCCAATAACTGATGCTCTAAGATCAAGAATTGACAAATGGGACCTCATTAAATTACAAAGTTTTTGCAAGGCAAAAGACACTGTCAAAAAGACAAAGCAGCAACCAACTAACTGGGAAATGATCTTTACCAACCCTACATCGACAGAGGGCTAATATCCAATTTATACAAAGAACTCAAGAAGTTAATCTAGAGAGAGGCAAGTAACCCTATTAAAAAATGGAGTACAGAGCTACACAAAGAGTTCTCACCTGAAGAATATCTAATGGCTGAGAAGCACCTAAAGAGATGTTCATCATCCTTAGTCATTAGGGAAATGCAAATCAAAACAACCCTGAGATTCCATCTCACACCAGTCAGGATGGCTAAGATCAAAAACACAGGAGACAGCAGTTGTTGGCGAGGATGTGGAGAAAGAGGAACACTCCTCCACTGCTGGTGGAATTGCAAGCTGGTACAACCACTCTGGAAAGCAGTCTGGCGGTTCCTCAGAAAACTGGACATGACACTCCCAGAAGATCAGGCCATACCACTCCTAGGCATATACCCAGAGGCTTTACCTGCATGCAATAAGGACACATGCTCCACTATGTTCATAGCAGCCTTATTTATAATAGCCAGAAGCTGGAAAGAACCCAGATGTCCCTCAATGGAGGAATGGATTCAGAAGATGTGGTATATTTACACAATGGAATACTACTCTGCAATTAAAAACAATGAATTCACGAAATTCCTAGGTAAATGGTCAGAACTTGAAAATATCATCCTTAGTGAGGTAACCCAATCCCAAAAGAACACACATGGTATGCAGTCACTGATAAGGGGATATTAACCCAGAATCTCAGAATACCCTAGACAAAATTCGCATATGAATAGATTTCTAGGAAGATGGAAGGAGAGACCCCTGGTCCTGGAAAGACTGGATGTAGGGGAATGCCAGGACAGAGAAGCGAGATGGGGTTGAATGTCGAAAAGAGGGAGGGAAGGGGGCTTATGGGACTTTCGGGGAGGGAGGAAATGGGAAAGGGGAAATGATTTTGAATGTAAATAAAAAAAAACTTAGAAAATAAAATAAAATTAAAAAAAAAAACAAAAAAAGAAGCATCTTGGTCCATATTTATTACCTTGCAGAAAGCTCAAGTCCAAAGACATCAAAGATCTTTTTTTTTTCTTTTTTTTTTTAAATTTTATTTTCTAATTTTTTTTATTTACATTCCAAATCATTTCCCCTTTACTGTTTCCTCTCTCCCTGAAAGTCCTATAAGACCCCTTCCCTCCCTCTTTTCTCCATTCAACCCCCTCTCCTTTCTCTCTCCTGGTGGTCCCCTACATCCAGTCTTTCCAGGACCAGGGGTCTCTCCTTCCATCTTCTTAGAAATCTATTGATATGCGAATTTTGTCTAGAGTATTCTGAGATTCTGGGTTAATATCCCCTTATCAGTGACTGCATACCATGTGTGTTCTTTTGGGATTGGGTTACCTCACTAAAGATGATATTTTCAAGTTCTGACCATTTGCCTAGGAATTTCATGAATTCATTGTTTTTAATTGCAGAGTAGTATTCCATTGTGTAAATATACCACATCTTCTGAATCCATTCCTCCATTGAGGGACATCTGGGTTCTTTTCAGCTTCTGGCTATTATAAATAAGGCTGCTATGAACATAGTGGATTATGTGTCCTTATTGCATGCAGGTAAATCCTCTGGGTATATGCCCAGGAGTGGTATGTCCAGATCCTCTGGGAGTGTCATGTCCAGTTTTCTGAGGAACCACCAGACTGCTTTCCAGAGTGGTTGTACCAGCTTGCACTTCCACCAGCAGTGGAGGAGTGTTCCTCTTTCTCCACATCCTCACCAGCAGTGGAGGAGTATTCCTCTTTCTCCACATCCTCGCCAACAACTGCTGTCTCCTGTGTTTTTGATCTTAGCCATCCTGACTGGTGTGAGACAGGGTTGTTTTGATTTGCATTTCCCTAATGACTAAGGATGATGAACATCTCTTTAGGTGCTTCTCAGCCATTAGATATTCTTCAGGTGAGAACCTTAACATAAAACCAGAGGACAAAATGGGAAATAGCCAGGAATGTATTGGCGCAGCGGAAAATTTCCTCAAAAGAACACCAAGGTCTCAGGCTCTAAGATCAAAAATTGGCAATGTAACTGAAAAGCTTCTGTAAGACAAAGGATACTGTCAATAGGACAAAATGGCAACCTACAGATTGGGAAAAGAACTTCACTAACCCTATATCTGCAAGATGGCTAATATTCAAATTCCATAAAAACTCAAGACGCTAAACTACTCAATCAAAAAATTAGGTGTAGAACTAAACTGAGATTTTACATCTGAGATCTAGAATGGCTGAGAAGCACCTAAATAAATGTTCAACACCCTTAGGAACCAGAAAAATGCAAATCATAAAGACCTTTATAGTCCACCTCAAGTCATCAAATGGCTAAGATAAAAAACTCAAGGGGCAGCACATGCTTGTGAAGATGTGGAGCAAGAGAAACACTCCTCCATT
Source organism: Tokudaia tokunoshimensis (assembly GCA_036184795.1). NCBI lineage: Eukaryota > Metazoa > Chordata > Mammalia > Rodentia > Muridae > Tokudaia > Tokudaia tokunoshimensis. The sequence continues at coordinate 67,900,299 of BTHU01000015.1, forward strand.
GCCAGTGGGTTTGCAAAGTGGTTTAACCATTTTAGAAATCAATGCGGTGGTTCCTCGGAGAATTTGAAATAGTTCTACCTGAAGACCCAGCTATATTGCTCCTGGGCATATATCCAAAAGATTCTCAACAATACCACAAGGACATGTGTTCCACTATTTTAATAGCAGCCTTATTCATAATAGCCAGAAGCTGGAAACAACCCAGATGTCCCTCAACCAAAGAAAAGATACAGAAAATGTGGTATATTTACACAGTGGAATACTATTTAGCTATTAAAAATGAGGACATCATAAATATTGTGGGAAAATGGTTGGAACTAGAAAATATCATCCTGAGTGAGGTAACCCAGACACAAAGTACATACATGATATGTACTCACTGATTTGTGTATATTAACCAAAAGGTACAGAATACCTAGGATACAACCCACAGACCATAAGAAGTATAACAAGTAGAAAGGCCCAGGTGAGGATGTTTTAATTCCACTTAGAATGGGGGAAAGAAACAATCATGGAAGGCAGAGGGAGGTCAGAACTTAGGTGGGAGAGGGGAAGACAAGAAAAAGGTGAATAGGATCAGGGATGGGGAGGATACAGGAAAGTAGCCCAGAAAGCCAGGAGAATGAATGGAGGTTGAGGGAAGGCAGAACCTCTAGAAATTCCCAGAGACCTGGGATGTGAATGTATCCCAGGTCTCAGGCAGGATGATATTAGCTGAAATGCTGAAAAACAGAGGGGAATGGAACATGAAGAGACCACCCTTAGTAGATAGACCTGGCACCCAGTGGAGGGATGGGGCTACCAACCTACCTTCAAATTTTTTGTCTAAAAGAAATACAAAAGTGGAGTAGAGTTTGAAGGAAAGGTCTTTCATTGACCAGCCCAACTTGATATCCATCCTATGAACAGGCACCAAACCCCAACACTATTGCTGATTCCTGGCATGGTTGTCTTCTGAGAGGCTCTACCAGCAGCTGACTGAGACAGATGCAGATACTTAACCAAATATTGGACTGATGTCAGGGTCTCCTATGGAAGAGTTAGGTGAAAGATTGAAGGAGTTGAAGGGGATGACAACTCCATAGGAAGACCAACAGTTTCATCTAACTTGGACCCCTGGTCACTTCCAGAGACTATGTCACCAACCAAAGAGCATACATGGGCTGGTCCATCCTCCCTGGCACCTATGTAGTAGAGGACATCCTAGTCTGGCCTCAGTGGGAGAGTATGCACTTAATCCTGTAAAATCTTGATGCCACAGGGAAGAAGGATGCTGGTGGGGGTGTGTTGGGGGTGATGTAGGTTGTTGGGGGAGCACCTCAGAAGCAAAAGGGAAGAGGGATGGGGTGAAGAACTTGGGGAAGAGGGGCAAAATTTTAAATGTAAATAAATAAAATACTTTAATAAAAAAGAATTTTATCCACCAATGGAAACTAAAAGTAATACATATCTATGCCACAAGAACATAAATAGATAAGTAAAATTGCTGATAAATTACAAATACAGGAAGATTGATAGTACTTGTGACAATAGTGAATGAACTCATCGTTACTATCTATAACATGTCTTTGTCTAAACAATTTACCCTAATGCACTGAACTAATATATTCTCTAACATTTAATAAAATTCACTGGTTTACAAATGAAAAGGATATATTTCTCTCAAATTTATGCTGATAGCAAGAAAAAAAGGCATTTTATCGATTTTGCATTATTTTCCGATTTAATACTGGTTTCAGCTACAAGGGAATTTCTGTCACACTTCTGATTTCAGTGTTGTTTGTTTCAGAAGTTCATATTTTAATGAACAATTGCTAGCTATGTTTATCTAAGGCATAAAATCAATAATATTATCTTGCTAGTAAGGAAAATAATAATTCAGAGATTCACTGAATTCTTTGAGAATGTTTGTTGTCAGAAGTTTAAGAAAAGAATTTTCTGTAGTCTTCCCACACAAAACTACATGGGCAGCATATATACAGGATCACACATAGACACACAGACACACCATACACACACACACACACACACACACACACACACACACACACACACACACTTTTTGGGTTCTTATGTCTTTTACACTTAAAAATCAGTTTCATTATAGTCATAACATACTTAAATTTCTTTTTTGACAATTTCATGATAGATATAATGTATTTATTTCTACCCTCTCTCCATCATCCACTAAAATTCATTTCAAAAAGTTCCTTTTCTACTTTCATGTATTTTGGGAGTGGTGTGCATTCATGTGTAACCCACTGAGTTTAATTACGGTTTTTGACATGAGTAGAGGTTGAGTGGTTTACTGGATCAAGGTCAAGTAACCAGTGTCTACACAATTAAAGAAATGTGCTTCCATTTCCCTCCTAGTCATTAGCCCCAAATGGCTTCTCAGGACATAATAATCCTTCACCAACCCCATCTGCATTTTAAATGGAATATTCCCAGCCCCATATGGAGTAGATTTTGTGGACTAAGGCAAAACTTCTATGGTTTCAAAGCCTTTTGATTCAGATTCTTATAAGAGCACTTAACATAGCTGTACAATAAATGCTTCAGATTGGAAAACTTGAGGAAAGGCTGAACACAATTCAATCAGACTGCAATATCCTGGATGCATTTGAAGACTCTGTTTGTGACACATGTCAATTATCTACTGCTGTCCTACAAAATCTTTGAAACTGGTAGCATGCAGATATGTATGACACTATAATGCTTTCAATAGAGAAAAGTTAAACTGGAACAATATATTTTACTTTATGATCCAACTTTAGTTTTTGCTGCTCTGAATATTTTTGATAATGATGTTGCCATGATCATTAACTATAAATCTTATTTCCATCCACTTTTTATACCCTATTCTTAAACTGTTCTGTGTTTTGCTCCAGTAAATAACTCAACCAATACTCATGTCAAGAACCCTAATTAAACTCAGTGGATTACACATGAATGCACACCACTCCCAAATACATGAAAGTAGAAAAGGAACTTGTTGGGAGGAATTTTAGTGGGTGTTGGAGAGGAGGTAGAAATTAATGAGTTTCATATGTGATCAAAATGCAATATATACAGTATGAATACATTATATTATAATATTTTATTATATATATTGTATATATTATGTGTTGGGTTCTTCTTCATCTTAAAGGCAACCATAAGAACTTTCCTTTGGACTCTTTCATTGCTAGATCCTAAATATGGATTTTATTTCTTCAACAAGAGTCATAATTCTCTCTTTCACAGTGCCCATTAGCATTCTAGTTTAGCGGTCATGGGTATTCTGAAGGTTCAGTGATCTGTGTGTGTTTGAGGATTCTCCTGTTAGAGGAGGGTTTTCTTGTGAAGAAGCACAGTAACGCAACTTTAGTAACTGTTGTGATGTATAATTGCTAGTTTTCCACTAATGACATCATTCTGCATCTCATAAAGAACTATTTAAGTGTTTATGCTATCACCTCATTTTAATTCAACAGTGAATATATGCCTTTAAAAAATAAAAGCTGAACATCTTTTAAAACTTGTAAATTTTTACAAGCACCAATATATGATCAACCTTTAAAGAAATCTTTATATAAAACATTATCTCTGCTTAAATTTGTAATTTGACACCTTAAATGGATGTTCTTTACATACTCCTATCCCAGTGATTTCACCTTTTTCTTCAATGAAAAGAAAAAGTAGCAAGTTTCCTATATAATGGACAGACCACACATCAAGGTCTTAACATCATTCATTCCTGTCACCCTTGTAATATGAAGGAAATGTTAGCAACTATGTTTAAAATGGTGAGATCAATTAATTCCTTGAGATGACAAGTATTTTCTTATTTGAAGTGCTTGAAAACTATTAGACTGGACAAAATGGTAAAGATTATTGTAGCTTTTGGACAAAAATATTTAACCGTTGAACAAACAATTAAGCAGGAAAAAGTTTATGACCAAAGTAGAAGTGAGAAAAACAAACCGTATGTAAAATATCTAGTGTGGAGTTTTAATAAGGAAGCACATGGTCAGTATGGTCAGTCTTGGAGGTTTGGGGGTTTGTTTTATTTTGTTTCATTTCTTTCCCCCTCTTTTTTTTTTGTTTTTTTTTTTTTTGTTTTTGTTTTTGTTTTTTTGTTTTACAAGTAAGGAAAATAAAACATTTATAAAGGTTGTTTGCTAATTCTAATTGGTTGGTTGGTTTCCTTATTAGAAAATATGAACACAGTAATTATCCTTATAAAAAATTCTAACATAGTGGAGCATGTGTCCTTACTGCATGCAGGTAAAGCCTCTGGGTATATGCCCAGGAGTGATGTCCCTCAATGGAGGAATGGATTCAGAAGATGTGGTATATCTACACAATGGAATACTACTCTGCAATTAAAAACAATGAATTCACAAAATTCCTAGGCAAATGGTCAGATCTTGAAAATATCATCCTTAGTGAGGTAACCCAATCACAAAAGAACACACATGGTATGCAGTCACTGATAAGGGGATATTGACCCAGAATCTCGGAATACCCTAGACACAATCCGCATATCAATAGATTTCTAAGAAGATGGAAGGAGAGACCCCTGGTCCTGGAAAGACTGGATGTAGGGGAACGCCAGGACAGAGTAACGAGAGGGGGTTGAATGGAGAAAAGAGGGAGGGAAGGGGGCTTATGGGACTTTCGGGGAGGGAGGAAACGGGAAAGGGGAAATGATTTGGAATGTAAATTAAAAAAAAATAAAATAGAATAAATAATTTAAAAAAAAAGAAAAATTCTAACAGGAATATTTGAAAATGTTCAAGAGGTTTGAGAAGTCCACCAATAAAGTAGAAAAGTATGAACTTTTCCAAATATTCCTAATAAGGTGGTGTCATTGTTGTTAATATGTTGCATAAAACCTGATCTGCACTTTCTAAATTTCTTATGTTTCACCTTGTGTTCTTTGTATCCTTTATAGTCTTGCTTATTTAAATATCATTCTTAGAAAAACATAGTCATATGTTTTAAAAGTAACACATGTTTGCATAAAGTGTGTTAATCTATGATTGGATACAACTTGTTTATTATCCTGATCATGAAATTCAACTGGAAGACTCAAGCTTACTATACACTATCAGAATGTTTGCACAATGGTTTGTGTCTTATTTTTCCTGCTCCTCATATTCAAATACCCTAATAAATTATGTAGTGAAGTAAGGGTTTATTCTGACTTATATTTTCTCAGTCAGGAGATATGTCTGGTTCCCCACCTCGGTTAAAACATGCAAAATAATTCCCTACAGATAATGCCAAAGGCCAAATGTGGTGGTATACATGAGAAATGTCATCTACTGGATCCAGCCTTTGATTCCTTGTTTCCTGGGAGCCAGAGCTGTCTGGGGGAAACTTAGGCAGTACAGCTCTATTGGAAAACGTATGTCACTGGAAGTGCAGTTTCCTGAGTTTAAAGCAACATGTCTCTTCCTGCTTCTTCCTCAGTTTCCTGTTTCTGCAGTCATGTTGTTAGGGAGTAAAAATGCCTTCTCAGAAAATATCACAGTAAGTACTTAGAGATTAACACAGGAATGCATCCTTAATAATACACAGTTACTAGTTCTGGCACACATACATCAAAGGAAACCATCCCTAAACAGAAATCCTCATTATCATCCAAAGTTTCATATCCTCAAGTTACATTTTGAGCAATTATGTGTCAGAATTTCCAAGTGTTGGATGTTTGGACTTACAGGGAGATCTACAAGGTAAAAATATTATTATAGCTGTCTGGAAACAAACCATGGTTGATTTTCTGAGGCAGCCTTCCGCAGGGCTGGCCTGCTTGCCTGTCAATGTTTAAGCTCCTCCTGCTATGAGAATAAGGACTTCATAATGCATCAGCATAAGTGAAGGTGCAGAGAAAGCACCCACCCAACTATACCACTCTATGGCTGGAGGTTGGCAGCACAAAGGTCGCTGTGCTCAATTACTAGGGAAACCAGATATATGAAATAAGTAGTGGTGTCTCCTCAGTGAAGGAGATAAAATATTTGCTTTCCACCCTGAAAGTTGAGAGTGAATGTAGTTGGTAATCTGGTGACCTTTTGCTATCAGTTAGAGTCAAACTTCACCTAAATCCTCCAGAACAATTATCCCAAACTTTCTCTTCCCAGACCTATAGCTTTAGTTCACAGGTAATAGAGCCCATCATTAGGATACATTTCCTGATGACTTATATGCTGTCTCAGAGACAATTCCAAATCCTGGGTCCTTAAGGTATAGAACTCATCTTCAAAGTCATATAGACTTGGCAAAAGAGTTTCTATATAGTTACACCTTAAGTGTTATTATGCAACTGGAATTGTAATGATTGTTACCTGAAAACCAGGAATAGGAATTATTGTTATCTGGAAACTTTTTTCCAAATTATACTAAGTTATATGCTTAAAATAAAATAAAATAAAATGCCTGACTCTCAAAGTTTGATCCATCCTGACTGATCTGGTCAGGCTAAACCACATTTCCATGTTCACCACATCACAGTTTTGTTTTTCTGCCTGCCATGATGTTTCTATGGAGCCCCCAGCCACATATACAACATAGATAGAAATAAAGACTTATTGAGGATCAATTTGATCAAACTCTTAAAGGTGATGGAGGAAGAACAAAGAGAAAATTATTTTAAAGAGGCAGATTCTGTATGACAGTCATCAGGGTGAGAGTAATTGAGCTGGTACACGCTGTTTAAACTGACTGAACTAGATAGACACCATTGCTAGGAGTAGTTGACCATTGAGGGCAGACTAAGAGATGTTTCTGTTGGTTTAAGGGAGGTTTCTGGTTACGAATAAACAACCTTTGGGCCTCTATTTACCCAATAACATTTTTTTTCTATTCAGCCTGCTAAATTCCATATGTTACAGACATTGTTACTGGCATTTCCATTTGAGGGACAGGAGAGCTTTGGACTGAACAACAAAGAACGAATGGTGGACTTCACTCAGTGCCTTTCCCGTTCATTACAATATAGAGTCATGTTTATGTTAGAGGTACAAATTTTTCCTTCCCAAGATCTGTTCACTAAATACTACTTTGTGTAATAACATTTGCAAAAGCAAGTTCAGTAGAAGTTTTATTATATCAATGTATGATTTGCAGTTTCTCCCTACCACCTGCTTCCGTACGTTACTACTGTGACTGACTCTTATTCCTCTGGAATAATTACCTAAACAATTTTTTTTCCTATTTATTACCTTGGTTGTGGAACTGTACCATGGCAACAGAAAAGTAAGCAATGCAGAAGTCGGTACTAGAGCATGTGAATAAACTGACCATTCTGCATTGTATTGTTTTGGAAGCCTTTGGAAGAATTCACAATGTTAAAACAGATAAGTAAGTATATACTGTAAATTGAGATTAAATGAGTGGTCTAGAAACTTGGAAGACAGTAGTACTGATAGCCATACGAACAAGTTCGTGAGGTTTCAGATGGGGTCAGTCTTAGCAACTAAACTATAGCATATTCCTGTAATATTTTGGCAAAGAATATGGCTGTCTTCTGTCCTTCTCCTAAGAACATGCCTGAGGCTACATTGAAAAGCAAAGGGCTAATTTCCTTGGTAGAAGAAATTTCTAGTCAGCATAATGTTGAATGTATTGCATGGTTGTTTGTGCAGGTGTTAATAATAAAAAGGAGCATCAGGGATAGAAAGGCAAACAAAATGTTCAGTTTGGAGAGAAAAGGGACACTGCCAAGAAAAGTAGGAACCTAGAAACCTTAGTGTCACAGCCAAGGCAGGTGCTAAAAGAGAGGCTATTAGGAATATTTGTGGCATTAAGCAGGAGGCCTGCTTTGTACTAGGAAGAAAACAAAAAACAAAAAACAAAGAAAACATAAAACTGGAAATGATGCCCTAAGGGCAAGAATTCATTCTGCTAAGATTGTGAAATGGGGGGGGGGGGGGAAGGCTAAAGGTTTCCTTCTCCTTTAAAGCACCAATAAACAAAACAAAAACAATATGGTTCAAGGGACCAGATGTCTGACCCAGTTTGCATAGTTTTTTCATATGGTTCTGACTTTAGAGGAAAGGAAGCATTTCTTGAACCTATGAATCTAAATCGTGGATAGCAGCGGAGAACCTAAAATATTGGAGATGCCAGAGCCTTCATTCCTCTTTTGAAATATAATTTATAATCTGTCCTATAATATGGTGGAAGTATATAATTTTTTTTGTTTTTTTTTATTGGATATTTTCTTTATTTACATTTCAAATGTTATCTACTTTCCCAGTTTCCCCGCTCCTGGAAGCCTCCTATCCTATCCTCCATCCCCCTGCTTCTATGAGGTTGTTCCTCCACCCACTCCACTCCCACCTCCTTATCCTCAATTCCCCTACACTGGGGTGTCTATTGAGCCTTCATAGGACCAAGGACCTCTCCTCCCATTGATGCCTGACAAAGCCATCCTCTGCTACATATGCAGTCGGAGCCATGTGTGCTCCTTGGTTGGTGGTTTAGTCCCTGGGAGCTCTGGGGATTTGGTTGGCTGATATTGTTGTTCATCTTATGAGTTTGCAAACCCCTTCAGCTCCTTCAGTCCTTTCTCAAACTTCTCCATTGAGGACCCCAAGCTTAGTCCAATAGTTGGCTGTGAGCATCCACCTCTGTATTTGTAAGACTCTGGCAGGGCCTCTCAGGAGACAGTCAGATCAGGCTCCTTTCAGCAAGTATTTCTTGGCATCCACAATAGTGTCAGGATTTGGTGACTATATAAAGGGTGAATCCCCAGGTTGGACAGTCTCTGGATTGCCTTTCCTTCAGTCTCTGCTCTATACTTAATCTCCATATTTGAAATTTGTTCCCCTTCTCATAAGAATTGAAGCCCACTCTTTGGGCTTCCTTCTTCTTGACCTTCATCTGGTCTGTAAATTGTATCTTAGGTATTTCGAGCTTCTGATCCACTTTTCAGTTAGTACATATCATGTGTTTTCTTTTGTGATTGGGTTACCTCACTCAGGTTGATATTTTCTAGTTCCATCCATTTGCCTAAGAAGTTCATGAATTCATTGTTTTTAATAGCTGAGTAGTAATCCATTGTGTAAATGTACCACATTTTCTGTATCCATTCTTCTGTTGATGAACATCTGGGTTCTTTCCAATTGCTATGAACATAGTGGAACATGTGCCCTTATTGGAGCATCTTCTGGGTGTATGCCCAGGAGTGGTATAGCTGGGTCCTCAGATGAGGAGGCTATGTCCAGGAGAGATGGCTCAGCAGTTAAGAGCACGGACTGCTCTTCTGAAGGTCCTGAGTTCAAATTCCAGCAACCACATGGTAGTTCACAGCCATCCTTAATGAGATCTGACGCCCTTTTCTGGTGTCTCTGAAGACAGTTACAGTGTACTTACATATAATAGTATATAATTTTTTATAGCATGTTATGATTAAGAGACTGTCTTAATTTTCAGAAGAATCTTTGATGTTTGAACTTTGGAATGGTATTAAAACTGTGAAGGACTATGGAGACTTTTGGAGTAGTACTAATTTCAATTTTGTGTTATGATATGGCTATGGGACTTATGAGGACACAGGAGCAGATTAAAAATGTACTCCATAGGCTGTAGTGTGTGGAGAGTTAGTGTCCAGTTGATTGGAGCTATTGAATGAGGTTTAAATGTTGCAGTCTAGCTTGAGGAGAAAAATCAGTGGGCAGCTTGGGTTTTAAAGACTGGTGCCACTTCCTGTTCACTCTCTATGCTTTGAGTTCCTGGTGGAGGCTGTGAGCTATCAGCTTCCTTACCTAATTACCATGCTTACAGCTTACTTCTATTCTTGTGAACCATGATGGCTTTTAATGCCTCTGGAATCATAAAGCTAAATAAAATCTTTCGTCTATAAATGTCCTTTGTTAGTTTGCTTTATCATACTAAAAAGATAAGCAGCTTCTACACCAGGATCCTACATAATTCTAGGTTTTTATAAGTTGGCAATTCACTTTAAGTTATCATGGTCTTTGAATTCTTGTAATTCATATATCAAAGGTGTTCTACCAAGTCATTTTTAATGGTTGAGACCCTTCTATTTCTAAAGTATTAACAGTAATTTCATATTTTTAAAATGTCATTATTCAATTCTTGAAAATACAGATAAACCTGGCATAAAAATCAAAATGCACAAAATGTGATTGGAAATTAGAATCATCAATCATTGATTAAGTACACTTGCTATTTTTTTCAGAAGACCTGATTCATGCATCAGTAAACACTTGGCAGTTCATGACTCCCTACAATTCCAGTTCCAGATACTTAAACATAAGTGTGTTTAAGTTGTATGGGTATTAGACACACTCATGTTACATACAAATACATACAAGGAACCCATACACATAAATAAAAATAAATGAATCTGTCTTAAAAGACACAAATGAGTTAATAATGTATATGCTCAACAGCATCTGGCTTTCAATATCACATTTAATTTTTCTCTCAGATTTTCCTGAAATTTCATATAGTTATATGTATATTTATGTATATTTATATTATTCTTTTAGGATTAGTGTTTTCATTCAAAAGCTATAACATGACCATGTTTAATTTTACGAATGCTATTTTCTCCCATCATTTTTAGAGTCATCATTCCTATACAATGTACCTTCCATAAAACTTAAAAATTCTTCATTATATTTGGCAAACAAATAAACAGAAATTGGCAACATTATATTTCATATTTAGTTTTGGCAATTTCATTAAGGTGGAGATAAAGCAATTAAAAATTCTAAGTCATCTTATTTGCTCTTGATTATTTATAGATACACCAATATTAAAAGTCAGTTGTTTTGTTCATTATAATTCTACAAATATACTGCGTGTTGATGAACTAAACAATTATACTTAACTAGTATCGTTGTGAGCGTAAAGTGTTAATGCTGAATAAAAGCACAAGTTTTCACAAATTATTAGTCAAAGTATGCTATTCAGTTTAGAAAAGAAATGAACACATTTGTATTACAGAACATCCTATAATTTCAATTATCTCTATAATTTCCTTGAATTTTAATAGTGCCATATGTCCTACATCCTATCCAATGTATTGATCATTTAACAGCATGAATTCTACTATCATAATAAAGTATGTGTGTAGTACTAAATTTTATTGATCATTACAGGACTATATCTTGCAAAAATCTTAGAAAACCTATTGAAAATGAAAATTTGTGATGACAATAATATGGTAAATAAAGGTAGCTAGGATATCACAACAAAGTTTGACTACTGCAATATGTATATCTGCTTGCAAAGATACAAGTTTTACACATATTGCTAAGCATAAAGGTAACTGAATGAACTGATAAATCCTGAAAGTCATAAGTAATAATACACGGTAAATTCATCAGTCAGCCACAAGAAGGCTGTTTCAAGTGATATTCCCAAAGCTGGCGTAGAACTGTATGCAATTTTCATTGGGGACATGCAAAGTGGGACAGTGAACGGAAAAAATAAGCAAGAATAGGACATTATAAAAATCTACTTGAAAGGATTGCTAAAGTTCAAGTGGTCACAGAATCTGATGACAAAACAATAAACTAATACACTTAACTAATGTCATTCTAATGTTTTGAGCTTAGTATCATTTTTAATTGCTATAATCCCTGGGATTATCAGAAAGCATCCTATATGGGAATTATTAGCATTATATAAATATTATATCTTTCTCTCACTTTGAATAAATCCTCAAAGGATTACTTAAAGTAACTGTGTATGGAAGTTTTACAGGGACCGTTTTACAGAGACAGGTTGGAGAGAGAACAAGCTAGACACAGATGAAGACAGAATGAACCAGGTAATGAAAAGAATCCAGAAAACTAGAATATGTTACCAAAGTCAGCATGAGGCCAAGCAGATCAATCCAGGCTGAAGAAATTGGATTGAATTAGTCATGTTGGAAGATTAGGTTGTATGGAGGTTAAAAGCTTCCAGGGCTAGGTGTAGGGATTGTTGATAGCTAGAACAGAGAAAGAAATACTCTGTGTTTAGCTCAAGCCATGGATTCTCACAACTTCGACACTTCTCTCATTACATTCTTTCATCTGTCATACTAAAACCGACATTTACTTGTACTAAATGGATACTCAACAACATATGTTCCTTTTTAGGAAGAAAAAAAGATGAAACAAAACAACAGTTTTGATATCAAAACACTTATTAAGACAATGGGATGATACTCATGGGTCTTTCTTTTTACAGTTTATAATTCTTCTCTGAAGTGTGTGATTCATAGGGTTGAGAGCATATTTAATATAATAGCAGCTTTACTATAGCACTGTTTGTTCATCCAGTGTCTACTCTCAAGTTAGTGATTAATTTGAAATGTTTTGTTTGAGAAAATAATTAAGATTTCACTTTTGATATTACCTCTTTATAAAGTTGATTCAAGAAATACAAAAGGTCTAGCATACATGACTACAATTGAGCAGCTACCAATTAGTATGATGTCAAAAAGAATTTTGATTCTATTGTCACGTGGCAAAACATGTGCGCTATCAAACATGTTTCTTTTCATTTTTTTCTGGAGAATATTTAAGTCACATTTTCTTTTTTTTTTTAATAGATATGAGAAGCAATGCATTAAGAAGTAGATAATGGGAGGAAGATTCACATGCTTCACCTGTTTGAATGATTATCCTTGCCTTTCACACCTGTGAACTTGTGAGCCGGGCTTTAAGGCTAGTGTAGCCAGAAATAGCAAAAACACAAGCCCTGTATTGCTGCTAAAAGCTGAAATTCATACAAGCACACATTTTTACTCTTATAGGACTAAAAATTGACTTTCTCTTAAGCCACTGATAAGTATGCACTTTGTATGATAAAGAGCTGATCTAACCTGATTCAGCTACATTGATTGGACAACACAGATCTGGCCTCCTCCTGTTGTTAATTTCTTAGTTCTGGATGTATAACCTCTTGCTACAAAGCCAGAATTTTATTTTTTTTAATATGGTTGCTTGGTATCAAATGCCATCCTTTATGCTCAAGAAGCAAGCATCTTACTGACTGAGCTCTCTTTGGCCTCCCATCTTTCACTCTTTTGATCATGATTTATCAGGCATTTATGCAGATAGACAAATGCTTACTGTAAGCATGCCACTGTTGTCAAATGTATCTATTTTCAGGGCAGGGAAATGAATGTTTCATATTTTTCTGACTTTTGAGTATCCGATTTAAATGATTTCATTTTATCCTTCTCTGAAACATTACAGGTGCAATTTAAGTAAAATCAAGGAAAGTTTCATTATAGAAAGTAAGGAAATGGCAAAACCTAAAATAAAAATGGAGTTATAACAAATACTGCTATTTCCACATTGTTTGGTATTAGACAAAAAAGTAGTCTTGTGTTTTTATTTTTAAAAATGTAACATAACAGGGACAAGTAACATTCACATACACACAGAGTCTCTCTCTCAACAAAATTTTGGAACTTTTCAAATAGAAGAAATATTCTCTCAGTCAGGGCCAGCATGAAGAATGTGCACCTAAATTATTCAGCTATACCATGTATGGGCCAATTGTATTAATGACCTGCTATTGATAGCCTGCCATTGTTGTGAAACACTGCAACTTATGGTCAAAGTCTCCTATGAACTCTGTCCAAATGGAGGATTCCCTTATTCCAGCAGGGCTTCCCTTTCTCAGATCTTGTCTGGGGAGCTCGACTCCAACACCTTCTACTTGTAGAAAGTCAGGTAACCCTAGGCAAATCTACAAGGTCAACTTCCTTTTTTTTAAAATTAGAACCTGTCCAGTAAGACAGGCTAAAATTCCTGTAATGCCTCTCCACACAAATGAGGCATTCACAGTCAATGATTTTACATTCACCCTGAAACCTCCTTGCTACCCTCCAAGGTTCATATATAGCCTTTATTCACCATGGATAAAGTGTATGCCTATGAGCTGTTCCACTGAAAGTCATCTAACAGAGCTGTTTCCTTGAGTGCCTTCTAAAAGAGCTGCAACATTAATACCCTTGGAGAAGGCCTTCAAAGGAAGGTCTTCTCTTCTCTTGTACTCACATCTACCTTGACCTGGATCCTGCAGACTTCTCCCATTCCAGGCTTCACTTTATCCTTCTAGCCCAAGTGTACAGCTGTGCTCAGATACCCTGAAGGAGAAAACAGTGGACAAGGAACCACCAATGTCCCCAACATGGATACCACATGGAGATATTAGTGAGTTTTAGAAGAATTTAATCCAAATCTTATTACACTGGAATTTAATATGTACTTATCAAGTCTAAGAGAACTAACGAAATAGCCAAGAGGTTGGTAGATGGGACAGGTTATATATAACCATCATGAGTGAAACATTATGATCAATAGAGAAGATGGGCTTTTAGTGATGTCTTCCTATATTATGAAAATGTGTACGATGCCATATAAAATGAACCCAAAAACCCCAGTTTCATTTAATGCACACAATTTGGTCCATACATTACCCTTTCCAAGCATAACCATAGATTCATATATCAGGAAGATTAACCAGGGAAAAATCCAGAGGGTATCTTTATGAACACACAGTCTCTATTTTATGATCTCACCTATTGCATGATTCAATCCCAAAAGCCCTGTTTCTGTCTTTTTGTTACATGTGCTCTTGTCTGAACACTTCACTCTCCTCTACTGGTTTCCTTCCTATTTTTTACAAGCATCCTCATGCTCATAGCTATTTATAAAAACATTAAAGGTGGCACAACTGTAGATAGACAAGTGAGACCATGGACACCACTACTCCTCCAATACCTTGAATAGCACCATTTGACACTATGAATGTTAGCCATAAGAAAGAAAACATCCGGCTCATTTTTAGTTTTATTACTCTATACATTGTATCCAGCATGTATGGAACATTCAACTACAGTATCTTGTCAACTAGTACGATGGAAAACCAAAAATGTGAAGAGACTGTATTGTTTGAGGAATCTATGAAGGTTCCTCCTCATTGGTGATGCTGGTAAACTATAATTCCTGGGCTATGCCTTCTAAACAGTGAATAAAGTTGCTGGAGACAATTACATTACTCCCAAATTAAGTAATTTGCCAAGTATCCAAGAGGAAAAAAAAACCAACATTTTTGGTGGTTGTTGCCCTGAACCAAAAAAAAAAAAAAAAAAACAAAATTAAACAAAACAAAACAAAAAAAAAAACAGAGAATAGCATTATGAGTTTGGGATATACTTTCAGTGATAGCTATAACAAAATTGGAATTTCTATAATAAAAAAGCTGTTTGATGAAATAGATATTTTTAAATGAAAGGCCCCTATCAACAAATTAAGATGTGCAGATTTCAAACTCTAGTTTTGTAGATCTAATACATTATTTATAAAGGCTGAATTTCCTGCTCCTCTCTCTACCCACTATTTAGCAACACCTACAAAAACTTGTATTTTATCTATTTAAATTAGATGTAAAACTTGTTTCATTCATTGCTTGATATTCTTGCATCTCTGCTTCAATAACTTTGTATTTAGTTGTGTTAAAAATATTTATTTTCTGGGTTTTTTGTTTGTTTTTGTTGTTGGTGGTGGTTTTTTTGTTTTTTATTTGAATAAAATCAAAGGAAAAATGGAGAGAAAAAAAAAAGAAAACCTCTGGGTATCTAAAATTTAACTCAAGTTTGATACAATACAAGATGACAATTGGCAGCTGGCCCAGCTAGTCATAATATGGCAGTTGTATGGGCTTAATAGAGAAAATTAGAAAGGTGGAACTCAAAAATATCTGATAGATCTGAGTGTTATGGATTTATGTACGAGTGGACAAAGTGGAAAATGTGTCTTCAATATTGGTCCATTACCATCATCAAAAGCAAGAAAATTATTACAGGAAAAACGGCCAAAAAGGTAGAAAATTAATGAAAACTAAACATAATTTACTACATAGTCAGCTGTATGTATCATTTGCATTGTTTCATACTATAAACTTTGATTTCATTTCACTAGCATCACTTATTAGATCTGGGAGATAAAAAAAGGTATGGAGCTAAGCAATAGGGGATAAGGAATTTTTTTGTGGGAGAACGTCAGTAATGCTAAAGTTTAAACATTCAAAAGATACCAAGAAAATGAAAACATTGACACCATCTTTGTTACATTTTTAGTGCTGTGAAAACAAAATGAAACAAAATATCATAACCAAGGCAACATATAAAAGAAAGTATTTAATCGGACTTATCATTTCAGAGGGTTAGAGCCCATGAAGGCGGAACAAAGGCATGGCAGAAGGAAGAGCTGAGAGCTCACATCTTGGTCAACAAAGCAAGAAGCACACACATATACACACACAGAGAGAGAGAGAGAGAGAGAGAGAGAGAGAGAGAGAGAGGGAGGGAGACGGAGGGAGGGAGGGAAGAAGGGAGGGAGGGAGGGAGAGAGAGAGAGAGAGAGAGAGAGAGAGAGAGAGAGAGAGAGAGAGAGAGAGAGAGAGAGAGAGAGAGAGAGAGAGAGAGACTGGAAGTGGCTAGTCTTTTGAAAGCTGAAAGTTCCGAAATTCCCACCTCAGGGATATACTTCTTCCAGGTCATTACCTCAGCATCCTTCCCAAACATCTCTACTACTAGAACCACATATTTGAATATATGAAAAACAGAGGGACATTTTATTCAAACTATCTCAGTAAATTTGTGAAATAATAATAGATAATAGAAAAAAATAGATAATAAATCTTAGAAAGAAGAGAAAGGAGTAGCAATCAGGGAATCTGCAAACACAAATTCTGATATGTGTATCAGTCACATAAGTATTTTGCAATATTGTCCCTGTTTCAATGAGATAAATTTAAATAATAGTTTTCCTGTCATGACTAGCTTGTTTCATTTATATTTTCACAAATTGTGTGTTAAAGGTTTAGAGAAACAAAACATTCATTATGCTTGGTGACTAAATTGAAATAACAAGTAATATGAAATACTAAGGAAAATATAATGTAAATTTTTTCTATTAGCTGAAACACATTTTCTCTAACATTAAAATATAACTTGTCTGTCATTTTCCAAAGCATTAGGATCCTCAGATGTTATCATTATGACAGAAACATATCCATATATACTTTTTTCAGAGAATTTATTCATCTTCACTAGAGTTTTGCTTTTGGTAACAAACCATTTCATGTTGTTAATGGTGAAATAAAATTTCTTTTAAGTAAATTGTCCTCATGTGGTGTTCCTTTTAATGTGGACTGCATTCCCATTCCATTATGCTTTTTTTGGGGGGGAAATGTTGATGTTCTTTCATGAATTGTACTCAAGGATTCTGTGTGGACTTTATGTATTTTCAGACCTAGTGCATGAATCAAAGCTAATAATCTGAAATTTAAAACGTCTTGGCAGTAGAGAGAGAGTAGCTATACTTGCATTCTGCTTGAGAATATGCTATAACTAACAATATAGATTTTTATTTATAAGCCAAATAAATACAAATATTTTCACACTTGAATTGTTTTAATAAGAATAATTTTTTAGGCAATTTATAATATGTGTGATATGTGCTGTCTGCTTACAACTGCAGCTCTCTACATTCTCTGTCAACTCCTCTCCCCACAAAAAGCATTTTTTCCATTTTCATAACTCTTCCTCTTGCTTTATGACTCATTGGTGATAACTAGGGATATTGGCTATCAATTCCTAGACTTTTCTGCTGGCGAGACCACCCAATGCTCCCAAGGACTAGACCACCAACCAAGGAGTGTACAGGGAGGGATACATGACTCCAGATACATATGTAGCAAGGGATGGCCTTGTCTGACACAATGGCAGAGGAGGCCCTTGGTCCTGTGGAGGTTTGTAGGGGGATGCTGGAACAGTGTGATAGGAGAGGTTTGGTGGGTGGGGGAGCACCCTCATAAAGGCAAAGGGGAGGGGGAGAACAGATATGGGATGGGGAGTTTGTGGAGGGATAACTGAGAATGGGGATATCATTGAGATGTAAACGAGTAGAACTATCAATAAAAGAATACATATTCTCATTATTATTTGATTAGAGATGATGACAGGCAGAATCACATTTCTACAAATACCACAGACACAAATAAATGCAAAGGAAGTTTTTCTATTCCTCTTCTAACAGTAGCAAAGTTTCCATCAAATTTTGCTTTTAATTATATTTGTTTGTGTGGGACCATGTAAGACAGTCTGTGGCCTGGTTAAGCAAGGCTTACTCCGGAGACCCAGTAAAGATTCTACAAGGGATAGAACCAGTGAGCCATGCTCCCAGACTCCTGGCTTTTCAACTCCATAACCCTGTGACCATCATTCTGGCTGGATTCCACCCCTACAGTCACCTGGCTACAGCCAGGATTTTCCCACCCCACGGTTACCTTCTCTCTTTACTTCTCAATCTCCTTTTCTCTTCCTACTTTCCTATAATAAAGTATTGAAACTATGAACTGTCTCTTCTTATCAAAACCCGCTGTGTAAGAACATGAAGCAGGCCTCAGTGTTTCTAGCCACCAGGGAAGGATCCAGCCTCTTCTCAGTCAAGCTTCCTCTACAGGTACCCGGGAGGCCCATGTCAGAACAGCACCGCCTTCTGAGCAGGGACCGCCCACCCCACTAGCCAGGCAGATGCTCTACAGGTGCTCAGGTACCCACCATCCCCATCCTGGTGCAGTGCCCGGGCCTAGCCAATTCTCCCCTACGCAGGCCCTGCTAGCCAGTTTTTCCTATGCTGGCTCTGCCTGGCAGTGTGCCAGGCCTTGTGTACCTCCTGTTCCATGCTCCGCCCCTCCCCATCCCCACAGTCTCTTTTTTTTCCCCCACAGCTGACAAAAGTAGGAAGAGAAAAAGAGAGAGAAGCAAAGAGAGAAAGAGAAGATAGAGGGATGAGAGTTGGCCATGACCACGTGGAGAGAGGGGAAATGGGGAGACAAGGGCAAGGACGAGAGAAAGACAAGAGAAAGACAAGAGAGAGGCAAGAGAGAGCGAGGTGGGGCAAGAAGCCTCCTTTGATAGTAGAGTGGATTACCTGGCTGTTACCAGGTAACCATGGAGGGAAAAACCTGACTATAGCCAGATGACTGTAGGGGTGAATTCCAGCCAGAATTATGGCCACAGGGTTATGGAGTTGAGAAGCCAGGAGTCTAGGGGCATGGCTCACTGGTTCTCTTCCTTGTAGAATGTTCTACTGGGTCACCGGAGTAAGCCACCCTCAACCAGGCCACAGACTGCCTTACAGGGTCCCAAATATTTGTATATGAAAGTGAAAATTTTGGCAATTTTTAAGTGCTGTTATTACTTTTCATTACTTGTTTCCTAGTGAGCACACCTAACCTAAGTAGATGAATTAATAAAAGATTCTTCTCGATAAGGGGTTAAAAGATTTCTGAATCTCTCTGTGGCTCTTCCTGAATCTAAATGCGTTTATGTTTCTCTGAAGACTATTATTCTTCAGTCTCCTTTGTGCTCCCGGTTTTTAAAGATAAAAAGCAAAAATGAGTCTTTTAATTTGAGCTTCTGAGCATTTCAGCCCACTGAATATTTCTAATTTCCTTAAATTATTCATGTAGAGATTGGAAAGGTTTCTATCACGTACCTCAGGGCAAATTTTCATATTTGAAAATCAACTAAAGTGGAAAAATAGATGTTCCTTCTGATCATACTATTGCTATGTTGTCAATGTTACCAGCAGTGTTAAGAATATCTCCATATGTCACATGTATTTAACATTGTTAGTACAAGGTGGTTACAAACTCCAAAGTATGTGAAGTATCTAAAACTTTCTAATTATTTATATTATACAAAAAATTTGCCTGTCAAAATGCTTATGTCATAATATAATCCAAAGTCACATGCCTTTGCTTTCCTGAATATAAATTTACAATTTAAATAAAAATAAACTTTATTACTATTGATAATATGCTGATCTATATAATAATTCAAAGTCCTCAGCCAAAATAGTTGAAGTTTATCCTACATGTAATTAAAGGATGTTTGGTTATTTATGTGAAGTTTCAACAACATTTCATGTTCTTTTAATAATAAAATGGGATTTGAAACGACCCCCAAAAGTCTCACTGAGATAATGTTGTAGAAGAAACAGTACTCAAGCATGCTCTCTTGATGACCTCCACTACCACTTTTTTTTCTCTGTTCCACCTAAAATGTTTTTCCTACCGAATGGGCAAATGTGCTCACATGTTACACAGCCTGGAAGTGCCAGGATTTTATGTACATTTACCTCTGTATCGTCATTTCTGTATGTCTGTCTCTGTCTCTCTGGATGAATATCTCTAGCTCTGTCTCTCTGTGAGAATATCTGTCTTCTTCTGTGTCTGTTTCCTTGCCTCTCTGTTTTTGTCTCTGTTTCTCTGTCTCTCTCTGTCTCTCTCTGTCTCTTACTCTCTGCCTCCCCCCTCTCTCTCTCACACTCACACACACACATACACACACACACACACACATACACACACACACACACACATACACACAAACACACACATGCACACACACTCCTTTAATTCAAAGCATGAGTCTTTCACCTTTGGTATTTAAATCTTTTTTTATCACGCTAGCCTCCCGAACGTGTGCCTTGCCACCTTCTCAGATCTTCTGATTTTCAAACAGTTCTTTAGGTACTTTTGTTTTTGTTCCTGTTTCATCCATTCTTTTCTCCTTCAAATCTCTTACTGATCTCTCCCAGCCCCCTTCTTCCTCGTTTTTGAGTGACAGTAACTCTGCTTGCTGTCAGCTTATAGAAGTGGAGATAAAGCCCTGTGGGTGACAGCGTCCACTGATTACTATGGTTGAGATTAGAATTTTTCTTAAATACTATCTCAAAATATATGAATTGCCATACAGTTGAAAATGAAACTAATTATCCTTTTGAGAAAATTAATTATTTTAGTTGGAAATGTGATAATATGAGAAAATGGTCCATTATATGCAGGACACTAGGCATGCATTCCTGTGATACCAGCACCAGATGTCAAGGCCGACCTTGGGTCCTATAGAGCTCAAGTAGGCTAAGGTATTTCAAACTGTCTTTATCAACTGAATATGTAAATAAGAGCAGGATAGGACACTGGTCTAGAAACTTCCTTTGAAATGCCTACCTACTAGAATATCTACTGATAAAACAAGAAATCAATTGATTATTAGCAACCTTTCTTTGGATTCAGACTCCTAAATATCAAGAAATGCTTCCACATAATCAGGACTTTTGATACGTGCAGGGGATGATCAAACTAGTTGCTGTCCTGGCAGAAATGCATTATGTTAATATTGAAACTAAGACAAGAAAAAAGGCCAATGAGATGACTGGGTGGTAAAGGTGCTTACTCAAACCTGGCAACCTGAACCAAAGAACACATGTAAAGGTAGAGAACGAGAACTGACAAAGTTGCCTTCTGAGCTCCATACATGTATTGAGTCCTGTGGGCACACAGACATAGCATGTGTACATATATTAATAAGAAAAATGTTTTAAAAGACAAGACACAGATACAATCTACAATGAAAAGGATTTTTGTAATCTTGTTTTGTCCTGTTTGTTCAGCTATAGTATCTTGGAGTCCTGCTCTTTTTTGAAAGAGCTAAGGAGAGTGGATCTGTGGGAAAGAGGAGTTGAGGGATGGCAGGCAGCAGGAGGACTGGAAGGAGGGGAAACTACGGTAGAGATGTTTTTTATGAGGAAAGACACTATTTTCAGTAACTTTTAAAAAATAAAGTATTTTAAAGAAGAAATAATTATATCTTCAGAAATTTGTGTGAAAGTAGAATCTCAATAATTTCTAAGAGAATAAATTTGAAATGGGCTACGAGTATAATTCAGCCCAGTGCTTGGATACTCAGACCACATGTTCAATCCTTTGTATAACAATAATAATTATAATAATGACATTAATAATAACTATAAACATTGTATGTACATATTAACTCCTTAAATATATAACATCAGTAATATTAAATACCACTAATTCCATAGGATGTCTTCTTGATTCTTGATTTAGGTATTAGGACATCTATGGCAAGACAATGTCTTCTCTACATGACAAGGAAGCTGTATTTTTTAAATATGGTTGCTGCAGTGGTTTGAATATGTTTGGCCCATGGAGTGGTACTATTAGGAGGTGTGGCATTATTAGAGTAAGTATGTCACTGAGGAGGTGGACTTTGTGACCCTCCTTCTAGCTACCAAGGGGCAGTCTGCTTTGATGATAATTGACTGAATCTCTGAAACTGTTAGCTAGCCTCAATTAAATGTTGATTTTTCTAAGAGTTGCCTTGGTCATGGTGCCTCTTTATAGCAATGGAAACCCTAACTAAGAGAGCTGCCTAACAAGAATTGCATGATAATTGTACCAATTAACATACCAACATAGATTGAAATAAAATTTTCAAGGCCTAATCCATAGATGAGGATTTAACAGGCAACTACAGGGTGCTAAGAGAAAGTGAGATAATCAGTCTTCTTCAGGGGCAGGCATCATCATGATAGTTTATGTAATCTGAAGTAGTCAGTCATACATGTACTTAAAAGGAACACTAAATGACACTAAATAAACTAGGCAGGGTATATGTATATTTGTGTGTGTGTGTGTGTGTGTGTGTGTGTGTGTGTATGTGTGTGTGTGTGTGTGAGAGAGAGAGAGAGAGAGAGAGAGAGAGAGAGAGAGAGAGAGAGAGAGAGAGAGAGAGAGAGAGGATAAATAAATAGATGATAGATAAGTCAAAAAGAAATGATTTTAAAAGATGTCAAGAATTTGAGAGAAAATATTGAGAGACAGGAGAAATTGGAAAAGGAAGATTGGAAATAATATGAATACAGTAAACATGTAAGAATTGATAAAAACAAAGTTTAAAAATCAGTAAGTATTTTGGAAATCCTTTTAAGTTCAAATAATGAGTGAGACCAACTCATCAGGTAATTATCTATATAAATAATTCATTGCCATTTGAGAGTCTAGGTTACTGGAGATGCTAAGACCATGTAAAGCAGCAGGCATATAGTGGAGCCACCCAAAGCCCAAGACAGGAGCTGCACTGAAAGTAGCAGAGCAAGATAGATGGGCTTTCCTAAGTCCTTTGGGGCAAAAATTCCATGAGGTGCTTCAGATACTGGACATTGGACCCACAAGATTTGGAATGTGTCCTGCTGAATTTGGGGTTTATTTTGATCTAATTATATAACAGGATCTAAGACCTTTGTAGATCCCAAGCCCTTACTACAACTGATGTCTTGATAGAGGCACCATTCTGATGTTAATACCCAGTACACCTGCCAAAATGCGAACAAAGACCTACTGCATAGTTCCAGGATCTGGGAGAGTCCCCAAATGTACTAATGCTAACCATTCTTCTTCTTCATTTTTTATTTTTTTATTTTTATATTTATTTATTTATTTATTATTTTCTAAGTTTTTTTATTTACATTCAAAATCATTTCCCCTTTCCCATTTCCTCCCTTCCCGAAAGTCCCATAAGCCCCCTTCCCTCCCTCTTTTCCCCATACAACCCCCTCTCGCTTCTCTGTCTTGGCATTCCCCTGCGTCCAGTCTTTCCAGGACCAGGGGTCTCTCCTTCCATCTTCTTGGAAATCTATTGATATGTGAATTGTGTCTAGGGTATTCCGAGATTCTGGGTTAATATCCCCTTATCAGTGACTGCATATCATGTGTATTCTTTTGTGATTGGGTTACCTCACTAAGGATGATATTTTGAAGTTCTGACCATTTGCCTAAGAATTTCGTGAATTCACTGTTTTTAATTGCAGAGTAGTATTCCATTGGGTAAATATACCACATATTCTGAATACCTAACCATTCTTCTTAACCAATGTGTCAACCAGTATTTGAGTTTTGTGCATAAAAGGCAAAGAATGGTGGAGGCTTGGGATTACATAATTTGGACAAGTTTCCCCTGTAGCCCTCCAGGTGGCAAATAAATGCTTTCTGATGGCAAAAAGAAGAAAAGAAAAAAGAAAAAAGAAATGTGAAGAGAAAAATGAGTAACTGCAAAAATGTATCTCATGTAACAGGAATGTCCAATGAGATCTGCTAAGATGTAGAATAGCTATTAGCATTTCTATATTATTGATGATATATATGTACATTCTAAAATATTTTATGTGCATTTGAGAAGTCTCCTAAGAAAATCATATTTACTAATGGTTATAATTGATTTAAAATACCATAGGAATGGAGTCTCTACTTAACAGTTATTTTTGTCCTGTTTTAAAATGTAATCTTCACTCAAATAAACTTTAGTTATTACTTTGTGGCATAAATATTTCTGTGATCCTATGTAACTTATTTAAGGCCATGAAGCTGGTACACTATCTCAACAAGCAAATGGCACATCCCTCGCTCTCTGTCTATACTTGCTTTTAATCACTGAACTCTACAAACCTGATATAGATATAAAAAGTGAAGGTCAGAGATTTTAGCAAAGATAAGTTCACCTCAGTATTAAAATTAATTTCATATTGTAATAGATGATTTTTGAAATATAAGTAGTCATAAGTAAATGATATTTCATATTGTGCAAGGTAACTCAAATGTTCAGAATATGAGACACTCGGTCAATTCTAAAGCAGAAAATTAAGTACGAATCAAATGTATTTTATTTTTAAAATAAAATTCAAAATGAGCCAACTGTCACAAAGTAGAAAGCACAAAGCATAAATCACTGTAATTCCTCTGATCATTTATTCTCACTGTAGCCGAACAGTGAGAATTTTATAAAGGAAGATTAAATTTTGAGAAACCCCTAAAGTGAAAAGAGTGATGATAATCTCTTTAGAACAAATTAGTAATAGAAAGATGGATTAAATATATAAAATAAAGTAAATATTGTTTGAAGAAAGAAGTTTTCTGAACACAAATTAACATCAAGAAAATGCCTTCATCTTGTGAAATTACAGTGGAAGTGAACAAAATAAACTTTCAAAACAATGAAGACAATTTTCTCAATGAATACTTGATGTTTTTTGGACAGTATAAGCACCACCTTTGTCTATAAATATAATTAAATCCATAAGTAAGAACAGAAAAGAAAATATGAAGTCTGACTTTTATGTTAACTTCTAAAATATGAGAGTATAAACAACAAATCAGTTATTTATGAGCACCATAGCTATGTTCCCAGTACTAGCTGCGTGCCAACTAATATCGCCACTCATTTGGTAATTATGCGAAGTAGAAATGACATTATTATTAAAAAGCCAGAAACATTGTTTATTAACCTTCTTATCCCAGAGGGACACTAGAAAATATTCACAGCATTTTAGCTCATTCTTCTTACATAAAAATGTTCTAAAAATAAATGGTGAAATAATTTTCAAATGAAAAAAAATATATATTACAATAAATATTATCTCATAGTTCTTTCCTATAAATAAGCACACACAGTGGCATGGCACAATGTGAAATATGTATGATCTGAATATAATGTATGACCATAATATATGATCTGAGTAAAGGAGGGATGCTGTGATATTTGTATCTTCAAAGCACAGGTGCAATGGTACACAGACCTTCCACCCAAGTGGCCCTCACTAGAACTTTAAGGGGACTGAAATTCTGGCACAGAGACCAGCTCTTGTCTGAACCACAATGGATCAGCTTAGGAACCTAAAACAACTAAGCGATAGCAAACTATTGTTACATTACTGGTGTTTGACACTCATAAGAACACAGAGTTTGCTAAAGAGGACCTACTGAGTATCATCAGTCATTCAAAAAGACAGTAGACGTAAAAATGTGTATTAGTGTCTTAGGGTTTTGTTGCTGTGAAGAGACACGATGACCAAGGCAATGCTTATAAAGACAAACTTTTAATTGGGGCTGACTTACAGTTTCAGAGGTTCAATCCATTATTATCCTTGTAAGAAGCTTTGCAGCATGCAGACAGACATGTCATGGGAGGAGCCAAGAGTTCCACATCGTGAGCAGAATGGTAACTAGGAGAAATCTTTTCCTCTGCATGCAGCCAGGAGGAGGATTTATCCACTGTGAGGAGCTTGTGCAATAGGAGACTTTAAAGCTTACCCCTATTGTGACATACTTTCTCTAAATAGACTACCAGTTTCAACCAGGCCAGCACTCCTAATAGTGTCATTCCCCATGGGCCAAATATTCAAACTCATGAGACTATGGGTGACAAAGCTGTTCAAATCATCACAGCTTGTCATCACAGTTTCTCACATGCAGGGAGGAGTATCCTTAATGTTCTTGGAAAGCACTGTCTCCTTTGGGTTGGTTTTATGGCAATAGTTTCCCTATAATGTTTAAAAGGCATGAATGAGCTCCTGGGAAACATCCTGCAGTTCACTGTAAAAGAAAAGGATTCAGGTTTGGAACTATAAACACAGTAGGTCTTCAGGTGCTTACAATTATATCTTCTCTGAAGCAGAGATAGAAACCTACCCAATTCCCAACTTTTCTAATTGTCTGTGTGTTTGTCTTTTATTCATTCACTCTATTTTTCTTTCTCTATCTAGTCTGGCCAAATCTCTGGAGCCAAGCAAAGATATAACAATGCATATCTGCTATGGTCTCCATCTTCAACAAAAGGAAACTTCCTGAGGGGTGAGCTACACTTATCTGTGGATAGAAGGATAAATATTTTAAACACAGTTAGAAATTATATTGGTTAGGAAAAATGGCGGAAGGTTCTCTTCCCGAATCTGTGTTTTCCAAAGCAGGGAGTATTTGGTTTAGGATTAAAGGAGTGAACATGATTTCCCTCTTTTTGAAATCTCCTTAATTTCAACTCCACACTTACTGGTTACTTGCAAGACCTCCATGCAACCATTGCAACCATTAGAAGATCTTCCTGAGCTGGTCATTGTGCTTCGCCGGCTTTTTTTTTTTTCTGAGTGGGGATACTGATTGCTTTTTTATTTTGGAATTTACATAGTACCTTTAGCGACTCTGAGAGAACTAGTCCTCAGGAAGGAAGCCTCCTGGTCAGTTTGAGTCCTATTGCTCAAAGTACTTTGTCTCCATTCAGCATTAGGATGGCGCTTTCACTTTCTTGGGGCCTACCCAATACAATAGCAATAGCATATATTGTTTTGGGAAACCTTTGCAGTTTTCTGACCAATGACTTAAAGGGACGTTTTTATTATGCTTGTCCTTTGGAAAACCACACAAAATTATTAAATGCATAGTTTTACCAGTCAATTTTCTCGATTGCATAATATCCTACTTAAAGGAACAGACATGCTCTCTTAAGACACACTTCCTAGCCTTAATAACTATGGTATATTCATAGGTAAAATTTCCAGTTGAAGAAAGACCTCACTCTTAATTAAATATTTTTTCTCACTCTATCCACTTCACCTTCAGGTTGCTTATTGGTCTCTATTGATTTTTTCTATAATATTTTATTTTTATTTTGAGAGACAATGCTTCTTTTAACCATATCATGAAAACTGTTGTTGGAAGAATTAAAATAGAGGGAGGAAGCTTGTGCTATTACAGTATCATATTTGCATAGTTCTCTCCAAGTATATTCGAAGCCCTTGGTGACTCTTTCTACAATGACCACTTCCTATAAATGTTGGAATATGTGGTGTGCACATTTCTGCCTTCTACTTACAATTCAAGCCAACATTACCTGCTTTAAGTTCATTATCTCCTTCATTCTGTCCTGCACCAAACTGAGTTAATAATAAACTATTTATAAATAATATGTTTAATATGTTTAGTTATGAGGAAAGTTCTCTAAAATTCAAAAATTCAAAGTTAGCAAAATATTCTTAATTATTAGTGACTTATCACAATTGTGGACAGTTTTAGGATACATTGAATTCTATAATTAATAATGATTTTTTCTCTCTAATATCATTATATTTTTGTGCACTTAATTATTGATTGTATGCTCAATGCATACTTATGCCTGTTTTATATCTGCATGTATAACATATGTGAATGCATGTATATATGCTTGTACATATATAAAATAATATGCCAAGTATATCTTCTTTCATGTTCAGTATTTATTTATTCTTCTTAGGATACAAAGAACTTGCATTTTCTATGAATTAATTTCATTTCATAGTGGAATTTAAAGGTAGAGTTGAAATATTCAAAAAATATTACATGTTTTACATTCACCATGATTGCCCACAGAATTGGGTAGTCAACTAGATAAGCATTGTGTGAATTTCTGCTAATGAACACATTTATTCAGCAAGATGTGTGGGAAATTGCCATTCACTTTAAAATTAATGAAACAGAAAAGATTTCTCCTTACAATCTAATGCTTTTTTAATTCAACCCAGATATTGAGATTCATGTTTTTATTAAGTTCAGCTTGATCGAGTTTCTGAAGGCATATATCAGTATTGTCCATCAATAATTGAAGATTTTGTTTCCTATGCTATTATCTGCAAGTTAATATGAACAAGAAATGGAGAAAATGAACAGGAGGGCTGGTTTGGTATCTCAGGATGGAACTGCTAAGTTTTTAACCCATGTAAGTACTTATTTTCAAGGGTTCCATGAGAGTTAAATTATCGTTAAAATGTCAGTATAATTTGGGCTTGAAAAATTAGTCTTAAAAATAAATACATAAATCAGATATTCCTAAGCCCATAGATAAACTTTTTAAAGCCCTGTGCCTCACAATTGCAGACACAAGTCTTCTAGGTGGCTGTAAAGAAAGGTCCCATTACATTCATTCAATGAACGTTTTACTTACATTAATGAAAATAAAATCTGTTGTGTATTTTTGTAAATAGGGGAGTGTATTGCATATATATGTTTGTCTTTTTAAATTTAATTTTTATGGTTAATATTATTATAAAACCTGTATTTATGTTTATCTCATAAATTGGGCTCCCCATCAAATAATGAAGATAAGTAAATGGTTTGCTTATCATATGCAAGCCTTTGGATATTTGCACAAGCCTGGAAATCAATTTTACTAAGAGAACAATGTCAAGGGTAAGATGAATCAAAGATAAAGTGGGTTATAAAATTGGTCACTACTTCAGAACTGTTTCTAGAAGATTAAGATTCTATTCACTGCATATAACTCAACTGGCTTTGATGTCTCTTAAAGAACCACCTTGTTTGACTATTGACCCCTAGTTCTAGGACTTCTGGGTACATCAAAAACAAATAATGCTTGATGTCTTACCTACACTATTGAGACATGGTATTTTCATATAGGTTAAACAAGTTTAATTATAACTCTCTCTCTCAATATATATACATATATAAATATATATATTATACTGAAATTTTGAAGAAAATTTAATTCTCATGGAACCCTTGAAAATAAGCACTTACACAGGAATATATATATATATATATATATATATATATATATATATATATATAGTATACATATATATGTGTGTGTGTGTATCTTCAGTTACATTGTAAACATTTTATACATAGTTTTTTCAATGAATTATAGGGACTATGGGAATAAGAAAGCAGGTATATGCCTTTACAGTACATACAGTTGTTTTCCAGGTTTAATTGGTTGGTATTTGGTTGAATACAAAGAAGCAAAACAGAATAGGGAAGACTTATTTCAAAGTCATAATACCAGCCAAAAAAGAAAGTGAATGAAGGATCTTACTTGTAATGGATAATAAACAAATTTGGATGTGATACTTACTATTTCTATCCACCCCAACCTACCATAAGTCTGTGCTATGACTACTAATAATCTTAAAGTTGTAATAAGAAGTTCTTGGTAGCATGAAATCTTTGTTCACATCTTCATTATGTATGTAGAAATAAGGTTTATTGATCCAGTAACTAATGATGAATGTATGCTCAGAGGTAGTATGTGTCTATTTTGAAATAAACCTGCTTTTGTACATTTTGCCTGAAATCTTAGACACTAGCCACATGGAATTGTCTTTGTAAGACTTACCCTGTAGTTCTTAGATTTAGGCAATCACAGGAATTTGAGCAGCGTTTGTGACTGTGATAGTGATGGTGTTTTAATTACCTACCCACTTCCCACCCTCAGCTGCAGTGGCCAACTGTTTCCATTGTCACTATTATAAGTCCTTGATGAGAGAGAGGGAGAGAGAGAGAGAGAGAGAGAGAGAGAGAGAGAGAGAGAGAGAGAGAGAGAGAGAGAGCTAGTATTCAGAAATGGAACTCAGACAGGGGAAGATTCTGTAATTGACCAAAAATGACATTGTTTCCAAACAATAACAAAAAAAATGAAGGGAAAAATTCACAAGCCAAGAAACTGATCTCCTCCTCCTCCCTTCTTTTTGTTTTTTGTTCTCCTCCTCTTCCCCCTCCTCCTCCTTTCTCCCTTCTTCTTCCCCTTCTTTCATTCCTGCTTCTGCTTCTGTTTCTGCTTCACCAGAAATCTGGACTTTTTCATTGGTATATTTTATGGATAATAGACTGGTTATTTAGTATTTTCACATCAATTGTTCTCAAGATTCTCTCCATATGGTACTTCACTTTTAGTTAGTAATGAAATAAACTAATTTATTAATATTCTTAGATGAGATGATGATAATATCCTAAGTAGGATAAGGAGGAATTTATAGCTAGATTTGAGGGGATTCCTCAGTAATGCAAGATGGAAAATATATTAAAGATTTATCAATGAACAATAATGAACTTATATAGTAGATTTAACTAGAACATTATTTCTTTTGTTATTAAATTTGAATTAAATAGTGATATTTCATTACTCACAGTGTTCTAATTAGATGTGAATTATACCTGATATATCTTAAGTCAATTTGCTCAAACCATGTCATTTGTGATGGAACTAGCTTTTTGTGGATCATATCTATATGACCAATGACATCTTAAAGGCACTCAAATTCTCAACAAATCTGTGATATTTTCTCATGTTCTGGATCCAACTTTCTTTCCTCAAACATGTTGAATACTTAGCCTAAGGAATGAGTAGATTTGAAAATAGGCCCAGAAAAGGAACATCATCTATGAGGTTAGACAAGATCTTAATCCTATAATAATTTTATTCTTATTTGAAAAAGAATCAACAGCAGGCCTCCACTCTTCTATCCAATGTGAAAAATGGCATGACATTGTATTAGAAAGGACAACTTGAATCCATGGGTACAAACCTAAGTAGATATCATAGTATAGCCCTCTTGATCTCAGATTTCCAGCATATAAACAAGATTTGAGAATGGCAATGTTTCTTGCTGATAAGCCAGGTACTTATTCTGTGGAATTTTTTTTTTAAAAATGTTAGCTTCCACAGGCTAACATACCTGATGAAGAAGTGAATCTGAGAATATATGCAAATCACCTCAGAAGATTATCAAAGTTGAGCTGTGATGCTGGGTGCTCTGAATTGTAAGTTCTTGGGAAGAAGTTGGATGTTTCTATTTTATGTGCTCCATCTGCCTCTGCATTTAGGATGCTTTTGTTCTCTAATTATGGAGCTAAATGCTCAACTCTTTGGATGAAGATGATAAATGTCATATAGTCCCTTGGTTTTAAAATACCATATGTTATATTGGTATTCTTGGATAATCGGTAACCACTTTAGATTCCCCCAATGTCCAATTTATAGGTTGAATAATATGTGTGAATTTAGAAAGGCTCAATATAAATTTTGTTCGCATGATATGAGAAAAACAGAAAAAGCTTTCAGTATGACAAAAGAGGATATTGAAGATGGCTTAAAACAGAAGGTTCAACTAGAATTCTCCTGAACTTCATGACTTAAATGTGAGAGGAAGATGACTTTAGCTCCTAAACCTTCCACCTCTTAGTCTTTTGGCTTCTTCACTCTGGTTCAACAGTCTTTAATGTGGTACATCTTTGCCTACATGCTCTATTTTTTCCTTAAAAATTGTCAGATCAAATCTCTTTGCTATTACATTAAATTTCCTTTCCACTGTGTTTGCTACTAAGACAAGATTTCTTGACAGTGTCTAAGTAAATAAGACATCCATTTTTGATTCCATGTGCAACAAGGAATATGTGTGTTTGGATAGTGTCATTAAGATGGATCTGTCATTACTTCACTAGGCTAGAACTCATGGGACTTAAATATTTGTTTAAATATAATTATCAAAAAAAACCCAAAAATCTAAGTTTCAGATTTCTGCAGCATCTGTAGGACCAATTCAAAATTAAATAGCAATTATTCAGAAAAATGTACAAATTACTCCATGTATGGATGTATGTTAAACTAGAAAATATAGATTGAAGTGACTTTTATTTCTATCAGAATGAGTAAAGAGTTGGCTAATTTCACAGCATTTTGAGGGAAAAACAAGAAAAGAAAAATATTATCATGCTGGATTTTGATTTCAAAATTAGATAATGAAGCACTACCATAGCTCAGATTTATGGAGAAAATATCAAGAATAGGAATAATGGGCTTAAAAATCCAGGACTAGCATCTAAACTGTATGTTGTCATCATTGCAAGACTTAAAATAAAAGACAGGTGTCTTTGAGTTGCAAGGGAAGTTCGTTGGAGGAGTTGGTGTTGAAGCCTCAATCCATCAGATTTTTCCATTTGTTACTCAGAACTTTGCCTCATTACCTAACACACACACACACACACACACACACACACACACACACACACACACACAAATACTAAAGGAATGGAGGAAACCATTCTTTTATGATGACCCTTGCATGCATTTTCTTAGGATAGTAGGAAGCAAGGAAGCAGAGGCTAAACTATATAGCTGATACCTATTAAAACTGTGCTCCATGCTTGAAAATGTACACATTGTCCTGGAAGTAACAGGGAAATTTCTGAATAACGAAATTCTGTGGTCAGAGTTGAAGACGCTTAATGAGATAACAATACAAGAAAAGAGAAAATGAGAGACTAATTGAAATTCCCTAACAATGAGCAATTTCTGTAACTAAAGGAAAATAATTACTTGTAGTCCCTATCAAACTCAGGCTTTGAGGTCACTGTGTGCATTCAGCTGAAGTCATTCTCCCATTCTTCAAGAAATCAAATTTGCTTTAGCCCTGTGAATATTAAAAGGAGACATGGTCTTTAACATAACTTTGGGGTGAAGCTTGTGGCAATACTACAATATAAATATTGCATGCACACTTTGAAATTTGTTGAAACTAATTTAAAGCCAGAATTCTTTAATAGATTGAGAGTGGATGTTTGATATTTAATTAAACACTTTGGCTTTAAATTCATAATTAAACACTTTTAAACTGATGCTATTAATGGTGAGATATATAGCTTTCTTTCTGGCTTGTAAGAAATAATTATGAAATATCAACATAATCACTGGGATTAATTGAGACCCTTAACTAAATAAATCACTCACCGATTTAAACACAATGCCATTATTAAGCTAATGAAAAATACAAGGTCTCCATAAAAGGATAAGAAAATAATAAATTTAAATGTCAATTATCATCTCTGGATGCAGTGAAGTAAAACAAGATTGAATTCAGGAGAGTCAAGAACAATATGGTGTCAAAATCTATAATGAAATATCCGAAGTGTGCGGGGAGTTAACAAACACAGCTTCATATTACAAGTTATGATTCCTTTCATTATCAGGCAATAGGAGAATTAGCTATGGTGGCACTCAAATCAAGTAAGATAATTAAAATTTTGTCAAGTTCTTCATTAAGAAAACCACACATTCCTAGTCAACTACATAATGTGAGTCAATGCTGAAACACAGAGTTATGGCTGAAGGAAAGGGAATTTAAAACTTTGAAAGGATAACTTGGATAAAGGTAAACACACATGCTATGTATGTGGTGACATGCGCTTCTCTGTGTATTTCTGTAGAGGGTGACTAAATGCATTGACATTATTAAATGAAAAAAACTGATCCACTCTTTACCTATGCTTTCAGAAATGTTCTAAGAAACTTTCCTTGTAATCTGTAATCTGTTTCAATTTGCTTACTTATAATTTTTAAAGCTTTCTTTCTTTCTTTCTTTCTTTCTTTCTTTCTTTCTTTCTTTCTTTCTTTCTTTCTTACTTTCTTTTTAGATTAAAAAAAACCAAAACAACTCATATGTTACTAAAATATAAACTTCTCCAGGCTAAGGCTTTCCTTGTGATCAAAACAATTGGCAGGCTAAGGCAGTAGGGCAGTCACAAGTTCAGGATTATCCTAGATAACACAGAGATAACAACCCCCCTCCCCCCAAAAAAAATCACTCAGAAGATGGAAAGATCTCACATGCTCACGGATTGATTGGTAGGATTTACAGATTCAGTGCGATTCAATCAAAATTTCAATACTATTCTTCACAGACATGGAAAGAGCAATTCTCAACTTCATATGGAAAAAGAGAAAAACCAGGATAGTCAAAACAAAGAACTTCTAGGAGAAACATCATCCCTGACCTGAAGCTGCAATACAAAGCAAAAGTGATAAAAAAAAAAAAAAGCACATGGTACTGGTACAGAAACAGACAAGTCTATATCCATGAAATAGAATCCAAGACCCAGAAGTAAACCCACACACCTATGGACACTTGATCTTTGGCAAAGAAACCAAAAATATACAGTAGAAAAAAGAAAACATCTTCAATAAATGATGCTAGTCTAACTGGCGGTCTGTATTTAGAAGAATGAAAATAGATCCATGTTTGTCACCTTGTGCAAAGCTCAAGTCCAAGTGGATCAAGAACTTCAACATAAAACCAGATATACTGAATATAATAGAAGAGAAAGTGGGGAAAAGCCTCAAACTCATTGTCACAGAGAGGTTTCCTCAACAGAACACCAATGGCTCAGGTTCTATGATGAATTATCAATAAATGGAACCTCATGGAACTGAAAAGCTTCTGTAAGTCTTAAGATACCATCAATAGGACAAATCGGCAACCTACAGATTGGGAAAAAAATCTTCACTAACCCTACACCCAACGGAGAGCTATTATTCAAAATATATAAAAACTCAAGTAGTTAACCTCCAAAAACCCAAATAACCCAATTTAAAAAAAGGGTAAAGAGCTAAACAGAGAATTCACAACAGAAGAATCTCAAATGGTCAAGAAACACTTAAAGAAATGTTCAAAGTTCTTAGTCATCAGAGAAATGCAAATCGAAATGATCCTGAAATCCCACCTAACATGCACATGTAACAGCACATGTAGGTGAGGATGTGGAGGAGGAACACTCCTCTGTTGCTGGTGGGATTGCAAGCTAGTACAACCACTCCGAAAATCAATCTGGAGATTCCTCAGAAAATTAGAAATAGTTCTACCTGAAGACCCAGCTATACTACCATTGCACATGTATCCAAAAGATGCCCACATCATACCTCAAGGACAAGTCCTTCACTTACATAATAAAATACTATTTGGCTATTAAAAACTAGGATATCATGAATTTTTCAAGCAAATGGATAGAACTAGAAGACACCATCCTGAGTGAGCTAACCCAGACCCAAAAGGATATACATAGTATATACTCACTGATTAGTGGATATTAGCCAAAAAGGACAGAATGTCTAGACTACAAGCCACATACCATAAGAAGTATAACAAGTAGAAAGGCCCAAATGAGGATACTTTAATTTCACTTATAAGAAGGAAAAATTATCATGGGAGGCAGAGGGAGGGAGGAACCTGGGTGGCAGAGGAGACTGGGAGGGGAAAGGGGGAACAGTATCAAGTATTGGGGGAGGGTTGCAGGAGAGAAGCCCAGAGAGCCAAGAGAATGAATGGAGATAAGTAGTGGAGGGGGCGAGGGCATTCCTCTAGAAAGTACCAGAGATCTGAGAGGTGAGAGAATCTAAGGACTCAGTGGCGGTGACCTTTGCCAAAATGCCCAACATTTGGGAAAAGGGAACATGAAAAGTGTACCTCCAGTAGATAGATAGGGACAGAGTAATTAACCCCCAGTCAAAATTTCTGATCCAGAACTGTTCCTGTCTCAGAGAACTGCAGGGACAAATATGGAGAAGATACTAAAGGAATGGTGATCTAATGACTGGTCCAATGACCATGCAAAATTTGGATCCACGTCATGGGAGGTCACCAAATCCTGACACTCTTACTGATGCTATGACGTGTTTATAGATGTGAACCTGGCATGCCTGTCCTCTGCGAGTTCCTACCAGCAGCTGACTGAGACCAAAACAATTATTTACACCCAACCGTTGAGATGAAGTCAGGGATTACTATGGTTGAATTCAAGGAAGGACTGAAGAAGCTGAAGATGAAAGCGACCCTATTGGAAGGCCAGCAGTGTCAATTTACCCAGATCCCAAGGAGCTCCCAGAGATGGAGTCATCAACCAGGAACGTAAGCAGGGCAGTTTGAAGCAGAGTAGAAAAGGTTTGCACTTTCTGGCCTTAGTTGGAGAAGATATGCTTAATCCTCAAGAGACTTGAAGCCCCAGGGAAGAGGGTGGTCTGGTCAGCAGAGGGAGCCTTCTTTTGGAGAAAAGGGAGTGGAGGAATGGGATGAGGAACTGTGGGGTGAGGAACCAAGCAATGTAAATAAAAAAAAAATAAATAAAAATTGAAGACAAAGAAAAATGAGTAAGATTCAGTATAACTGTGAATTTCAAGTGAGCTAAGGGAAGAAAGACCAGACTGTAATAGCAAGACTGAGCCATTTGTTAGACACTTACCTGTCTTTCTTATCCCCACACAGCTCCTATAAGAAGGGTGTTGGTTAGATATCTCTTCGCAAAATCCTTAGAGAATCATACATTTTCAAAGTTAAGCTGCTTGAATGTGTTGAAATTCAAGCTCTCTAGCTAAATATAATTCCCAGATGAACATATTTATGCATATCATCCATTATTAACTTCTATGCAATATTAAGTATAAAGCATTTTTCTGGCAACCTAGCATGAATTAAAAATATGAATTCCACCATGCTATTGATTATTGTTCTACATGGTTACACTTTAATATGCATAGTAATGTAAAATAAATATGCTAAAAAATCCTTTAATAATAGATTCTATTCCTCTAAAAGTGGTAAGTTATATGCTTAAAATTCAAACACTGTGCACTCGTTAATGAAGAAGCTTATAAACTGATCTACTAATAAAACACAGTTCCTTATAGTATGTTCAGTTACTAGTATTGTTTTTTAGTCTCTGTGTAATATGTTTCATATGTAGGATAGGATGCAATGTATTCTGTTGTTTTATATAGTGCATATGTTGCAAATTATATTGGCAACTCTGAATACTTAGTGCATGTTAAAATTCAATAACTCCAGTTGAGATACTGATTATGGGATTTGGAAAAATGGTTCTATGTTGAAGAGCATAGGCTGTCCTGATCTTGTACACATCCTGAGTTTGGATAACAATACTCCAATGCAGGGAAATCCAATGTCTCTTGCCTCCCCAGCTACCATCATTCATATTCATAGACAGAAAACATATATACATAACAAAGTAAGTTAAATTGTTCAAAAGATATCTGACCTTCTAGGACATAGGTATCAACTGGAATGATCTTGTACAAATACGAATGCTATATACTCATTCATACCTTTCCTTGTTCATTTTTTATGATTGCTTCCTAGCAAGTAAAATCAGTGTTAATTATCAAAACTTAACATGACATGCATATGTATTTTTGTGAATTTGTATACAGACATGAAAACAATTTTTGCTACTTTAAAAAACGATACATTAAAAACTATTAATCTAAGTTAACTGAGAACTCAGTAAGGTTCAATATTGAGGTCAAATATCTTTTTATTGTTTTATTATAATTACAAAGGTACTAGCATTCACAGTTTCTAGAATGAAGAAGGAGAAATTTCTAAATACAATGTTCCTTATTATTATTTTATTTTGCCAGGAAATAATATTTATTTCCAAGCTACATTGGTTTGAATTTCATGGCAACAAATATGATAATATAGGACTCTGTAAAAAATTAATGGTCCAATGATGTCTCTTAAAATGATGCACTCAAACATTATTGGTGCATTAAAATAAAGAATTATATAGAAGTTCCAACTTCAAACTCTCCTAGCATTAATGTGAAAGTGGGGAGTGATATACAGGCTTGATTCTTTTCCTTTTAAAAGTATAAAGAATAGTTACAGAAATTCAATAATAATTTAGCAGATAGTGAAGCTCATCACATTTTTCAGTGGTTCAACAAAGAAAATAAGGACTTTTAGCACAGTTTAATTTCCAGGGATGATACAGGACTTTTCCCCTTGATATATATTCCTTAAATTTTATGAATAAAATTATTACAAATAAAACACCAAAAATTAACTGTACATAAGACTACACAACCGTATGAACTTTATTTATTTATTTATTTATATTACTTTTATACAGTCCAGTTGTTACTCTCCTACAGGTCCACCCACCAACAGTTTCTCACCCCATTTCTCCTCCTACCTGTCACCAAAAGGATATCTCTACCATTCCAGCCTCATGCCTCTGCCAAGCCTCTTCACTTTCTGCAGCCACAAGACTCTGGAGAGTTAGGCACTTCTCTCACTGAAGTCAGACCAGGCAGTCCTCTGCTTATGGATACCACATGCTTGTGGACACTTGATCTTGGACAAAGAAGCAAAAAATATACAGTGGGGAACAAAAATCACCTTCAATAAATAGTGCTGGTCTAACTCGCTGTCTGTGTGTTAAAAAAATGAAAACAGATCCATATTTGTCAACTTGCACAAAGTTCAACTGCAAGTGGATCAAGGACCTCAACATAAAACTTGATATACTGAATCTAATAAAAGAGAAACTGAGAAAGAGCCTTGAACTCATTGACACGGGGTATGGGGAGGGGATTTCCTAAACAGAACTCCAATGTCTCAGGCTCTAAGATCAAGAATTGATAAATAGGACCTCATTTGAAACTGAAATGCTTCTGTAAGGCAAAGAACATAGTCAATAGGACAGATCGGCAACCTACAGATTGGGAAAAACTTCACTAACCCCACATCAGATAGAGGGCTAATATCCAAAATATATAAAGAACTCGAGGAGCTAACCTCCAAAAAAACCCAAACAACCCAATTAAAAAAAATGAGATACAGAGAATTTACAACAGATAAATCTCGAATGGCCAAGAACCTCTTACAGAAATGTTCAGTCCTTAGTGATTATGGAAATGCAAATCAAAACGACCCTGAGGTTTGACCTTACACCAATCAGAATGGCTAAGATCAAAAAATGCAGGTAACAGCACATGTTGGTGAAGATGTGGAGAAAGAGGAACACTCCTCTATCACTGGTGTGATTGCAAACTGGTACAACCACTCCTTAAATCAATCTGAATGTTCTTCAGAAAATTGGAAATAGTTCTAACTGAAGACCTGGCTAGACCTCTCTTGGGCATAGCCCCAAAAGATTCCACCAGGCTACCATTGTGTAGTGGTAGCCTATAGTGGTCTCCTCTGTGATAGCCAGAAGCTGAAAACAACCCATATGTCCCACAATGGAAAATAGATTAAAAAAATGTGGTTGATTTATACAATGGAATATACTACTCTCCTACTCAGAACTAGGACATCATGAGTTTTGCAGGCAAATAGAGGGAAGTAGAAAATATCCTGAGTGAGGTAACTCAGACGCAAAAGGACATTCATGGTATGTTCTCACTAGTAAGTGGAAATTAGCCAAAATGTACAGAATACCCAGGATACAATCCACAGAACTCAAGAAGTTTAACATGCTGAAGAGCCCAAGTGAGGAT
Organism: Tokudaia tokunoshimensis; assembly: GCA_036184795.1. Classification (NCBI taxonomy): domain Eukaryota; kingdom Metazoa; phylum Chordata; class Mammalia; order Rodentia; family Muridae; genus Tokudaia; species Tokudaia tokunoshimensis. The sequence continues at coordinate 67,939,870 of BTHU01000015.1, forward strand.
GCTTTAATCCCACTTGAGAAGGAGAAGAAAGCAATCATGTATGGGGGCAGAGGGAAGGAGAGGAATGGGTAGGAGAGGGGAGGGAGAGAGGAAAAGGGGAGCATGATCAGGTATTGGGGGTGGTAACAGGAAAGAAGCCCTGAGGACCAACAGAGAAAATGAAAATATGCAACCTCAGGGGTAGGGGGTGAGAGGTGTGGGACCCTCTAAAATGTACCAGAGACCTGAGAGGTGAAAGACTAACAGGACTCAAAGGATCTTAGAAGAAATGCCCAACAGTGGGGAAAGGGAACTTGTAGAGTTCATCTCTAGTAGATATACAGGACATGAAGTGGAAGTATGGGGTTGCCATCTCACAGTCAAACCTCTGACTCAGAAGAAGCTGAGGAGGAGGGCAACTCCATAGGAAAACCATCAGTCTCAACTAACCCAGACCACTGAGATCTCTCAGACACTGAGTCACTCACCAGTCAGGATACACTAGCTAGTCCTAGGCCCCAGATACATATACAGCAGAGGACAGTCTGTATTAACTTTTATAGAGTTAGATTTGACATTTAAAATGAAAGATGTATTCTTCACCTTAAATCTTATTCATCATCAAATATATTATATGTAGAGTTATACAACCCTGCTAAGAAATAAAAAAGAGAAACAAACAAATCAATTATTGAATTAGCACTAGACACCTGTTCAGAAGTATAACATTTTAACAGTGGTCATACCCAATTACTACATGCAAACTTACTTTTTGGTTGTTGATGTTTTTCTCTTCCCTCTCCTCTCCTCTCCTCTCCTGTCCTCTCCTCTCCTCTCCTCTCCTCTCCTCTCCTCTCCTCTCCTCTCCTCTTCTCTCCCCTCCTCTCTTCCTTTCCTTCCATGCCCTCCTTTCTCCTCTCCTCCCCTTCCCTCCCTCCTCCTTTTTCTTTTTACCCCCCATCTTGTCTTTCATTTCTTTTGACCTTAGCAATGACTATTTTTCGATTATAAATTGTCTGTGAAATTTATAAATGATCCATAAATATAATAACTCTAAAATTAACCAATTATTCTCTACATATTTTTGCTTTATACAAATCTGTTCATACTTCTGGAAGTTTGGCCCACTTACATATATTTTCTTAATGAGACTAGAACTCCTAAGCTAGCTAATGTCTCATGTTAAAGATAGCAGTATATATGTGACATATTTAATCAGGGTTTAAGTATAGGCAAAAAGTATGGTGAGATGAAGCCTAACATACCTTAAAAATATCTCTTGTGTCTCTATATAATATATTATATGTATCTCTATATAATAATATTATATATAACATATAATATATTATGTTATATATAATATATTATATTATATATATTATATATATTATACCTATATCATGTATTCTACCCACCACAGTGAAGCCTTCAGCCTTACATTTTAATGCCAATAATTCACAAAATCTAGTTTTGCAGATGTAATTGCACGATTTCTCTCTTCTATTTTTCCCTCAAACCCATCTCTTGTATCTTACTTCACTCTTTCTTAATCTGTTGATATATATATTTAAAAACCTTGCTCTGTCAATAAAATATTAATCATATGTACATGGTTTCAGGGTTGAGCATTTGAGATTGAATAACTAATTGATGTATTCATCCTGAGAAAGAAACATTTTCCTGATATTAGCACCCCATATTTGCCAATAGTCCTTTGTTTAGGGTTGAGGATTGTGAACTATCCCATTACATGTTAGCACATCTATTGGTGGTGTTCTTATTCTGGTTATGTTTAGGCAGCCATACTAGTGAGACTTCATGGGAATAGCCTCTTAGGTATGTTTTAGGAAACCCAACATCCCAGAACACTCCTGCTTTATGTACTCTTTTAATCTTTCCACAGCTTCTACTGCAATCATGCCCAAATATTTGGCATAGGAGTTAATCAAATAGAGTATTCTGCAAAAGTCTCCATTTGTTTCAAAGAGAAGTTTTCTTGATAAAATTTACATACACCTGTTAGTATAATGATAATATTTAGAACATAGTTAGGGGTTGTGCTGGTTTAGTAAAGTGGCAGGTTTAGTTTCTCTTCCAGGATCCTGAGTAGCTTGTTAGATTCCATGTATCAGGTATACTGTCCTTCATTTTGAGCAGACATTTAGTCTAATTGGAGAGATCTTGGTTATAACCAAGGTACATGTATTAGTATTAAATTCTTAAGAATATCATTCTATGTTAATCATTGTTGTCATTAATAGGCATATGTGGGTATGAATGCTGGCTCTTTCTTATCTCTAGAAGCTTGTATGATACCTTCCGGAACTATGAAAACTAGTCAGTAAAAAAACAAAACAAAAGAAAACAAAACCTAAAGGCTTTCAGATCAGGTACAGATCAGGGTCTTCTGCTTACTGTGTCTAAAGTGCCTAGTATCTTCAGCAATAGGAAGTCACTTCTGTGAACCAAACAAGGGCAATTGCAGAAGCCTAAAATATTTCATAATCATTAGGAGAACCCTTAGAAACAACTTAAGAATATATCGAATGGATTTGTTGAAGTTTTTCTTAGACATTCTCTGGCTCTTGGAGGAAGCATTGTCAGCCCAGATGGGACATTATTTAAACTCTAGGTATATGTATGTGTACATGCATATGTATTTTTATGTGTATGTTTGTAGGTTGTGTGTATGCATATATAGCATATCTAATGAATTACATGTATTATAGGTATTTGTTAGTAGATTCATTAACAATCTAGTTAGTAGTATAGATTTTTTGTGACTTTTTCAGACATCCTTACTGTTCATTTATATTCTCTCCTTCTGTATTTATCTCACTCTCCCATCCTTATTTAAAACTCTCATCATGTTTTTATCATCTTCCCTGTCAGATTACTTTACTCTCCTTTTCATCACTGTTTTCCCCCACCCCCTCCACAGTGGTCTCCTTTTACTTGTCTAGTTTCTGTAGCTAATCTAAGTTATACACTCAAATCAGAAGAATTGGAAGTAGGATCTTAAGACGTATGAAAACATGTGGCATTTGTATTTCTGGATCTGGGTTACCTTACTCAACATAATCGTTTCTATTCCATCTACTTAACTATAAATGTAATGATCTCACTTTTCTTTCAGGCTGAACAATGTCTCATAGTGTTCATGTGGGGCATCTTCATTATAAACATCGTTGAAGGATGTTTAGGTTTTTTTTTATTTCCTAGCTACTATGATTAGAGCAACACTGAAAATAGTTACACAATATCTGTGGAGTAGGTGTTAAGTCCTTTAGACATACCTCGAAGACATATGGGTCATATGGTAGATTGATTTTTAGCTTTTTGGGCAATTCTCCACCATGCTTTCTCAAGTGCTCTTAGTAGTTTGCAGTCCAACCACCATTAAATGAGGGGTAGCTTGTTACCACATCTTCTCTACCATTTGTCATTAGCTGCTTGGATACATTTAAAAGTCTTTTACAATTCTATTCTTCTGAGAATTTTCGGAGTACACAGTGTATGTGCTTTCTGTGTGTGTGTGTGTGTGTGTGTGTGTGTGTGTGTGTGTGTGTTTTTAGGGGGTGTGATTCTCTGAGGTCAGAGGACAACTGCAATTGGGAACTTGAAGATGAAGAGCCCATCTCCAGCAGAAAGACAGGGCATCAAGTGAGGGATGGGATTGCCAATCCCACAGTCAAAAACTCTGACCCATAATTGTTCTTGTCTGAAAGAACTGCAGGGATGTAAATGGAAAAGAGTCTGAGGAAAAGAAGATCCAGCAACAGGCCCAAATTGAGCTCCAGATCAAGGGGAGTCCCCAAGGCCTGACACTATTACTGAAGCTATGGAGCGCTTATCATGACTGCCCTCTGAAATACCCAACAAGCAACTGAAACAGTGAAATGCAGATATTTAAAACCCCCAACCAATGGGCAGAAGTTGCTGATTCCTGTGGTTGAATTAGGGGAAAGCTGGATGAAGCTGAGTAGAAGGGAGACCATGTAGGAGGACCAGCAGTCTCAACTAACCTGGAACCCCGAGATCTATCAGACACTGGGCCACCAACCATGCAGCATACACCAGCTGATAGGAGACCCCCAACACATATACAGCAGAGGATTGCTGGGTCGTGGAGAGCTCTGGTGGAGTCGGAGATGGAAAGGTGGGGATATCCTCGGGCAGAATGTTAGGAAGGAGGTATGGGATATGTAACAATCATAAGGTGGACCAGGAAGGGGTTAAAATCTGGACTATAAAAAAGACTAAATAACTTTTTTTAAAAAATAAAAGCTATACAATATCATAAAAATTTATAAATTAATTAATAAGCTAGACTGGGCAATATTATAATGCATTCCCATTATTGTAATTTTGATCATATGCTGCACCTGGTATACTGACGTGCACTCTGAGGTGCATAGTTTATGGAGTCGCTCATTGCTGCAATTTAGACTATGTAATTTTGTCATGGATTGGGGCCAGCTTCTGTCTTCATCAGCTTACTATTTCCTTTTGTGTACTAATATGTAATTATACCGCTTCCCCTCTTCTCTGCAGCTATCCCCCCCATGTTTCATCCCTCCAACTCCTATCTTCTGCTTCACCACTCATGCATCCCTCATTCTGAAATCCAAAGCCTCTTCTATAATGATGATGATGATGATGATAATAATGATAATGATTTTCAGTCTTTTTATTTCTTCTTCCCCACCCCCATCCACCCTCTGACTGTCCCACATCCCTTACCTCCTCCCCAACACCCCTGTCTCCACATGGATGTTCCTACCCCTTATCGTACCTGACCTCTAAACTCCCTGGGGCCTCCAGCCTCTTGAAGGTTAGTTGCATCATCTCCGAATGAACGTAGACTCGGCAGTCCTGCTGTATGTGTGTCAGTCTTTCTTTTTTATGTTGTTTTTTTGACAGTTTCACTGTGTAGCGCTGGTAGTCCTAGAACTCACTCTGTAGAACATAATGATCCTGAACTCAGAGATTTACCTGTCTACACCTCCCACATGCTTAATGTCTTGTGCCACTGCCTCCTGGCTTCTTTGATTATTATTGTTTTACACACACACACACACACACACACACACACACACACACACACACACACACACACAGAAAGAGAGAGACAGAGGCAGAGAATCAGAGTCAGTAGCATCATAGAGACATACAGACACAGTTTTCTTCAAGAAACCAAAGTAAATTTTTTCACTTCTTCCATTAGTTGTGCCCACTCTTTGTAAACAATTACTCTTCTCTCTCTAATTACAACTCATCAAAAGAATATGTAAAACCCTTGATTTTAAATGTCTGGTCCAAGTTCACTTATCTACTTAATTCTGAGAAATTGCCCGGACACAGATGGCACTTTAATTTTACTAAACAATAGCAGGGTACCATTAAGATATTCTTAGGATATTTTTTTTAAAAATGAGGCAGTAAGCTAAAATCTCATTGTACCATGTGAAAATACACTAATGTAACATAGCCTTTCTAGTCTCTTTTAAAATTGTATCCATTTATAAAGGGATGACTGAACTAATAGGAAAGTAAGAAATGCTTCCAAGCTTCCAGAGATAAAAAGAGTAAACATCAACAAGTATGTTTTAAATAAGTTACTGCATCACAAAGCAATTCCAAACTTCAAAGTATAACTGTTTTTAAATTTAAATCATATTTTGAAAATTGATATTTTGAATTGCTATTAATGAATGTTTTAGATAAAGCAAAAATTGGGCTATTTTCAACCTGTATTTATTATTGCAACCCTTGTCAATGAGTTGTCAGGCTAGAGACTTCACTGATACCCTGCAGTAGTAAGGACAATTGCCCAAAGACAAAAGACAACCTGCTTTCTCATGGTTTAGACATCTCTACTTGAAAACCCTTGGATATATGGTCTTTATTAAAGCAAGTTACAACTTCTTTAGCTGAGAAATAATAACTATGGACATCTGTGCATGGAGTACAGTATGAAGTTTCAATACAGATATACACTGTGCAACAATCAAATGTGCCCTGTTATCCTACTGATCAACAGAGTGACAAGAACTAATTCTTTGGTGATATATATCTTTCATTTCTGTCCAGTACTTACACCTAAATTAAGTATTTATTGCTTTCTGTGTGGTGGCAAGTTTTGTTTGTTTGTGTGTGTGTGTGTGTGTGTGTGTGTGTGTATGTGTGTTTGTGTGTGTGTGTTCGTGTTTTCTTGGGATATGAGTGATCATGCACATAAATATGAGGGTGTGCACATATGGAGGTCAGAGGTTATTTCAAGTAATCAGTCTCTCTTAGTCCCATGGAATTATTGTAAAGTAGCTCTGAACCCAGGGTTCAATGGCTGTCTAAGGTTCCCAATCCCATTTGTACTGGAATTACAGGGACACTGGCCCACATCTGGCTTTTGAAATAAGTGCTATTATAAGTCAGGTTCTCATGGCTGCACAGCAAACTATTTTCCCACTGAGCCAACTCTTAAATTCTAAATTACATTTGTAATTGTTACTTATTCATTATCCCTTATTTATATCAAAGTAATTTGCATGTAAGATGCAACTTATTTGAATCTGTCTCCCATGTAGTAATTCTTAGAGCATAGTAGGTGTTTCCTTTTGAAGGACTATATCCAGGAATCTTGAACCTTAAATAATCAAAAAAAAAAGGTTAAGTGAAATTAATAATATACTCTTGTTATGCTGGGTTATGACGTTGCCATAGATCTTGAAATAAAAAAAAATATTTTAAAGAATTTTACATATTCCCATGTTAATAATAAAATAGAAAATTTTAGCTAATGCTAATATTGGTTTACGTTATATAATGCCCCTTCTCTAAAGACACCTAAGAACTTCATAAATTCAGGTAAAATGTGACATTTAGAATTAGTTATGATTCTATATATTTTTCCATATATCCTGCAAAAGGGAATTTCCTACTTCCCAATGTAATAACTTTTATCTTCTAAAATTATATTAGTTTTTCATGAGCAATTTATATCATGTCTCCTATTATGGTTTTCCAGCATTGAAGTTTTAATAACATTTAGAGTTTGTATATTATCACAATTCATTAGTCATGATTAAAGTGATAGCTGGTGGTTTATTCTCATAATTTTGGGAATCTTGGGAAAATATTAAAATTTGATTCTGACATGCATGATGTTAAACATTAGTTCCACATTGATATTAAGTACATAAACACTATTCTACTTCTGTACTCAAGGATTTGAAACAAAGCCTCAAGTGCTGAAAATAATTCAATGCAGCATTTTTTTAGTTACAGGTATATTAGGTATATTTAATACCTAATAAAGTACATTTGTTAAACAGGGAGCATTGCTAGAATACTAAACTTTGGTGGCTTATAATGAAAGATTTTACTATTATTGAAACTGATGGAATTGGTAGGTTTGCTGCTAAATTTGATGCAATAGGAAATAATTCTCCTTTCCAACTTCCCTTTCTGGTGTTCACTGGCACCTCATGTCCCTTAGTTACGTTTCTAGGAAAAGACACTAGAACGTGAGGTAACTTATAAAAGAAAAGCATCTCACCTGGAACTTGCTTATAGTTTTGGAGGGTGATCCCATGATCATCATGCCAGGAACCATGTCCACCACAGGCAGGTATTTGTGGTGCTGAAAGAATAGTTGAAAACTTACATCTTGTCAGAATGATGAAGCAAAGAAAGAATAAGACTTTGTCTGGCATGAGACCTCAAAGCTCATCCCCCAGTGAAACACCTTCTCCCATACCTCCTAATCTTTCTTAAACTAGTCACCAACTGGAAACCAATATATGAATGTATTGAGCCATTCTTATTAAAACCAGTACATCCACTTTTACTGTTAGAGATGAATCAGTCATATGGTAGTTTCCTTTGTGCGGTGTCTCACTGCATTTATATATATATGCTATTATCTCTCAATTTTCTTCTTTTATAAAGTGTTTTGTCATTGTCTGTTTCAATACATTCAAATCATAGTATTTTAATGTGATAACTTCTGAAAAGATTTATTTTCAGGAGTATTGTTCAGACTCTCCTTCACTCAAGACTCACAGCATATTAAGGAAGAGGTGATGAAAGATTGCTAGACATAGAACGCCATAGGTCTGCTGCAAGATTGTGTCTTCTAGTCATGACGGGCATGTCACATGCGTGGAATCTCAACAATATGGCTGCCTAAACAACACATGATCAGATCATTTCCAACAGCTGATACTCCTGTATAGATGAGAAAATTCTCACAAAGGTTTGACCCCTATAAGAATAGCTACAAGCAATGAAGAGTTTTGAAAGAGGGATATTTAGACTTCTTTGGTGATGAGCCCCTGATTGGTTATGTAATATGGAGTGGCCAAACCTAGAAATATACACATGTATGTAATATGTGAATTCAGCAGGTTGTATTTGCATGCTTATTCATTTACATTTATATTTAACAACTATAACTAAAGAAGAAGAGACCATAAAATCCATAGAGGAATGGTCAAGGGAGTAGATGTAAAAGTGGGAAAAGATAAAATGGATGATGATGATGTAATTATATCTTAATTAAATTAAGAAAGCTATGTTATGTTTTTCAATAAAGCAACATTTTAAGGTACCCAGAGTATCATTTATTCTTGGAAGAAAGGTGACATAATTCAGTGAATAACCAAAATTATTTGAATTTGTAAGTTCACTAAATATTATAAATACATGGATAATCACCTCTATGCCACATCTATGTATATATGAATGTATGTATATATATGAACATATATGTCAGTACAAAATGTATCTATGCTACAAATAATTATATACATATGGTATATACACATGTGACTTTTTGTTTTTGTATATATTCTCTAATATATAAATACTACATGTTTATGCAAAGTTCTAAAAATTCTAATAACATCTTTTTTTCCTTTCACAAAAGCTATCAATAACTAAAAAATCTACTCAGTGTCAAGAAACATTTTTTTTAAAGATTTATTTATGCATTATATGTAAGTATACTGTAGCTGTATTCAGACACTCCAAAAGAAGGTTTCAGATCTCATTAAGGATGGTTGTGAGCCACCATGTGGTTGCTGGGATTTGAACTCATGACCTTCAGAAGAGCAGTCAGTGCTCTTAACTGCTGAGTCATCTCTCCAGCCCCCAGTGTCAAGAAACTTAAATACATTTTCTCTTAAAAATTTCACTAGAATTTTATTATTGTTATTTTCATTTATAGGTGGGGATACTACAAATATGTGGAAGTCTTGACACAACTTTCATAAATAAGTTATTTTGTTTCTCAATGTGGGGTGCAGAGATCTAGGAAAATTAAGTCATCAGGCTTGAGGGCAAAGGCTTTTACCTGTTGACTCATCTCATTGACTCAATGGTTATATTACTTTCATATTAACCTACATAAATTATTCATTCAATACACAGTGATGTTGGGAGTCTTACTCCTTCTTTCAGAAGGTTTTAAAAGGAAAACAGGAAACTATTATTGTAGCATTGCTGGAGCATGGTGACATGATGTCTAATCATGAGTATACAAAAATATCTTCCGTGAAAAGAGAAAGCTACATTTAGATAACTTAGAGGAAGAATATTATTTTTACATGAATATAACTGATATTTTATATATTATTTATTTAGCACTCTGTTTTTAAAAGCAGAGGCCATAACCTTGTATAGTTATCTTATTTAATTTCTTAAATGAAAGTTCATAGTTTTTAATTAGAAATTTTTTAGTAATGTAAACAATGAAACACAAGGTGATCAAGCAAAATAGAACATCAAGTACTAAGTATTTTAAATAGAATAATAGCTTTCTTTAGTAATATGTGAAGGATATTTTAAACAATATAAGGTTTCTATAAAATGTTGTAATAAGGTAGGATTTACCAGTAAGGTACATAACCAAAGCTTGCTAGAGTCTTCATTTAGAATTCCAGACATTTATTTTCACTAGGATTTATTACAATCAAAGTTTTGAATCTGTGACTCCAACAACCAGATCATACTTCCCAGCTACACTGTCTGACAGCAATACTTCCTGCATGTAAAGTGCACCATGAAACTCTCTATGCTGATTGGGCTTCAGTTGCTTTGTATGGTACAAATGTCTACCCATAGAGATACCTTCTTATTTTAGATTTGTATTATGAAAAACTAAGCATAGATAAAAAATTTCTAGAAAAGTAGATTCCTTTCATTATTTGATTTTTTTAAATTTTATTTTATTTTCTAAGTTTTTTTTATTTACATTCAAAATCATTTCCCCTTTCCCGTTTCCTCCCTCTCCAAAAGTCCCTCAAGAAAATGAGTTTCTGCACCTCATTGTGAATGCCACTTAACATGATACAAGTTCCAGATTACTGTAGGCCAGCACCATCAAAGAAAATATCATTCATAATTATCTTAAAGTTGTTTTTACATTTATAATTGGGAAAGCTCTGTACATAGAAAACGTAGACAACCATATAGAAATGATTTGGAAGAAAAAACCCAACTCTCTTATTTATTTTACTTAGAAGATATATTATGAATTTTTAATTATAAAATAAATAATGCAATTCAGGAGGGTATAGATTATTCTTTCTTCCTCTCTTCAAAATATTAAATATATACTACAAAGATGAGATCCACAATTCTCTAGAACAAGAATAATTTTTCAACAAGTGCTAGTCTAGGTGGACAGTGGATAGTCACTGCGTACTGCTCTGATTCTGGTCCCTTACAGAATTTCTTATGTAGACAAAGGTTTCTTTTTCTTTCTCAGTTGGAATATTCACCGTGTTTCATTAGAATCTTTTGTCTCATTAATACGCTTTAAACCAAGCTTGCATTTATTTTAGAGAAACTGAGCTGAACCTACAGAATCACTTTTATTTTTGTTTTCTGAAAAACAAAAACAAAGACAAAAACAAAAAAAAATAATTTTAAATATTTAGGCCGCTAGAGAACATTTCATTCTGCTAAAATAAATGGTCCATATCATTTTCTTATGATATTTTGTCTTCCTAGTTATATCTAGATATTATTTAGCTGGCTATTTACTTATAATAGAGGAATGAGTCACAGCAATAAATTCACTATTCATTTTAATATTAGGGTTATACATTGCTGGGTAAATTATCTGGTTTTACATGTAATCATTAGATTATTCTTTTACATAATCTTTATTATAAAGTCTCTACATCATTTTTAAAAGATGATTTAAACTTGGCTCTAGAAGGCATCAGGGTAATTTCGGTTAGCTTCGAACACTTTATCCTTCCCGACTGTGGCAGGGCTTGGACTTCTTTACTGGAGTCAACTCATCTGGGAAGAGGATGGTGTGGGCTAGAATGTGCTTTCATCTGTGGTTCATCTCTTAGAATTTTATGTTTATCATTGCTATCCACTTAATTTGGATTTTAGAATAAACAATTTAAGATCTGTGTCCAGTTTCAATGTTCAAAGCCTAGACACACAGAACTTCTAATCAAGACTCACTTGAAACTAATGGAACCTTGCTGAGGCCTTTAATTAAGAGAAATCTGACCATGCTGCTAAGTCGCTTGCCTTCTATCTAATAGTAAAGGCTCCAGCAGCAAAAGGATTCATCATTCTTCTTTGTAATTAATTCCAGCTCTCAGGAGAAAATGTGGACTGCTAAAACACAGCAAGAGCCAGAAGGAATACAGATAGATGAGACATCATCCTCTGGATTTTTTTTTTTTTTTTGCCATTTCTATGTCAATCATCATAGAATATCATAGGACACCATGGCCTCCAAGTTCTCATGTCTTAAAAATAAAGATGTGTGTTATCCTAGAGGACTGCACTCTGGTTGATGGAGACCTAAAAGAGTGTGTACAACTTTGCAGCTCTCAATACGATCGAACGCCCACAAAGTCTCCGTAAGTATTTCTATTTTTTCTATTTCAGAAAGTGTGCTGTGTGTCTTAGTAGGGTTTCTATTCCTATGAAGAGACACCGTGAGCACAGCAACTTTTATAAAGAAAAGCATTTAATCGGGGCTGGTTTAGAGTTTAGAGGTTCAGTCCATTGTCATCCTGGCAGGAAGCAGGACAGAACAGGGGCAGATGTGCTTGAGAGGTCGCTGAGAGTTCTAGATCTGGATGAGCAGATGCTCTAGTGAAAATGATACTGGATCTGGCTTGAGCCTCTAAAACCTCAAAGCCCATCCTAAGTGGATTACATTCTCAAAAAGACTTCCACCTCCCAAAAGTACCACTCCTTTTGAGCCCAGGAGGGGCCATTATCATTTGAACTACCACACCTTGATAATCTCATTACAAAACAGTCCTCTCAGGAACAATGGATTGTGAGATAGCAAATGGGACATTGTGCTGTAAAAATAATTTGCCAGGATCTTTGAATTAATGTGTCACATTTATTTTTAGAATTGACCTATTATTTATTAATGTCCACAGTTTACACTAGGACCTACTGCTTATAGTGTTCAGAGTATTTTAAAAGAAAATGTATGAGATATAAGCACCACGAGTTGCAAAATCTCAAAATCCATTTTTCTATTCCATTCCATCCTTCATTCTCCCCTTCTAAATGGTTGGTAACCACAGAACTTACTCTTCATACAGTTTTGCCTTTTTACAGAATATCGCATCATTCAGTTTTCCCCTGTATAACTGACAATTTTCTTAGTGGGTTCAGAGAAATCTCATAGGTTGTGGGGAGCCAAACAAGGTCATTCAGCCATGGCTGTCTTATGACCATGAGATTGTTGAACAAAGACCTGCCTAGGAACTGCCGGTCCGAGAGTAACTACGGATCGCTCCACCCTTAACCGCGGAATGTCCCTACATGCGCAGATACCAGATGTCTTCACCGGATGCCCTTTGTGCTTCCTGCTGCCAAGAACACCTTGACCCCTCCCTCCTTTGCATTTTGCAAAGGTCACTTCCCCCTAGCTCCCCCTCCCAACTTCCTCATTCAGGGCTTGGCCCATAGTTCACTTCCCCCTAGCTCCCCTTCCCAACTTCCTCATCCCCACTGCTTAAAACGTGCTGCCTGTGTGACAATAAACGAGACCTTGACAATGGAACCTTGCTTGGTCTCCTTTCTTTCTCCGCACCCATGACCCTCAGGTAGCGCCTCTTCAGGACCCTGAATAACTAGACCTGCCGGACAGGTCAATAGGTTATTACAGGTTACAGAATTAGCTCCTAAATATTACAAGTAAGATTAACTTTCTTTTATTCAACAAGTAAGTATTTACAACATGAGAACTATTTTGCTATCTTAACATTCTTCAAGGGCCTGCAGATTGTCTCAACACATAAAGGCATTTGCAGTAATCTTGAGGATTTCAGTCTGATCCCTGGGACACACATAGTACAGAGAGATTTTACCCTAGCAAGTTGTCCTCTGACATACATGTTCATCTTGGCCTACACTCATATGCATCAAACACCCAACATAAAACAAAAGAAATGTATGAAAAAATGATTTTTTCTTTTTTTTTAATTGGATATTTTAATTATTTACATTTCAAATGTTATCCCTTTTCCTGGTTAAAAGCAGTATTTCAAATGCATTAAAAGCCAGAGATACTATTATAAATAAAGCATATCCTGAAACAAAGACATATATAGAGTTATGAGTGTATAAAATATATATGGAAACATAACTGTGTGTAAAGGGAAATTGTTAAAACATAGTACTGGCCCGCCAGGCCTCTGCTCCAAGTCCCACGGGTCTCTCTCTCCTGCCCAGCACCCACTCCTTCCAACTATCCGGCAAAGCATGACTCTTAAACTTGAGTATTTAATCAAATATATTTATGTTTATGAAACTCCCAATTACATAATGCCAAATTACAATGATAAGGTTTTATCCCAATATTTCTAACCTCTCAGCACACCAGAAACACATCTGCTGCTATCTGAATGTGGCTTCTCCTCCTCTGCTCCGTCCTGCATCTTTGAGGCTCCCTCTCTCTGCCCCTCCTTCTCTTAGCTCCTCCTCCTCTCTCCCCTCCAACCACTGGCCTCTCACTGCCTTAATGTGAATGGTTAGGAAATATCTTGCATCAACTATGAATCATTGAGAATCCAGTGTACTGAAAATTATGAATAAACTATTTCAAAAATATACAAAATAGGATTATGGAACACATACAGTGACCATAGAGTATGGACAAAAGGAACAAATCAAGTGTATAGATTTGTATCACAAAAGCCTTAAAGTTTAACATTTGTATATATATATATATATATATATATATATATATATATATATATATATATATATATATACTTAATGTTCATTGGTAAAATTGTCTACAATGAACCAAACACTCGTCTACTGAGATGCAGAACTTCTATAAAGCATGCTCTAAAAATTAATGACTACCCCAATGGAGGAGTTAAGGGGAGGACCGAAGGAGCTGAAGGGGTTTGCAACCCAGAGGAAGAACAACAATATCAACTAACTGGGCTGCCCAGAGCTCCCAGGGACTAAACCACCAACCAAAGAGTACACTTGAAGGGACTCATGGCTCCAGCTGCATATGTATCAGAGGATGGCCTTATCTGGCATCAGTGAGAGGGGAGGCCCTTGGGCCTGTGAAGGCTTGATGCTCCTGTGTAGGGGAATGCCAGGACTGTGAGACAGGAATGGGTGGTGGGTGAAGGAGCACCCTCATGGAAGCAGCAGTGACGTGGGACTGGATAGGGGGTTTTTGGAGGGGAAACTGGGAAGGGGGATAGCATTTGAAATGTAAATAAAAATAATAACCAATAAAAAAACAAAACAAAATAAACCCAAAAAATATTCATGACTAGTTTTCTATACTCTAATAAATTTCTCTCATTAAAAATATACTAGATATATTCTTTTCCAGTAAATACTAATAACATAATTTCTGAAACTAATTTACCTTATAAGAAAAATCTCAAACATAATTTACTTAAAATTTTTGTATTATTTACAAATAAAATTAATAGATTTATGAATTAGACTATTATAACAATAATATTTATTAGAAAAATGAGCTTTTTCTATTTCATTTATATTGGTTTTGGATAATACTTTTGTCTTGGTAAAGCATCTCTAAGCTAAAGAGCCAGCTACAAGTTTTATTTATAAAATACATATTTTGAAATAAATGTTTTCACAAATGTTAAACTTCAAAAATGATCATTCTCATATACTAATATTCCACTTTAATAGTTATATAATATATTATAATATTTAATATATGATAGATAGCATATTACATATTGTATGTAATGTATAGTATAATATATGGTATGTGATATATGATATATTGTAATATTAAAAGCCAGAGCCACTATTAAAATTAAATTACATGCTGAAACAAAGACATAGTGTTATGAGTATATAAAAATATATGGAAACATAACTATGAATCATTGAGAATCCAGTGTACTGAAAATTATAAACATTTCAAAAATATACAAAATAGGATTATGGAACACATACAGTGACCATAGTGTGTGGACAAAATGAACAAATCAAGTGTATAGGTTTGTATTACAAAAGCCTTAAAGTTTAACATTTTAAGTTTAACATATATTGTAATATTATAAATTACATATTATTTTAAATATAATATATAAATTGCATATATATGTAATTTATTTGTGGCAATGGGAACACGTGCCACAGATCATATAAGGCAAATTTCAGAAATCAGCTCCCTCATTGCATCATATGAAGCTCAGAGATTCAAAACAAGTCATTTGACTTGATGGTAAGGCATTTAATTTATGCTATGTTTTCTATACATAACACAGATATGACTAGGCATTTTTGGATTATTTGTTAAATTATTGAAAGTATTCATCATGAAACAAAATTTGAGTATGTATTTAAATAATACATGAAATTTATTATACTTTGCATTTCTCTACAAATTTAAAGGGATCTCTGATTCATGTGAATATAACAGTGTTTATTTATCATTATTATTCTTAGAGTTAATGCACTTCTAAGATGGAAACACATTTTGACTCTAACAGCTTATGCATTTTAAGTATTTTTCTGCATAATGGGCTATGATTCTTTTGATCTAATCTACAAGGAAATTGTGATTATGCTACTGACCCCACCACTATTCTTATTTCCTCTATTCGACCATCAGTTAAATACATCTTTTTCTTAGTGAGTAAAGTTTTGCAGTTCAGAGATCTCGTTTATATTGTTTAATTGTATGCACTTCATATTTTTCTATGGTCATTATTTATTGCAGAAATATTACATTTGCATGATCCAAGCATTCCCCTATTTTACTTCTTCTGTGTGAGGTAGTATGGATTTGAAGGAAGAGTTTTCATTTTCAGTAAACTTTCATTTAATACTTGTTCTAGCTGGGAGCACTCTGAGTCTATTAAGTATTTGTCTTCCACATATTTCACAGAGTTGTGAAGATAGAAAAATGAATCTACATTCACATAACATTAAGAAACATTTTACCAGCAACAATCTACAATTCAATGCAAATTAACACAATGCCGATTCAGAACATATGTGTTAATAATCCTCATCTTCAAAAAAGAATGGAGAAAGAAGGATGTTTGTAAATAACAGCCATCAGATTTCTTCCAGAACGGCTAGGTTTTTACACTTTTCAAAAAATTTTGTCCTATGATGTTTAGTGTGTGTAATCCTCTTAAATATCATTGGATTCATATAAAATTCATGGTCTCTAAACATATAGTGAGATGAACAAATGGTACTAGTTAAGGGAATAAAAGCTATCTCTCATATAATAAACAAATATATTTGAAGAAAGAGGTTAATATTTTGAACAAAATGTTTTCCAGTGTTATAGAAAGTGAATGAATCAACTACCTTCAAGTTGTTCTACTTTACCATATAGAAACAAAATTCTAATAAAATTCAAATTATTATTATTATGATTTACATTTAATTATTAAGTTCTTCTGACCATTTTTCTTTCATTATTGGCAACTAAGCTACTGAAATCAATGATCCATTGATACATTTCTCTTTGCTTGTATATCTCTATAACTGCTCACTCTTTTGGGCAGATGCATTTTCTACTGAGAACACTTTCACTGGTCGCTCAACTGTAAAGTTCTTAACCTGTCAATCAAGTTTGCCATTGGAAGATATAACTGACTCCACCAAACCTGAGTCTGAAACCATTCGTATTGCGCCCCCTGGTGCTCATTTTCAAATTTACCTTAATTGATTAATAACATTTCTATTCTGATAATGACTTAAATCTACTGGCAGAGTGAGAACGAGGCAACCATTCCAGTTCTAGCCCATAAAGCTAGAAGTGAATCTTTCTTAGAATGCTTCAAGAGCATAGCATCTTTAAAATAGAGTCATGAGAAAAAATAGCCTCTCAAAGTTAAATAATGCACATGTGAACATTGGTATTAGTGCTAGTATGAATGATGCTCTCATTATTTTAATGTACGTGATTACGTGCACACTATTACTGTGTTTTTAATATCCTGATATTGGACTCGGCAGAAACTAGTAGACTAGATAAATGAAGGTTAATTTCTGTTTTTTGAGCCAGTTTTGGCATTCAGCTTCACTGGTGATTATGAATCCCTGTAGCATTTAACTTTCTGTGTTTAGAACATTTCCTAACTTTGAAGAAAACTCAGAAACTCAATATCAAGACTGACAATATCTTATACTCACTCTCTGAGCCTTCTCAGAGGTTGCAGAATATTTTCCCACAGCTTTCTCAAATTTCTGCAGACTCTGAGGAGTCTCAACAAAATCACGCGTAGCCCATTTCAGGTTTTTTTGAGGATATTACAGTACAATTATATTTTTTCCTTTTTTAGAAACTATGTTTACATCCCTGTGTGATATATATAAGAATTTCTTTTGTTTGGTTGTTGAGGTATTCGACCATAGTCCACAATAAATGCAACATTCTTTTTATTTCTGTTTCGAGGCACAGGTCATAAGCAGGTCCAAATGTAATTAGATTTTTCTCTCTGTGAAGTTGCTTTCCTGTGGTATAATCTACTGGTGTGGCAGCTAACATCTGTTTCTTACCATGTTGTCTGTGTGTGACAGTGGTGCAGACAATTAAAACAAGAGGTGTAAATGTTTTTTCCCCTTGCATAAGTGGTCATTTGTATTGTGTTAATGTACTAAAGATATGTATTCCATACAGCGACTACTATCATGACAGGCCACAGAAGGTATTCAAAGCAATACATAGCTTGTTTTGCTCTGGCTACCTACTTTATGAATTTGTAAGCTGATTAAAATTTCATTACATTTGTTGCTTTCTATTAAACACTTTATGGTTGGAATACTATCATGTGACCTTTACTTCTAGAATTGGCAACACCTGCTTGGATTTTTCAACTTGAAATAGTGACATAAAAGGATAGGCACCATGTTGAGATTATAATGTGTGAGATAGCAATTTCTAACATTTTTCAGTACTAAAGTTTTGGGTGAAAGCAGACAAAATTACATTCTTTTGGGTAAAAAGTTTCTTCTGAAATATATGTTAACTCATGAGTACTCATGCTTTCATCTCAATAAGAATAATTTGTCACATAACACGTGACCTTCTAGCTTTTTTATTATATGTAAATAATTAAAATTTTTATTGCTCAAACTAGACTATGATGAATGCTATTAGTAATGGCACGCATTTCTTCCTCTGATTACACATAGGAAACTCTCAGATATAATTCTGAAGGAAAATAAAGAATTAGGGGAATCCATCTCTCATTAAAAATTTATCTACCATGTAGTATAATGTTTTGTAGTATTTACAAAATAATATTTTACTTGAATAACTGTCTACAGAATGGGAGGGAAATATGACAATATTCAGCTTTATTATATTTTTTAAATATAATAAAGCCATCATGATGATAAGAAATTGAATCATATAACACAACAATAAATCATCCAGAACCCTGTAGCATAAAACAGACAACAGTAACTCGGACAGTTTCAATGGTTGAGGTAATACTGGCTTGGCCCAGGTGCACAGCTCTGTCTTAACTATCTTACAAGGTTACAGTTAAGACTTTGGGTGTTGTTTCAATCATTTAAAAAAATTGCAAGCGGTTGAAAGATCTGTCTGTATGATGTATTCATTCCAGATAGAATAAACTAAACTGGATGTTGGCCTGATTCCTCAGCTTCCCACCATATGGACCCATGCGCAAGGGTGTTTGTGCGAATGAAATGCAGTTACTGGATTTTCCTCAAGAATGAGTCAATAGATGAATGTAATGCCGATGGTTTTTATAGCCAAATCTTAACTTCTACAGTATCACTCTGGCTCCATCAGGTACCTAGATTCTACGTTGCAATGAACTTAAGCAGGAACTGTCTGCCCATTGGTGAAATCTGAAAAGGCAATGATCTCTGATCATCTTATACTTCATATCTTCTGAGAAGGAAAGCAGAGATCACAAAAGGTCTGGAAAACACCCTGATTAATCTTCAATGAAAAAACTAAACTATCCATATGACAAAAACACTCTGGAAAGATTTTCTGGTATTTGACATGATGGTCTTTCTACGAAGTTTTCTTCTTTCACAACAGTTCTTATGAAGGTAAAATTGAATGTGCCAGAATAGAATAACTTCCACATAATTCCTAATACAAAATTTAAACAATAGAGACATTTAACTAGTGTTACATGTATGAAGAGGAAATTTCTAGTTTTTTATTAACTCAGTTGTATCATGTGATGTTTTTCTAGAAGCTGTCTTGTGAGAGGGCAGGTAATGTTTAGAAAGAGCAACGTTTTTTATGTCTACCATTTTACTCTTTAATTTTCCATGAAAATTGTCAATTTTAATGTGTTTTTCTATATGCTTCTCCAATTTTGTCAGAAACATTTTCCATGTAAATCTTTAATTTTACCATAAAATGTTCTTATTTCCTTTTTCAATAAAAAACAAAATAAAATAAAATAAAAAAGAATATAATGAATGAAACCCCACAAACATTACTACACCATCCACTGGTCTTCACTGGTCTTTTCTTCATTTTGTAGAGAAATGTGCCAAAGAACTTTTTGTTGCATTCTGGCTGATTCTGGCTACATCTGCTGACTTCATGCTATTAGTCAGTGTCTTGCTGTTTCTGCTGGATGGTGCTGCTGATACTGATTTGTGTTTGCATTGAGCTGGAATACTTGTATTCTGACAACAAAGATTGGAGTCACCCCAGGGACCTACTTTTCAGATTAGACTGCTTTCATCCCTATCACAGGTCTGTGGGCTAGAAGGAAGTTGGAAGAACACAAATTAACATGAGTTTTGAAAAATCTAAGCCTATAGATTTATGTCATATTTATGGTTGTTACTATAAAACATGATATACTACCTAAAAATGACTAAAGATATCTTCACATATAGCAAAGACTCATTATTATTTACCAACTTTAATACCTGGGAATGATTCATAACTTAAACATTTTATTATTCATTAACTAAGTGTATTGCCTATTCTTTTTAAAAATTAATTATTTTATTTATTTACATTTCAAATGTTGGTCCCCTTCCAGGTCTTCCCTACAGGAAGCTCCCTCTCCCCCTCCCCTTTGCATCTAAAAGGGTGATCCCACACCCACCCACCCACTTCCACGTCACCTTTCTAGCATCCCCCTTCTCTGGGGCAAGAAGCTTCCACAGAAACAAGTGCCTCCCCTTTTGTTGATAGCAGACAAGGCATTCCTCTGCTACTTGTATCGGGGCCATGGACCAGACCATGTATACTCCTTGGTTGGTGGCTTAGCCGCTTGGAGATGTGAAAGGTCCAGTTAATTCATACTCTTTTTTTTTCCTATGGGGTTACAATACCCTTCAGCTCCTTCAAACCTTCCCCTAACTCTTTCAGTGGGGTTTCTCAGGTTCTGTCCAACGAATGGCTAGGGTATCTGCATCTGTCTTAGTCAGGTGCTAGCAGAGCCACTCAGAAGACAGACCTACTGTGCTCCTGTCTGCAAGCACATCTTGCCATTAGCAGTAGTGTCAGGGTTTGGTGTCTGTGGATGGAATGGATCCCAAAGTGGAGCAATCTCTGAAGTCCTTTCCTTCAGTCTTGCTCTACTTTTTGTCCCCACATTTCCTTTAGACAGCAACAATTCTGGGTTAAAATTTTTGAGATGGAGGGCCCATCCCTCGACTGGGGGCCATGTCTATCTACAGGAGGTGGTCTCTCAGGTTCTATCTCCCCTATGTTGGTCATTTCTGCTAATGTCATCCCTCTTGGGTCCTAGGAGCCTTTAGCATCCCTGGCATCTGGGACTTTTTAGTGGTTCTCCCATTCCCCAACTCCCACTGATACTTATTTCTATTCATTCAAATGGACCTCTAGACTTCTCTCCTATCTCTTCTATTACCTGATCCTTCTGTCCACCCCCCCAACCTCTGCCTTTTTCCTAGCTGGTACAACCACTTTGGAAATCAATTGGGTGGTTCCTCAGAAAATTGGGAAAAGTTCCACCTGAAGACCCAGTTATACCATTCCTGGGCATATACTCAAAAGATGTTCCAACAGAAAACAAGGACAGCTGCTCCACTGTGTTCACAGCAGCCTTATTTATAATAGCCGGAATCTGGAAACAACCCAAATGTCCCCCAATGGAAGAATGGAAGCAGAAAATGTGGTATATTTACACAATGGAATACTACCTAGCTATTAAAAGTGATGACTTCCTGAATTTTGTAGGCAAATAGATGGAACTAGAAAATTTCCAGAGGGAAGTAACCCAGACACAAATGGGCAGACATGGTATGTACTCACTGATAAGTGGCTATTAGTGCAAAAGCTTAGAATACTCATGATACAACTCAAATATTGTATGAGGCTTAACAATAAAGAAGGCCAAAGTATAGATGCTTCAAATTCACATAAAGGGAGATCAAAATATTCATAGGAGACAGAGAGAAGAGGGGGAGGTAATATATCCTGAATTTTTTATGAGAACTTTGTTCTACATAGTGATAAAATTTTAATTGTATGTAAATATATGACTTATGTGTTCATAATGCCCCTGTTACTCATGTTTTAAGATGCTTAAGAGTAAACACTGTAAATGATGCAAATATTTCAAAACTAATGGAATGCTTATAACACTTTCCTACAAAAATTAATGTTTGCAGGTTTAAAATCATCATTAGGTATACTAAAATAAAATAAATAATGTGAGTGTTTCCCCTACTCCAGTAGCTATTTTTTTTTATTTTCGAAGTTTTTTTTTATTTACATTCAAAATCATTTCCCCTTTCCCGTTTCCTCCCTCCCCAAAAGTCCCATAAGCCCCCTTCCCTCCCTCTTTTCCCCATTCAACCCCCTCTCACTTCTCTGTCCTGGCATTCCCCTACATCCAGTCTTTCCAGGACCAGGGGCCTCTCCCTCCATCTTCTTGGAAATCTATTGATATGTGAATTGTGTCTAGGGTACTAAGCACTAAGCTCAATTCCAAGTGGATCAAGGACCTCCATATAAAACCAAACACACTGAAACTAATAGAAAGGAAACTAGGAGTTCTGTTCAGGAAATTCTCCCCTGTGCCTATATGTTCAAGGTTCTTCCCTAGTTTCCCTTTTATTAGTTTCAGTGTGTCTGGTTTTATGTGGAGATCTTTGATCCACTTAGAATTGAGCTTAGTGCAAGGAGATAAGAATGGGTCAATTTGCATTCTTCTGCATGTTGACCTCCAGCTGAGCCAGCACCATTTGTTGAAAAGGCTATCTTTTTTCCACTGGATGGTTTTAGCTCCTTTGTCAAAGATCAAATGACCATAGGAGTGTGGATTCATTTCTGGGTCTTCAATTCTGTCCCATTGATCTACATGTCTGTCACTGTACCAATACCATGCGGTTTTTAACACTATGGCTCTGTAGTACAGCTTGAGGTCTGGGATACTGATTCCCCCAGAGGTTCTTTTACTCTTGAGAATAGTTTTAGCTATTCTGGGTTTTCTGTTATTCCAGATGAATTTTTGAGTTGCTCTTTCTAACTCTATGAAGAATTGAGTTGGGATTTTGATGGGGATTGCATTGAATCTGTGTATTACTTTTGGTAAGATGCTCATTTTTACTATATTAATCCTGCCAATCCATGAGCATGGCAGATTTTTCCATCTTCTGAGGTCTTCTTCAATTTCTCTCTTCAGAGACTTGAAGTTCTTGTCATACCTTGAAAATATCATCCTTAGTGAGGTAACCCAATCACAAAAGAACACACATGTATGCAGTCACTGATAAGGGGATTAAATTACAAAGTTTTTGCAAGGCAAAAGACACTGTCAAAAAGACAAAGCGGCAATCAACTAACTGGGAAATGATCTTTACCAACCCTACATCCGACAGAGGGCTAATATCCAATATATACAAAGAACTCAAGAAGTTAAACTCCAGAGAGGCAAGTAACCCTATTAAAAAATGGGGTACAGAGCTAAACAAAGAGTTCTCACCTGAAGAATATCTAATGGCAGAGAAGCCCCTAAAGAGATGTTCATCATCCTTAGTCATTAAGGAAATGCAAATCAAAACAACCCTGAGATTCCATCTCACACCAGTCAGAATGGCTAAGATCAAAAACACAGGAGACAGCAGTTGTTGGTAAGGATGTGGAGAAAGAGGAACACTCCTCCACTGCTGGTGGGTTTGCAAGCTGGTACAACCACTCTGGAAAGCAGTCTGGCGGTTCCTCCGAAAACTGGGCTTGACACTCCCAGAGGATCCGGCTATACCACTCCTGGGCATATACCCAGAGGCTTTACAATGCATGCAATAAGGACACATGCTCCACTATGTTCATAGCAACCTTATTTATAATAGCCAAAAGCTGGAAAGAACCCAGATGTCCCTCAACGGAGGAATGGATTCAGTAGATGTGGTATATCTACACAATGGAATACTACTCTGCAATTAAAAACAATGAATTCACGAAATTCCTAGGCAAATGGTCAGAACTTGAAAATATCATCCTTAGTGAGGTAACCCAATCACAAAAGAACACACATGGTATGCAGTCACTGATAAGGGGATATTAACCCAGAATCTCGGAATACCCTAGACACAATTCGCATATCAATAGATTTCCAGTGGCTATTTTTAATGTAGGTTAATGGCATATGCAAATCAAGTTTTATGTAAAAGAGAACATTGATCTATATCACTTGCATTATATAAGCTCATAGAACTGATCTTAAATTATTTTATTTTCTTCAAAACAATTGTGAAAATAAATTTAAATCATGTGCATTTGTTTCTTCACTTTTGAAAAGCTTGCAAATTATGTCTAATATCAAATTCACTGTCTGTAACTATTAGGTGTCTTCTGGCACTCTGATACTCCAGGTTGTTTCCTCCCACTGAAAATCTGTTCACATATTATTTTCTGCAGATAACAAGTTATTACATGTTTCAAAGTTGAATATTATTACTTTTTTCTCCAAGATTTATTAAAATTAAAATAGCACTTCCTCACTTCCTTTCCTCTTTCTGACTCTTTCTCTGTCCATTCTCTCATCTCTACCTTGTCCCCTTCTTGCCTTTCATATTCCTGGCATATGTTTTTGCAGTCATTATCATTACACACAAATCTAAATTCATACATATATAAATACAACCTTCTGAGTTTCTTTAGACTTGCTTATATTCATATAGTCTCAGGATTGAACACTTGGTATTGTATAATGAATTTGGGGGGGTCTCATGTCTGAGGAAGACTAATTCTTCCTCTTTCTGCAGTCACTAGTTAGCTTAATTCTTTGTCTAGGAGTGGGTGAGGACTCTTGATTTCCCCTTCCTCAAGTCTATTGGCAGTGTTGACATTGTAGGGGAATTGTGTATGCAACCATATTGTTGAGGTATTAGGTAATTGCTTCCCTATCAATTCAAGTAAACCATAATCTCACAGAAGACTTCTTGATCCATTTCCTCAAACATTCTTTCCTCTAGCTTCTTCACAATTTTCTTTTAGCTTTAGGTCTAGGAGGTTTTTCGTAGATATATTCAGTTGTGCTGAGTACTTCATGGTCAATTGGTCTTTTACATTTTGACCAGTTATGATTTTATGTACTGGTCTCTCTGATGTAAAGCATATTTTTTTTTTTCATGAGAGGGGCTTTGATGAGTGCTATGCTTTTCTGCAGGTATGAGTACAATACAGTTAGCTAGCAATTATGCTGATTTATAAAGTGGAAGTATGCAATTCTCCTCTAAAATCCACAGCCTCACTAGCCCTGGGTATTTGGATAGGTTTCCAGTACCAGACATGATTGACCTCCTGTTGTGCAGACCTTAACTCCAATTAGATAGTTTTTGGTTGCTTCCAAATGTGAATGACACTATTGTGCCTTTGAGGACATCTTGAATCTTAGCCATTTTTGTGGTTAATAGACATCACAGTTGAGTAGGATTATTGACTGCATTTGTCCATTGGCAGCTAACATAACACAGTGTGCTTTAATGAAAGCCAAACATCAGGGAGGAGATTTTCATATCCAATGAGATCCACTTCGAATCTTTCAAGTATCTTTGAAAAGCCTTAAAGAATGGTGTTATTTAATATTTACCTGAAATTAGGTATAATGCATACATCACAAATAAGTACATAAAGTTACTTATAAGGATATATATATATATATATATATATATATATATATATATATATATATATTAGATAGATGAAGTTATAGCACTTGGTTGGGTTGACAATGTCTCCCTCAAGAGCCATATACAGTATAACAAATCCTCCAGCTCCACACATGAGAAACATCTTGCTGAGCTGTTGGTCAAGGGAGACTAAAAGACTCCCAAAACAATATAGGTCATTGCTGTTGCTTTTTCTGCCTCACAGAACATGTAGGTAATTCCATATTGTTGAAGACAACCTATGTTTCATTCCTAGAAACTGTTTTCCTTTTCAATAAAATTGATTCAAAATATAAAAAACTTAATTTTTATCTATTCTTGTTGGTACCATTTTATGATTTGTTCATATAGAAAAAAGGTTTTCTTCCAACAGTATTCAAATTATTGAAATAACCACAAGAACTGAGGAAGCAGCTTTTATTTTTTTTCTTAAACTAATGAGAAAATAGCAAGTCTACATGCCCCTCTAGTTGCAAAATATGAACCTAAAATTATTAAATATTTCATTAATGATTTCATATTGTATGTTTAGACACTTAATAGGATATTAGTATTAGACTTCAAGGAATGAATAGGGAAATGTGTTATAAAATGGCCACAAATCAGACAAACTTCAAGAATTCAACAAAATGAAACTCTCATATAGAAACTTATTTTTAAGACTTGTTTGGTTTCAGGTAATAAATATTAATTCTGTTTAAAATATTAGATTGATATTGGAGATTTATATGTCCAGAAAATTATACTGGTTGATAATTTTTGTACAAAAAAAGTCTACTTCTAAATGGTTAAATTTTCATACAAAAACAATGTCTACTTCTAAATGATTAAATATGTCTTTACCAGTTTTCATACTTTGCCAATACATCTGTTTATCTATTTTAGAGTGGTCTATTTTTTGATTAGTAAGAGCTCCACATTTGTAGAATTAAGGCGCATTTGTTTTGGCTACAGCTTTTAAACACAAGCCAAATGATCTTGAAGAAGCCTAATAAAATTGGTGATAACTCATCAAAGTAAACAAAACTAAATCTGAGGTTAAAGGGAAAAAATCATTATAAAAACCATCACTTTGGTTGCAAATAGATTAAATTTTAAAAGGCTGTTGAATAATATGGCTCCACTTTCACATTCCCCAACACTATAACTCAGCTAAGAAGGAAACCACCCATTGGTCATCAATTTTAAAACTTTTGATGGAACAGAAAAATCTTTTAAAATCTAGTAAAATTTTGGAATTTGATCATTCAGCTGAAACCTCAAATTTAACTGTCTACCCTACATGCTTTTTATTAGGCACACAGTCTTAGAGATGTCATTGGTGAATGCTAGGTGTTATAGCTCTTTTCTTCAAAGACATGGGTGTTTTGTTATTCTTTTTATTGTACTAAGGATATATTTGCCAGACACTTTCTAAAGGGGGAAAGATTTATTTTTGTCTCAGTCTCAGAGGGATTTTTGATTCATATTAAAGGGCTAGACAATCACAGTGGTTTGCAACATGAGGTATCAATTGTCGTGGTGCAAACGTTTAGACAGAAATAGATAGGAGCAAGTGGTAGGTATCAGTTTAAAGGTCCCATCCTAGCATCCTATTTTCTCCAGCTATGCTGATCTCCCAAAATCTCCTCTGCTATCAAAATAGCACCACAGCAAGGGACAAATCATTCACACTTGAACATGCAATGGAGGTCCAAACCATTGCACTAAGTATCCAGAAAGAGAAATAACAACTATTTAAATACTAATGACAGTACTAAAATGTGCAAATTTGTAATCACTACTTGGGTGGAAAAATAAATGCTTCTGTGAGATTTATTCTAAGGTTGATTCATTAAAGAAGTCAGTGAATTTTTTTTTCTAGGAAAGGGATTATTTGAGTCCCTCAGTTGGAATATGAACATTAAGTTCAAATTTTTATCATGGAGGAAAGGGTGTTTTATGAGAGCTGGTAATAACATCTTGGGAAGAAAGTATATTCTTACAGTATTTCAAGGTGATGCAGACAATAACAAGACTCACGGGGACAGAATGAGTAAGAAAGAATAGTAGAGTACCCCAGGCTTAATACAGAAAGTCAGAGAATAAGCAAGGAATGGTATATTATGATAAGGATTTCGTTATCAATATTAAATGCAATGCTAACACCACACATTATCTAAAATAAGGGGGCGGGGGAAGAGGATTGTACTATTTATTTGTTAAAATTTTATTTTGGCTTCAATTTGAGTGGAACAGATACTGTAGGTTGAAGTAAAGCATGCTGTATGAGAACAAATTAAAAGGTCAACTGGAATATTTTCTGTGAGCTTTGTTTCAATTGCAGTGAAGTAGAAAGATTTTGCAAGTTGAACTTGCATCCTTTGTAAACTCCCCTTTATCACATTAGGCTTTAGAGTATTAGATGATCTAGATGGCAGGCAAGATACAGTTTGTACAATGTTCTCAGTTGTAAGATACCTGTTAGGCTTGCCAGAGAGCTCTGACTAATGACTGGTTGCCGGAAGTTCCCCTCACTCTGAACCTTTCAATTTCATGTGTCAGAGATGAGGCTTCCTCAATTTAATGTTGTACAAAAGGGTACAAAAGCTTCACCTTAGATTAGTACTTAAAATCATATTAATATGCTGCCAAGTTTAAATGTCTACTTCTGAGTAACTGGCACATGTCTAAGCAATGGAAAGCGCAGAAATTTTTTTTTTTTTTTTGCAAAACACTGTTAGAAGCAATAATTTGGGCACCTTTCACTCACTGTTAATTCTTTGCAGAAAAAAATGACATCCATAAAAATGATGGACTCTATTATTATTCTATATTTCATTTATTTTGTATGTATATGTAGGATTTTATGTATAGGTTAATGCACCATGGACACACATGTTGAATTCAAAAGAGTACTTGAAAAGGTTGGTTCTCTTCCTGCACTATGTATGTCATAAGGATTAAACTCATGATGTTGGGGTAAGAAGCAAGTGCCTTTACCCAGTAAGCTGCCTTGTGTACCTAATTTACTATTAAAAATGGATGGGATATTCCACTGATTCCCACATGAA
Source organism: Tokudaia tokunoshimensis (assembly GCA_036184795.1). Lineage (NCBI taxonomy): Eukaryota > Metazoa > Chordata > Mammalia > Rodentia > Muridae > Tokudaia > Tokudaia tokunoshimensis. The sequence continues at coordinate 67,968,531 of BTHU01000015.1, forward strand.
AGCTTATAATTCTGCTTCATGACCTAATACTGTCTCTAGGAAACATGCTACGTGTTTCAGTTCTGTAGATCTATGAAAGTCCCTTGCTCTGGGTAAGGACAGTGATCACCCACTTCTCTAGGACTCAGACCCTAGAGAATCAAGATCTTATTCTTGATTGTCAGCACAGACGACACCATAGCAAGGAAGCCTCCTCATGGCCATATCCCTAGTTCTACTTTCAAAGAAGAGTTAAAAAGTTTTGTTTTCTTCTTCCTGAGGAAACATTTTATAAGTGTATTCACTGCACTCAACACTTAAAATTGGACATTTCTATGTGAACATTTAAGTTTCCTTCTATAAGCTAGCCTGTGCTTTTAATTCACTTTAAGCTGCCTCCAACACAGAGTAATCTAGATGATATATACTCTGGAAATATTTGTTGGAGTAAACTAAGTTGGTGTTCCATAAAATCTTTTCAGAGTGTTCCTTATGAAAACACTTCTTTGAAAAATGTGTCTCATTATGAGTATCTTGGCTCTAATACTTATTTTTGAATGCAGTCATTCATTCAGGACATGCACCTTGCCTTTGACACTAATTAGATTGAATCAGTTAATAAGGTTGCCATGGCATATTTATGATACAATAGTGGAAATAAGTTATTACCCCTATAGAGAATGTTCAAATTAATCTTATATTTTCTTTAGTTTTTCTTTTCCACTTCAGACACATCAAATAGGGAAATTGGTAACTCACATTTTTCAAAATGCATTTTAGGAGCAATTGTAAAGAATGAAAGGTTGAAATGATATACTTTTAGATTTTTCTTCTTATATCAGAATATGAAGTAACGATTGTATTGAGTACTTAAGAACTGGTACTATGCAAATCTTTAGAAATATAATGACCACAAAACTTTTTCTTATGATTTGATCTTTGCCAGACAAAATTTAAATATTTTTATGTACTGAAAGGTTTTTCTTGTATGTTAAACATCATAATATTAATATTTTGTATCAGTATGTACTTTTTGAGTTTGTCAAAGGCTCTAAAATATATCACTATTTTCTGTCACAAGAACTTTGTAATTTTGGTATTTACTATTCTTCCTTTAGATAGTAAGTTATTTTCTCTAAATTAAAACACTATTTCCTGAATGGTGGAGAAAGTTCTTAAAAATCTCAGGAAACCAATGAAACTTAGAAATCCGGGAAGACCAGAAAGTTACAAGATCCATGAGGATACTGTCTGGGATTATGTGTTATTCCACAATCTCTGGAAGAAAGATACTAGTGAATCTGCCTGTAAGTTAGGGATGTATGTGCCCTGTGATATCCAAACATACATGTAATTGTAATCAAGTTTGAGACAGGGATGTTCAGGCTTCATGAGTTATCACCATGGTGACTGGCTTTCTGGTCATGTAGCTGTTTTTGAGCAGCATGTGTGTAACTTCTCATCTGTTCTCTTGTAAGTTACCATGAAAAGTAACACTGTCACAAAGCTCCACTTGGGCAGAATCATTTCTTGGTTCTGTCTTCAGAAGCCTCACTGTAGTGAATAAATGTTTATTCATTCATTGTTCGTAAAAATTACCCAACACAGTGGGTACCCACACAGAGACTTAAAAGAACCAAAAATGAGTTGAGGAGAAATAGTTAAATGTTTCCATAGTGATACTGAGACATCCAGCTGCTCTGATCTGCATGGCAGTGGAGTATACTCATAGGCAATCTTAATATGGTTACTTTTCTCCATGTGATAGGACATGATGTGTCTTCTTGATATGTGGTAAGGAATAATATTGCATGGTCCCTGTGATGTCTATTAATACATGTAATTAAAGTCTGGTTATATGAAATTGGAGTGGATTGTTTAGGGGAAGGCACCCCAGGGATGCTTTCTGTCTTATGCAATATGAGGTGGCATCTTCTTTGATAAACCGGGACTTTCAAACAAATATGGTTACTTTCCCAAAATATTTAAATATTAGCAAATACATTGTATTCCCTGGGTGTACCCATGAAATTGGATCAAAAGTAGTATATTTCAGATATAAGTACTTTAATGTCTGGACATTAAAATATGCAATCAAGGCTGAGCTATCCACCCAGATAAAAGTTAATAACATAATATAATTGTGAAACAAAATATATGGATGTGCTTCTCCATTAGCCCCTGAATTGGCAGGAAATGTGGATAAATGGGAAAGTGAGAGGGAAATATCAGCTTATTATTTCTTGAAGCTACATGATATAAAACCAAAACAAGTACTAATCATATCTGTGCTAAGGAATCCATAGATTCACAAAATTGGAAGCCGTGGTTATAATTATAAAGTAAAGAGGTAAAGCATAAGTTATAAGTGATAGAAAATTATATCCATCATGCTAGATACTTAATACACAGGAAACAAAGCCTTAATTTAGCATATAGCCATAAGCCTTAGTGTACTCAATACAGCGGGAAACCCATTACAATTAGGGAATACTGGATGACTTGAAGATGAAAGTTTCCTTTACACATCCTCATTTATGAGGCAACAAGATGTAGAGGGGTTAGGTTCAACTATAGTGATGGATAAATGGAAAAATTTAATAATATGGCTGATAATGTTTCTTAAGCAAGAGGCTGAGACCCTGAGGTCTCCAGGTAACCTAAAGAATTTAAGTAAGTAAGAATTAGAGGTTTAAGTATGACCTGACAGCACTGTGGAGGCTGTGAAAGGTAGAGAAGTTCCTGGCTTGAAATGGTCCTAAAAGCTCATTTGACCTGGTGCACAAGATTGTCTCTGAGTAAGTGCTAAGCACAGCACCAAGAAGCTCCATGTTAAAGTGTAGACTTGGTGATGTCTTATGAACATGTAAGACACTTCTGTTTTAGTGCATAACTTATTTTCCTTGGCCTTAATCCATTATATTCGCCCAAACAACCATGGGCATTCGGCAACAGAACACATATATGGGGAACACTATGTTGGTTAACACATGAAAGATAACCAAGATGACCACAACTACAGCTGTTTTCAAAGTGGCCAGACCCATTTCAGAATAGCGAGGTAAGATATCACCCACCGCCTGCTAACTTTCCGTGAAGTGGGCCCTACAGCTTCACCCTCTCTCCTAAGTTCCACATTATGACCCAAAATTTTGGCAGAAAACTTCTGTTTTACTAGTGGTGATGCCCATACTAGGAACCACAGAGACCAAGCATATATCCCAAACAGCAAAGATAGAGAAGATTTTTGTGTAAAGGGCTGGAAAAGGTTTCCCAAACTAATGGTCAAGAAGCAAGTTGAAATAGCCATTTGAAGGTCTGCAATGGAGGAGTTAGAAAAAGGACTGAAGGAGCTGAAGGGGTTTGCATCCCCGTAGGAGGAACAACAATATCAACCAACATACCCCCAGAGCTCCCAGGGACTAAACCACCAACTAAAGAGTACACGTGGAGTGACCTATGGCTCTAGCCACATATGTAGCAGAGGATGACCTTGTCAGAATTCAGCAGGAGTTCTATTCAGAAAATTCTCCCCTGTGCCCATATGTTCAAGGTTCTTCCCTAGTTTCCTTTCTATTAGTTTCAGTGTGTCCGGTTTTATGTGGAGGTCCTTGATCCACTTGGAATTAAGCTTAGTGCAAGGAGATAAGAATGAGTCAATTTGCATTCTTCTATATGTTGACCTCCAGTGGAGAACTCCAATAGCTTATGCTCTAAGATCAAGAATTGACAAATGGGACCTCATTAAATTACGAAGTTTTTGCAAGGCAAAAGACACTGTCAAAAAGACAAAGCGGCAACCAACTAAATGGGAAATGATCTTTACCAGCCCTACATCCGACAGAGGGCTAATATCCAATATATACAAAGAACTCAAGAAGTTAAACTCCAGAGAGGCAAGTAACCCTATTAAAAATGGGGTACAGAGCTAAACAAAGAGTTCTCACCTGAAGAATATCTAATGGCTGAGAAGCACCTAAAGAGATGTTCATCATCCTTAGTCATTATGGAAATGCAAATCAAAACATCCCTGAGATTCCATCTCACACCAGTCAGAATGGCTAAGATCAAAAACACAGAAGACAGCAGTTGTTGGCGAGGATGTGGAGAAAGAGGAACACTCCTCCACTGCTGGTGGAATTGCAAGCTGGTACAACCACTCTGGAAAGCAGTCTGGTGGTTCCTCAGAAAACTGGGCATCACATCCCGGAGGATCCGGCTATACCACTCCTGGGCATATACCCAGAGACTTTACCTGCATGCAATAAGGACACATGCTCCACTATGTTCATAGCAGCCTTATTTATAATAGCCAGAAGCTGGAAAGAACCCAGATGTCCCTCAACGGAGGAATGGATTCAGAAGATGTGGTATATCTACACAATGGAATACTACTCTGCAATTAAAAACAATGAATTCACGAAATTCCTAGGCAAATGGTCAGATCTTGAAAATATCATCCTTAGTGAGGTAACCCAATCACAAAAGAACACACATAGTATGCAGTCACTGATAAGGGGATATTAACCCAGAAACTCGGAATACCCTAGACACAATACTCATATCAATAGATTTCCAAGAAGATGGAAGGAGAGACCTCTGGTCCTGGAAAGACTGGATGTAGGGGAATGCCAAGACAGAGAAGCAAGAGGGGGTTGAATGGGGAAAAGAGGGAGGGTAGGGGGCTTATGGGATTTCGGGGAGGGAGGAAACGGGAAAGGGGAAATGATTTTGAATGTAAAAAAAAAACTTAGAAAATAAAAAAAAAAAAGAATTCAGCAGGTGGAGAGGCCCTTGGTCCTATGAAGGCTCAATGCCCCAGTGTAGGGGAATGCCAGGACACGGAAGCAGGAGTGGGTGGGTGGATGGGGGAATCATCCTCGTAGAAGCAGAGGAGGTCGTATGGGATAGGGATTTTTGGAGGGGAAATCAGGAAAGGAGATTTGAAATGTAAACATAGAAAATAGCTAATAAAAATTTCAAAGTAAGAGACTTCCAACCAATGTTAATCAGAAAACACTATAATTCATACTTACCAAATGAAAAACCTGCTAAATTGATGTCTGAATTCTGAACATCTATTCTTTACATCCAAGGGCACACACATTTGTAAAAGAAAGATTACTAAATCTTAAATCATATATTGAACTGGGCACAATAATATTTGGAGACATCAGGACTCCACTCTTTTGATTGGAAAGGTCATCTGGACTGAAACTAAGCAGAGAAGTAATGGAACTAATACGCATTATTACTCAAATAGACCTAACAGGTACCTACAGAACATTTCACCTAAACACAAAATATACCTTCTTCCCTGCCCCTCACAGAACCTTCTTCAAAACTGACCATATACTTTGTCATGAAGGGAGCATCAACAGCTACAAGAAAATTGAGATTAGCCCCTGTATCTTATCAGACCAGCATGGATTAAAATTGGACTTCGACAATAGAAACAACAGAAAGTCTACATGGCATCTGAACTTCTGCATGTGCAATAACCACTGCGTCAAGAAAAGAATAAATAAAGATTTTCTAGAATTCAATGAAAATAAATGTACAACATACCCAAATTCATGTGACACAATGAAAGTGGGTGCTAAGAGAAACATTCATAGCACTAAGAGCCTCCATATAGAAATTGGAAAGTTCTCACACCCATAATTAAAAATACACCCTGAAAGCTCTAGAAAAAAAAAAGTAGCAAGCATGCCAAAGTGGACTAGAGGGCAGGAAATAATCAAACTCAGTGCTAAAATCAATAAAATAAAAAGCTAAGAGAACAGTGCCAAGAATCAATGAAACAAAAAGTCATTTCTTTGAGAAAATCAACTAGATAGACAAACACTTAGCCAAGCTAACTAAAGGCAGAAAGAGAATATCCAAATTGATAAGATCCAAAATGGAAGGGGGATGTAAAAGCAAATATTGAAGAAATACAAAGGTTTGCTAGGTTTTTGTGTCAAAAACATATTCTCAACAAAATTGGAAATTCTAGTAAAAATGAACAGTTTTTTCAATAGACACCAATTACAAAATTTCAATCAAGATCAGATAAACATTTTAAATAGACATATAACCCTTAAAGAAATATGAGTGGTCATTAAAAGTCTTCCAAACAAGAGAAAAAGAAGCCTAAGGCCAGAGAATTTTACTACAGAATACTCCTGGACTTTCAAAGAAGAGCTAGTACTAATACTTCTCAAATTATTCTATGAAATAAAAACAGAAGGAACATTACTAAATTTATTTTTGTGCCCAAATAGCATAAGACTCAATAAAAAATTTTTAGACTAATTTTCCTTATGAATATTGATTTAAAAATAAAAAATTCTCAACAAAATAGCACAAAGTGACTCCAAGGGCCCACCAAAAAGATCATACATTGTGATCAAGTAGATGCCATTCAGAGATGCAGGGATGGTTCAACATATGAAAATTTGTCAATATAATCCACCAAATACATAAATGTACACACACACACACACACACACACACACACACACACACACACACACACACATGATCCTCTTATCAGACGTTGAAAAGTCTCTGGCAAGATCCAACACCTCTTCATGATAAAAAGTGTCAGAGAGATCACAACATAATATAGGTAATAGGTCACAACATAATAAAGGTAATATACAGCAATCCTGTAACCAATATCAAAGTGACTGGAGAGAAATTTAAAGAAATTTCACTAAGACTGGGGATAAGAAAAGGCTGTTTATCCTACTATATATATTTAAATTACTACTTGAATTTTAACTAGAGAAAGAAGAGAACAAAAGGAAAACAAGGGAATACAATTTGAAAAGGAAAAAGTCAAAGTATCATTATTTGTAGATGATATAATAGTATATAAAGGTGACCTCCACAAATTCTACTGGCAACTTCTACAGCTGCTGAACACCTTTATCAATGTGGGTTAATAAAAAAAATAAATGCAACAAAATCTCTAATTCTCCTATAAACAAATGATAAATAGGCAGAGAAAGAAATCAGACAAACGACACCTTTCACAATAGCCACTAGTGATATTAAATATCTTGGTGTACCTCTAACCAAAAAGTCAGTAACCTCTATGACAAAAATGTTAAGTCTTTGAAGAAAGAAATTGAAGGATATACCATGAAATTGAATGATCTTCCATGCCCAATGGATAGATAAGATTAACATAGTAAAAAATAACCATTTTACCAAAAGCAATCTACAGATCTAGGGAGATTTCCATCAAAATTCCAATATAACACACTATAGACCTTGAAAGAACAATCCTCAACTTCATATGGACATCCAAAATTCTCAGGAAAGCTAATACAATCCTGTACAATAAAAGAACTTCATGAGGTTTCACCAACCCTGAAATCAAACTACAGAGTGATAGTAATAAAACCTCCATGCTATTGGCAAGAGACAAATTTATCAATGGAATCAAATTAAAGACCCAGAAGTAAATCCACACACCTATGGATACCTGATTTTTAAAAAAGAAGCCAAAATTGTACAATGGAAAGGAAACCATCTTCAGCAAATAGTGCTGTTCTAAATAAATGTCTGCATGCAGAAGAATGCAAATATATTCATATCTTCCACCCTTCAAAAACTCAAGTCCATGTAGATCAAAGACTTCAAATTAAATCCTAATACACTAAACCTGAGAATTTCCTGAACAGAACTCCAATAGCTTATGCTCTAAGATCAAGAATAGACAAATGGGACCTCATTAAATTACAAAGTTTTTGCAAGGCAAAAGACACTGTCAAAAAGACAAAGCGGCAACCAACTAAATGGGAAATGATCTTTACCAACCTTACATCCGACAGAGGGCTAATATCCAATTTATACAAAGAACTCAAGAAGTTAAACTCCAGAGAGGCAAGTAACCCTATTAAAAAATGGGGTACAGAGCTACACAAAGAGTTCTCACCTGAAGAATATCTAATGGCTGAGAAGCACCTAAAGAGATGTTCATCATCCTTAGTCATTAGGGAAATGCAAATCAAAACAACCCTGAGATTCCATCTCACACCAGTCAGGATGGCTAAGATCAAAAACACAGGAGACAGCAGTTGTTGGCGAGGATGTGGAGAAAGAGGAACACTCCTCCACTGCTGGTGGAATTGCAGGCTGGTACAACCACTCTGGAAAGCAGTCTGGCGGTTCCTCAGAAAACTGGGCATGACATTCCCGGAGGATCCGGCTATACCACTCCTGGGCATATACCCAGAGACTTTACCTGCATGCAATAAGGACACATGCTCCACTATGTTCATAGCAGCCTTATTTATAATAGCCAGAAGCTGGAAAGAACCCAGATGTCCCTCAACGGAGGAATGGATTCAGTAGATGTGGTATATCTACACAATGGAATACTACTCTGCAATTAAAAACAATGAATTCACGAAATTCCTAGGCAAATGGTCAGATCTTGAAAATATCCTTAGTGAGGTAACCCAATCACAAAAGAACACACATGGTATGCAGTCACTGATAAGGGGATATTGACCCAGAATCTCGGAATACCCTAGACACAATCCGCATATCAATAGATTTCTAAAAAGATGGTAGGAGAGACCCCTGGTCCTGGAAAGACTGGATGTAGGGGAACGCCAGGACAGAGTAATGAGAGGGGGTTGAATGGAGAAAAGAGGGAGGGAAGGGGGCTTATGGGACTTTCGGGGAGGGAGGAAACGGGAAAGGGGAAGTGATTTGGAATGTAAATTAAAAAAATAAAATAAAATAAAATAAAAAAAAAAGAAAGAAAAGTGGCGAAAGCCTTGAATGCATTGTTATAGGAGACAGCTTCCTGAACAAACACTAATACCTCAAGTACTAAGACTGACAATTAGTAAGCAGAACCTTATGAGACTGAAAATCTTCTCTAACACAAAGTACATGCCCCAAAGGACAAAATGTCAGGCTACAGAATGGGAAGGAATCATTACCACTCCATATCTGAAGTAGGGCTAGTTTACAAAATACATAAAGAACTCAAGAAAAAGACATCAAGGAACCAAACAAGCCAATTAAAAACTAAAGGGGAGGGAAGGATTTTAGGACACAGATAGCTCAAGGACACCACAAGAAAACCCACTGAGTCAACTAACTTGGTCTTATTGGGGCTCACAGAGACTAAATCAACAACCAGAAAACAGCATGGAATTGATATAGGCCCTCTGCACATATGTTACAGTTGTGTAGCTTAGTATTTGTATGGGAGTTCAAACAGTGGGAGCAGGGACTGTCTTTGAATCAGTTGCCTCTTTTGCTTGGGACCATTTTCTCCTAAGGGTTTACCTGGTCACTCCAAAATAGGAGAGGGGGCACCTTACTGCCACTAGATCTGCCATGACTGCTTCATATCCATAGGATGTCTGTACCTTTCCAAATAGAAAAAAAAATAATGGTTTGAAGGGTAGAGAGAGAAGTGGGGGGGGGAAGGGACTGTGAAAAGAAGATATATATGTATGTCTCCATGTATATCTATATGTATATCTAAATAGATATTTTATATCTAGTAACCAAGATGTGTCAATATTACATAAAGGACTAAAAATAAAGCAATTTCTTCTAGGATTGATTTGACCTTGATTGTGCCAAATTCTTTCCTCCTCTCATATCTTCCATTTCTCTGTGGTTTGCATCTATTGGCCTGTCTATATAGTTTGTCTGATGTGTTGTGAGGATCTAATCTCCTTTCCCTGTTGCCTGTGTGCTGTGCCTGGTATGTGTGTTTGACCTGGAGAGAGTGTGTCTCTGTGTGTGTGTGTGTGTGTGTGTGTGTGAGTGTGTGTGTGTGTGTGTGTGTGTGTGTGTGTGTGTGTGTGAGTGTGTGTGTGTGTGTGTGTGTGTGTGTGTGTGTGGCCAATGCCTATCCTGAATATGTCTTTCCAGGATCTGTATCTCTGTTCCTGAATTTGTGACTATGTTGTCCAAGTGGGTTTGTGAATTGTGGTCTCTGAATGTATGTTGATGAGTCTGTGTTTGTCTCATAAAAAGGCATTTTCTCTGTGTTTATTAAACAGCACAGAATGCATGGTACAGAAAAGTGATAAGGGAATCTTACTGAAATATTTAATAGATTGTTACATAGAAAAAAGCTATTTTATTGACCACAACTGACCCTTATTAGCACTCAACACTACAAGCAGATATTTCCAAGCAATATTTACATGTTGCATTCCACATTTATGTCAATACTTATTTTGTTAAAGGTTGTTTCCAACATATGGGCTATTTTTAGAAAATGGTTACCATAATACCCAGGCACACATGCACACAAAGAAAGACACAGACACACAGACACACACATACACACACAGACACACACACACCTCTCTGGCTCATGAATATTGAAAAACACATAAATAAGATTAAAGGTATGCATTTAGTTTAGGTTGGAAAGATGGTTATATAGGAAATTCAAAGCATGGTGAGGTTAAATGCATTGTTATCTTCAGGACAGTTTAGGCTTAAATAAGTTGGTTGCATCAAGTTAGATACGTAGTTTCAAATTAGCTTAAAGCATATTATTAACAAGATGTGGCAAGACTTTCAGAAAGTCTATTGTATTTGGGTTCAAGAGATATTTTCAGAAAAAAAATGTATCATTACAGAAAATTTCAGTATATATATAAAAGATAAAGGGGGAGGCAAATATCTACCATTCTTAGAGTATGCTATGTGTCTTTCTCCCCTGTCATACTATATTATACTAAGAAACACCCTAAAAACAATGCTTAGAGAAGTCAGCATTTATATAAACTATAAGAAAGGTAATTCATCGTTGGTAATAATGCAGTCTATAAAGTTGTCTATGTAAAGTTTGTGACAATAAAATGGTATAAACTGCTGAGGATCTATAACAATATTAGATAAATCATCAAGAATTTATCAAGATAAGACTTTAGTTACCAAGTTCCAAGCTTTCCTAAAAGCCTTGGTGTAGTACAATAGTTTTTGTAGAATGATCTTGGGTTACAGAGACCTAAATAATGTGGTGGCTTTCATCGATGTCATTGTAAAATATGTTGCTTTTTATCAAGATGACTCACGTAGGAAGATCTTTATGTGCTGTTCTGGACATTGCTAACACATTTTCTGGTATTTTGTAAGATGTTGAATTTCAAGACCAATTCATACTCATTGGAAGTGATCAATAGTGTACCTTCAGAGAAGTCATTTAATGTTATCTTTACAGACACATTGTTTGTCGTGGATTATGGCCAAGGATATTGCAATGTTATAGAAGCCACATTGTTGAGCCCTTGGTGCTTTTAAATATTTAGAGAACTATCTGAGAGACATACAAGTGCACTGAAAATCTAAGAGATGCAAAATAATCGTACACAAAGTTTAAGGACCAGGTACAAGCATAAAATAAATGGAAGTATGTTGTCTGCTAAGCATATAATATTTGATAAGAAAAGTTTATTGCAAAACATCCCACAAGAGTTTGTATCTATAAATGTAAGAGACCTAAGATATTAAGTAATTTTTCTCTCATATCTAGTTCAAGTTGCTTATCCTTTATGTAACTTGTTACAATGAATGCCAAATTGGGGGGGGGGACACAAGTCTGTCCAGCATCCTGGTTAGCAGGTTATCATTACTGTAGGACAGCCTCAACAACTGTGCGCCTAATGAGTTTTATATTAAAAGTCACTAGATACTTAGAGCACAATAGCTGAAGACTGGCAAAAACAATTTGAAATAAAAAGTAATCCAATAACATTTTTTCATAATATTTTTATTGATTATTTGGGAATTTCACATCCTGAATATACCTACTTCCCAGGTCAATGTCTCTACCCCTATGACATCCCTACCCCTAAAATAAAAAAAGAAGGAGAAGGAGAAGGAAGAGGAGGAGCAAGAGCAAGAGGAGGGGGAGAAAGATGAGGAGGAGATAATGTTGAAAGCCCAATATGTGTTGTTCAATCCTTTAAAGAAAACTTAGTCTTTTCCCATTCTAGAGTCCTTAATTGTGGAGTGCAACATTTCAGCATCTTTATTACAATTTCAAAGAGTTCTTTTTTGATGATTTTCAGTCTAAGATATTACTTTTTGGGGGAGGTAGTACAGGGATGTCAGAGGTGGATAGAGGTTGACACATAAGACTTCAGTGTCCCTCTTTTTCAACTGTGAGTCTGCAGTCATCAATACTATAGAGAAAGGAGCTTCTTTGTCCCTTTCAGTCAGTGGGAGCACAGATAACTGACTTCTACATGGTTTCCAGCAACAGCATGTGCCAAGAACCTCAGCATGGCCATGTGGATGTCTATGACTTATCCTGCAGCCTGATGCCATGTGGATGTGACAGGCTTGCACTGCTACCTGAGGCCATATTGAGATACAATTAAGTTTTGCTCCTTGAAGTACAGAAGCTCAGTACGACGAGCTAGAACAGCAAAATCAATCGATACACACACCATCGCAACAGGTTAATTACCACCGCTGATTCAATTTTAGTAAAAACAGAACAGCCACTCCAATAAACTTGAGTTGAAGATCTTTTGGACAAGATATACCAGAGAAGGTTTAAAGCTTTACTTCCTGGCTAATATTCTGATATTCTGCATATTGCCCAAACATGTGAAGCCCCTTTCTGACGAAGACCTTGCTTCAGAAGACCTCTGTCAAAGTCTATAACAAATAGTGTTGGAATTTTGATGGGAATTGTATTAAATCTGTATATTGTTTTTGGCAACTTGTACAACCACTTTGAAAATCATTTTGGTGGTTTCTAAGAAAACAGGAAATAGTTCTACCTCAAGACTCAGGGCTAGCACTCCTGGGCATATACCAAAAATACACCCCACTTTATCACAGGGACACTTGCTTAATTCTGTTCACACCAGCGTTATTCAGAACAGCCAGAAATGGGAAACATCCTAAATGTCCCTCAACTGAAGAATGGATTAAAAAAAAGTGGTACATTTACACAATGGAATACTATTAGCTATTATAAACAAAGCCATCATGAATTTTGTAGGCAAATGGATTGAATGCGAGAATATCATCCAGAGTGAGGTAACTCAGAGCCCAAAAGACAATGTGGTGTGTTCTTACTTGTTAGTGGGCATTAGCCATCAAGTTCAGGATAAACATGCCACAATCCACAGAACTCAAAGAAACTAGGTAATAAGGAGATACCAAGGGAGCATGAGCAAATCTCATGCAGAAGGTGAAACTAAATGGTCATTGGAGGTAGATGGAAAGAGGGAACTGGGTAGGAGAGGTGATGAGGATGTGAAAGGGGTGGCAATCAGGTATGGGAAAAGGAGGGCAGGGAAGACTTAGAGGGAGTATGGAAATTGGTGGGGTGCATCTCTGGTGACTAGTTGGAGGCCTGTGGAAGAGAAAGATACATGGGGTCTATGGGGGTGACTCAGCTGAGATTCCCACATCAGGGGATTATAGAGAATAAAGTGGCTATTTCCTATAGGCAGAACTCACAGAGGAGGGAGGGAGGCATCAATCCACCCACAAAACCCTCAAACCAAAACTTGTCTTGCTAACAAGATGTGCAGGCATTCGATGAAAAAGACCCCAAGAGAACAGCCAACTAGTGACTGCCCCACCTCAAGACACATCTCACATGAAAGAGCCAACCTAACATTATTAATGATGCTCTACTGGGATTTCTGACCGGAACCTAGCATAGTCTCTCCTGAGTGACTTCCATCAAGCTGGGGAAGAACACAAATGTAGAGACCCACAACAAAACATCAGGCTGAGCTCTGGGAGTCTTGTGAAAGAGTGGGTAATAGAAGTCAGACAAATCAAGGACACTACAAGAAGTCACAGAGTTAGCTAACTTGGGACCATGGGAGTTCACAGAGCCTGACCCACTAACCAGATAGCACCCAGGAGCTGGACCAGGGAGCAGGCAGGATCTGGGCTTCACATATTTGGGAAATATGCAGAACATCAGAATCTTACCCAGAGAATAAAGCTAAAAGTTTAACTCTTTTCTGGTCTCTCTTGTCTAAAAGATGTTCAACCTAATTTTTATTGCATTGGCTGTTTTATTTTCACTGAAGTTCAATCAGTGGTGATCTTTAACCTGTTTAACATTTGTGGCAAATGTGCAACTTGATCTTCATGTGGGTCACCTAATGAGTGGACCTAGGGCTGTCTGTTTCTGGAACACCATCCTGCTTGTTTTAATAGGTTTTAAAAGGTTTTCTTTTGGTGGTAGCGAAAGAAGGGGCTCTCCTTATTTGAGAAGAAGGGAAGGGATTTTTAAGGCTGGAACTGGGAAGAGAGGCAAGAAGGTGCCTGTGATTGAGATATAAAGTGAATTAAAAAATAAATAAAACAGTAGACTATATTTTTATTAATCATTTTATTTGTTTACATTTCAAATTATAGGCCCTTTCCCAGTTACCCCTCCAAAACTCCCTCTCCCCCTCCCCTTTACCTCTATGAGGGTGCTCCTCCATCTACTCACTCATTCCCCAGAAGTCTGCATTTATAGACAATAGTTAAAACAGAAAAAAGGGATATCTATGTTAGGTTAATGCATAGACACCTCTAGAAAATGGACAGTGGGTGTTGGCACTTCTATCACAAATATTGATATACAGAACTGGGATAAAGACAACAAATTACAAGGGTAATACACTGTAACTTATAACCCCAAATGACTTGAAAGAAAGAGAGAGCTTTTAAAAGAGCAGCTAAAGGGTTAAAACAGAGATGGTATCTGGTATGAATTGTGCAACTTACAAAGTTCTGAAAATAACTCAGGTACTGTTCTATGACACTCTGGATTTGAAAGTTCTCTGAGGCCCTGCAAAGTATACAGATTATTGCCACTGCTTTTCCCATACCAGAGTTGGATGGCAAGTCCCTATTGCTAAAACCACCATATGCTTAGTATGTACAACTTGAAGAAATCACTTGAGAACTCCCCTAGCAGCCTCTATTGTTAGTTGGCCTTAATGATGTCAAAAGTCATTTTATAGGATTCTAAAGAGCATAGTATTTGACAGTCCATTTTTGTTATGGTCAAAGCATGATAGAGTACCACCATGACAGACAGAATGTGCTTGCTGGTAAAACAAAAAAACGACTCGAGTGAGCTCCATCAACTGTTGCCTTTTATATTTGATTTAAGGTCCATTCTATAAGAAGTAACCGATATCTAAAATTGCAATCCAAGATAAAATCTAGTAGCTAGGGGTTCATAGGTCAACATGGGAACTTTCTTGCTGACATGAACTATTTGACAAACAGATACCTTGTGTTACCTGTGGTCTCATGTGTAAGTTACTGCTTATATACATGAAAGTAATTCCAATCAACTCATTGGCTCACCAAAAAGACTCAGCAAGAATCATTACTTTGGTCTGTCACCAGAGCTTCATCTGAAATGCATAAATATTTGTTCATATTTCCTCAGAAAAAAAAAAGTCAAAGATCTCTTGTACTGTGCTAAGAACAAAATCTCCCCAAAAGAAGATGGTGTAGTTTCTGTCTTTTCTAATACTTTAGTTCTAGTTAGGTAGTCATGTAAATTATGGTTACAATTAAAGCCACTAAGTATTCAAATTGAAAGGGGGGAAAACACTAAAGGTACACCAAAGGCATCTGAAATGAAGTGAAGTATGTGGGATTTGACAGGCAAATTAATTCTCATAGAAACAATAATCCCAGCTTTCTTCATAAATTTTTAAATGTTATACTACAATCACACAGCTGTTTACATTATAAGCACATAAAGGTTGCTTACTGCTTTCGTTTTCCTGGTGGTGTTCTTATTGCTCCTATAACTGTTAACCCTCTAACTCTTTTCCAGAAAGGAATACACAATTCTGCATATTGAAACACAGATTTAATCCAGAGAATTAGTTAAAAATGTTTAGAATCTAAATGAATAAAGCATTCTAATCAGAAAAAAAAAAGACAGGTATTCCATCACTTTTCTAACAGGAACAAGAATGTCGTCTCACTTTTCTTCCAGCTGCTTTACATAGTGTTGTAATCCAGAGCTCAAATTTTTCAAGAAAAGCACAAGCGAAAAAAGAGACAAGGTCCATATCTGGCTCTGGTCACAAAGAGTTACCCATGGCTCCAGACACATAGGCAGCAGGGGATGGTCTTGTTAGACACCAAAGGGATGAGAGGCCCTTGGTACTGGAAAGACTTGATGCTGTAGTGTAGAGGAACACCAGGACAGGGAAGCAGAAGAGGGTTCATGGGGGAAGGGGAGATGGCTTATGGGATTTTCGGGGGAAGGGGGAATCAGGAAAGGGGACAGCATTTGAAATGTAAATAAAGAATATATCTAATTAAAAAAAAGACAAGGTGAAAGGTGAATGTCAATATATAGCTAAAAGGAGAAGTAACCACAGGGGCACAGAGTTGTGGTTAGACAAATCACTGTACTCTAAGAGGGTTTTGTGATTCACATTGAGATCTCCACCACTATTCATATGTGGAAGTCCTAGTATTCCCTCTCTCCTGGTACAAATGTTTTGAGAAAGGGCATTTAGAGAGGCCACTGTGATGCAATGATGTTTGAAAAAGTACCAGTTCAGTGTGACTGTAGTAGTTATCCAAAAGTAAAATTAGCAAAGCAACAAAACGGACCCAGAAATACCTTGATGTTGGAATTAGAACTCTTAAATCTACAAGAAAATAAAAGTACTGTTTAATAATTGCATGGTATTTGTCAATGTCATCCTTAAGTAATTCAGAGGAGGCAATGACATAGGTTGGTTTCCCTTTTGCTCTATCTTGAGTTCTTCAAATTTTTATTAATCATTCTATTCATTTACATCTCTAATGATATCCCACTTTCCCATTACCCTTCCACAATACCCCCATCCCACATCTGCTCCCTCCCTCCTCCCTTTTACCTCTATGAGGGTGATCCCCTACCCACCCTCTCCCACCCCATCACTCCAGCATCTCATTGAAAAATGATTCAGTTGACCTGGAACCTAGAAAATGTAGCCTGCAACAGATATTCCATTTTTTCCAACTAGTGATATAATGCAGGAAAACTGACGTTCTATGTACAGTAGTAAATATTATTACAATCCATGCATCATGATAAAAAGACATCACATATAATTCTCAAGTCAAACTACTCACCTGAGATCACAGCCATCTATATCTTTCAAGCCCTATCTTATTTCCACAAACTTCTGAATTCCAAGATTAATAAATCTCAATATTGTCAAAGACTAATCAGATAATAGCCTTTCTTTTCTGTACTACGAACCATTTCAGTGAAAATATTTAAAATTCGACTAACAAAATTTCATAAACGTAATTTAAACTTGACATACTAACCAAAACCAATGAAACAAAAAACAATCTCAGAAAATTGCCCATGTACATAAGCCCTCTAGAATTTATTCAAAAAGTTACTTAATACAATAAATTAGTACCAAAGATTTGAATAGCACAATATTATTCAACATCCTGAAGATTTCTATTGCTTGTTTTGATTAATGATGCTTAAACAATGCCTATGGGCATTTTTATTACTGCCTTTGTCTAACCAGAAGTTTGTCAGATTGTTATATGCTAAGCATATCAGACTAGAACATAATTTCTAGTTTTGTTAAAACAATTCACTGCAAGGAAAAGTAACAAATTCGTAAGTATCATGTGAAACAAGCAAATTATTATTATATGTAACACTTGATTCAAAACATTCCATTGTTTCCTGAAAGGACAAGATTCTTGAGTGTTTAACACACAATCATGTCTGTAAAATGTCATTTGATGTGAATTTTCCCACATGCTTCATATTTAAACATTTATTTATTTTCTCAACTGAAGTTTGATGGTACTATTATTACTTAGTTTTCCAATAATTAAGCATCCATACTTTAAATCGTTAAGGAGACATGTAAAACCACACAGAATCCTGTCATATAATAAATACAAATAATATTGTAGATGTATTGTGAATTTTATTGAAAAAATTGCCCAAGAACCAATTCTAAGTAATGCTTTCTCTGGGCAGTCAACTTATTACTTTCAAAATTGTGCTTTCCCACAAATAAGCTGCCCACTAAATAAGTAATTTTGATAAGTTTATCAGAAATTTTCCTGTAGTACATCTCTTTAATTAGCATGCGGTTTGCAATATATGCTTTCTATCTTCATTCTTTTTAAAGCGTTATGACTTTGAAACATTCCATTAAGTCTATTATAACCTCAAGTGGAAAGCACAAATGGTCTTTCACAACTTTGGACCCTGAAGATGTATCACCTTTTGGTTGTTTTGCATAATTCATGGTTCACACCCGCTTTTAACAAGGAAAAAATGCATAGTTTATGTGATGTTTAGCTGGCATTCTGCATGTTGATTTTTTTATCATCTTTCATGCCTTCCTTGGAAAATTTTATGAAATAATTCATTTTTAGAGGTAAGCCCATAACACCAGGAGTGACTCCAAGATACATATACAAATGCTCCACTTTCTGCCCCCTCTAGGACTTTTTCATATCAGTTTCCAAAGCACAGACGTTTCTTGGTGCAGTAGAATTAAAGGACAGGGAACGCTCCATGATATTTTTGTGTTTCCAGAACATCAGTGCACTTACTAAACCTTGTTCCTAAGCCCCTTGGACATCAGCATCTAAAATAATGTGCATTAAATTCATCTCAGATGTAAATAAGCGTGGCACAAACACCAGGATAGAGAAGTAACTCTTCTGTTCCTATTAGCAGCAACTCCCTTTTTTTGTTTTGTTTTGTTTTATTTTGTTTTTGTTTTTTTTTTAATTTAGAGTAAGAGCAATGAACCAATGGACGTAAATAAATCTTTATTTTTCAAAACCATAGTAACTAATTAGTAATAAATTTTATTTTTTATAATAGCAGTGATTAAAAGAGATGGACTCACTAATTTTCTTTCCAAAATATCTATTAATGGACAAAAGACAGCAACAGTGTTAATTGCATAATCATTTGTGCCCTAGACACCTGAATATTCCAGTGAATGAAATTTGCTCTTAAAGTGGTATATTTATCTTTTATGTCATAAAATGCTTGAAAATGCATTACCATCTTTGCTCCGTACAGGAAGAGCACATTCCATTGTGAGTACAATTTGTATTCAGCAAAGTCAATGAATGTATTATTCAATCTTACACGCTAGCAAACAACTCTAGGCAACACCAGCTTCAAAATAACCTTTTAAAATTCAATATAAAAATAAAAAGTAACAGTGTTGAGAAAATTTATTATATCAGTGAGCTAAAATCTGAACTTGATTCATCTAATATGTTCTGTTACTGCAGCTTGACTGAACATGGTACTGGATGCATCAAATTCCAAGTGGAATTGTAACATTCAACATGGAAATAAGATCTATTTTTTCTGGTTTTTTTCATTATTTATTTATTTATTTATTTATTTACTTTACTTCACAATTCCAGCCTCCCTATCCTCCCAGTTGCCCTTTCACATTTCCCCACTCTTTCTCCCCTCCCTGTCTTCTCTGAAAAGGAGGAGAACTCCCCTGTGTGACAATTCACCCTGGCACATCAATTTAGGACTTACTTTAAAGCAGTTATTTTTACTATGGGTGATTTTATTTATTCTCTAAACATTTTGTACTGTCTGTAAATACACTTAAAACACTTCAGACCAGGAAAACTGTTATTATTAGTGAGTGGTTAGCAAGTTTTCCAACATCCCAGCCAACTATAAGCCACTGAATTAATTATGAGTTTCTCATATTTAGCTCAGAAAGTTAGAAAAAATAGAGGTAAGTTCTGAAAAATGTTGTACATGCTTATAATACTAGCATTTGACAGAAAATCCCTAATCAAAGTTGCACTGTGTACTAGGTGGTTTTGTGTGTCACCTTGACACAAACTAGAGTTATCACAGAAAAAGGATCCTCCCTTAAGAAAATGCCTCTCTGACAACCAACTGTAAGGCATTTTCTCAATTAGTGATCAAGGGGGGGAAGGCCCAACCCATTATGGGTGCTGCCATGCCAGGCCAAGCAAGCCAGAGGAAGCAAACAGTAAGTAACATCCCTCCATGGTCTCTGCAATCAGTTCCTGCTTCCTGACCTGCTTGAGTTCCAGTCCTGACTTCCCTTGGTGATGAACATCCATGTGGAAGTTTAAGCTGAATAATCCCTTTCCTCCCTAACTTGCTTCTTGGTCCTAATATTTGTGTAGGAATAGAAACTGTGTCTAAGACAAACTAAACATCTACCATGACTGATTTATTTTAAACCATCTAATTACTGCAACACTTGACATACTGCCCTGGTAATTCTTCTGTCCTACAATGACTCTTGTCAGTTTAACTCTTATGAGTTATACATTATAAAATGCTGTATCATATTGTGTTTGTAAAATGGCATCCAAAAAAGTTTTGAGTGTGAATTGATGGATTCAGCAAATTAGATATCCCTTCCAAACAGGGGTGAATATCACTGAATCCTTTAAAACAAGGAAGCCATGACCCTTTTGTGGCATCCACTGCATTATTGCCTTTATCAAATGTCTTGGAGAGATCTCTGTGACTTAGAGCTATTGTGCCCTGACTTACAATTATGTAAATTAGAATTTGCTAAAAGTGCAGCTTATCAGGCTCTAAGTTTCATTCTACAAATTAAATTTTATTTGAAGAATGAAAGGCAAAATCTGAAACAAATTCTTCTGAACTGACTTTTTGGTCAACGGTATCACTTATTTTATATTAATTAATGTAAAAAATATAACTATTATGAGACTGATCACTAGCTCTCCTTTACCCTCCCTCCTGCCCTAAAAACAATTTTTCAGGATGCCATATACATAGCAAAAATATGGAATGTGTTTGATTAACAAGATACAAGCTTTATAATTTGGATGTATTGAGAAAATCTGGAAGGTAATGTGATGATTTTAGGCAGCATTATAGTGAGTTATTAAATAAGGAGAAAATGTTTATGCTTTGGTCATAGAAAAAATATTGTTTGATAATTTTATGTTTAATAATCACAGTTTTATTATGTGTACCTTAAAGTTTTATATTTTGTTGAAAACTTAAATCACTTCTAAATTTTTTAGAAAAAAAATCTCTTACATATTTTTAAATTGATATCCAAAGGAGTAAGTAGTACACATTAAACATTAATAAAATAATAAACCCCTCAAAAGAATGACCATATTGCACTATTACTGGATGTAGAAAGCACAATATGGTTTATATTCCACAGAATATTTTCTCTGTTCTAAAGATGTAGGTTCTAATATTATCTAAATTATTTATAGAAAATTTTATTGCAGGAATTCATGTTGAATTATTAAATCTAAAATTATTATCAAATATCTCACAGTTTCAGTTGCTTGGACTAATGCTTCACACTTTGTTTTATTATTGATCAATTTATTGAGGTTATAGCCAAACAAGCTCAGTCAATGATTGATACAAATTCTATATTTTTACTCAGTTTGAAGGTGGTTTTATTTCAAAATTCAAATTTTCCACATTTCTGAAAGAAAAAACTGGCATCTATACTAGATATTTTTTTAACACTTCTGACTAGTCTTGGTAGTGATTAACTTCCAAAAGAAAAAAAGAAAAAAAAAGGAGGCATTATATGATCAAGGGGGACACTCTCAGCCAGCTATTAAGCTAAGCACAGGGTCTCCAATGGGGGAGCTAGAGAAAAGACCCAAGGAACTGAAGGGGTTTACAGGACCATTGGAGGAACAACGATATGAGCCACCCAGTACCCCCAGAGCTACCAGGGACAAAACCATCAATCAGATAGTACACATGGTGTTGCACATGACTACAGATGCATGAACAGGAGGGGATGACCTTGATGGACATCAAAGGGAGGAGAGGTCCCTGGTTCTGAAAAGACTTGATGCAGCAGTGTAGAGGAATACCAGGACAAGGAAGTGAGGGGGTTGATTGGTGAATATTGGGAGGGGAGATGGCTTATGGGACTTTCAGGGGCAGGGAACAAGGAAAGGGGAAATCATTTGAAATGTAAATAAGGAATATGTCTAATAAAGAATACAAGTTGGAAAAAAAGAAATTGTAATAGTTTTAAAGTGCTTCATTCTAAACATTAGTGTGTTTTGTGAAGATAAGCTTGGGAGGAGTCTGTCTGTGTGTGTGTGTGTGTGTGTGTGTGTGTGTGTGTGTGTGTGTGTGTGTGTGTGTGTTAGAGAGAGAGAGAGACAGAGACAGAGACAGAGAGACAGAGACAGAGAGAGAGACAGAGACAGAGACAGAGAGAGAGCAACAGAGAGTGAGAGAGATCACATCCTTAACATACCTCCTATGAAATCTAATGAATAATTCCCTGATAAATGAAGTTGATACATGTTATATATCTGTGGGATTTTCTCTTATAATGAATGTATTCATTTATTATTTAATGGTTTGTTCCTATGTTAAATCTGGCTTGAGCCATAAAATAAATAGAGGAAAATATGCTAAAACTTTAGGAATACTAAATTTTCTTCAAGGAATCTGACTATGTAGGAGAAATAGCTTTTGAACACTGTATCCAGAAAAAAGTCAAATAAAGTTCATATTATGGAAGGAGAAGTATTCAATATGAGAAATCTATTTGTCATTTTTAAGCTTTTTAATTTTCTCATAAGGCATAAGTTCAATGATTCCATACCCATTAATATTGTGATTCCTAATTATCTACATCTTTGCCAGGAAAAGAAGAAAATAACCTTTTTTCTTATGAACTCTATTTGTCATTAAGGAAGTTATGCAGTGAAAAATTGCATCTGTTCATTTTGTAAAAGAAATTTTGTAGATAAATCCACTGGTCCTTTCTAGATGAATTTAACTCCTTGCTTTCTAAACTGTGTGAGAGTGATACTAATGAAGTCTCCAAATAATAAGGAAGACAGAGTCCCAACTGGCCATCTCTTCTCATCAGATAGAACTCCCAAAACCAGAACTGGGATGCATCAAAAAGATTCACAAAGAATTTGATTGCTATTTCTTTTTTTTTAATTTTTTATTTGTTACATTATTTATTTAAATTTCAAATGTTATTCCCCTATCCAGTTCACCTGCACAAACCCTCTATATCATTTCCCCCATCACCCTGCTTCTATATGAGGGTGTTCCCCCACCTACCCTCCCTCCAATCTCACTGCTTTAGCATTCCTCTATGTTGGAGCATTGACACTTCACAGGACCAAGGGCCTCTACTACCATTGATGCCCAACAAGTCCATTCTCTTTTACATATGTAGCTGGAGCCATGGGTCCCTCCATGTGTATTCTTTGATTGGTAGTTTAGTTCCTGGGAGCTCTGGGGGGTCTTGCTGTTTGATATTGTTGTTCTTCCTTTGTTGTTCTTCCTTCGGGGTCATCTCCTTCAGTCCTTCCCCTAATTCCTCCATTGGGTTCCCCTACTCTGTCCGATGGTTGGCTGCAAGCATCCACATCTGTATTGATAAGGCTCTGCCAGAGCCTCTCAGGAAACAGCTATATCAGGTTCTAGTCAGCAAGTACTTCTTGGCATCCACAATAGAGTCTGAGTTTCATGTCTGTATATGAGATGGATCCTCAAGTGGGGCAGTTTCTGGATGGCCTTTCCTTCAGTCTCTGCTACACTCTTTGTCCCTGTATTTCCTTTAGACAGGTATAATTTTAGGTTACTATTTGGAAATGGGTGGGTGGACCCATCCCTCAACTGGGGGCCAGGCCTAATTTCTAATATGATCTTTACAGGTTCTCTCTCTCCTTTGTTGATTATTTCAGCTAAAGTCATCCCCATTGGGTCCTGGATGCCTCTTGCTTTCCTGGCATCTGGAAATTAACAAGCAATAATAAAGGGATGGGGGAAATGGTTCAGTAAGTAAAGCACTTAGCATTCTGAGAACCTGATATCACATTTCTACAATTCAGCTAATTAGTTATAGTAGCATACATCTCTAATACCTATGCTTCTGAAGCTGGATCAGAGGTAAGAACTGCAAGGAGAATCCCCCGGAAGCCCAAGGAAGAACTTGTCTACTTAACACAGCAGTACATAGCAAGAGATGTTGTCTCAAAGAAGAGGGGGGTGTCAAACACCCAATACGTCCTTTGACTTTACATGCTGTGGCAAATGTACTCGTGCTCTTTGAACATGTATGCACATGTACACACACACACACACACACACACACACACCATACAAAAACATTTTAAAATGCAATAGAACAAGAATTTTATATTGGGAAATAATAATAAAATTCATACCAGAGAAGTCATAAACGCTTGCAGAGTGCTCTAAAATCATGTGGGTCTCTGGCACTAGGAAGCTCCCCCACACACACTTTTTAAAAAAATGAATATTTTAAAGGAGCATTGGATAGTCATAAGTGACTATATCATCAAGTCTGAAGGAATTAGGGAAGTTGATTGCAAACTTCTGTATGAATCTGTGGGTGTAAAACCTGTGCCATATTCAGCAACTGAGCAGATTGTTTGGGGGAAGTGCTCTAGAAATACCATTGTTCTTAAAGCAACTACAAGAGACTTCTGTGCATTCTAACTCATTTTCTATATTACCTGGTCCCTATCCTGGAGCTTACTGAGAAGCAAAGGCAATAACACATTCTACAATATTATTATGCTGTTTATAGGACGTGAATGCAGAAGGAAGAAAAAGGAAGACACGAATGGGAAGAATAGGAGAAGGGAATAATAAAACTGAGAGTTAGGATGATTATAGGATTTACTCATAGGAAAATGTCTCCATGAAACCCATCCCTATGTACAAGGAGTGTATGCCAACAAAAGAAGAACTATCACAGGCAAAATGTGGGTTCTCACATGGAAGGGAATGAAAAGCTTCTAATATTGCTGGATATGTATAAAATATATAATAAAGTTTATTAGAGCTAATGATAAATTGTGTGTTCAGCAAGGAGTCAACAACTAATGAAGAAAAACAGGAAGGAAATGAATAAAATGAAAAAGCACGATCACAAAAATATAAAGATATAAATGTTGAGAGGAATTGACTGAAGGAGTAGAACCCTAAAGAATGATTTGATTTTTTTTTAAAACAATACTCTGCTCTCATTTTTGTTATTTCTTGCCATTGTCAGAGTTTGAGTTTTTTCATTCTTTTTATTTTATTTATTGAGTATTTTTTTATTTATATTTCAAATGTTATCTCCTTTCCTGGTCCTCCCCCAAAGGGAAGCCTATAATCTGTACCCCTTCCCCTGCTTCTATAAGGGTATTCCCACACACACCCACACACTCTTGCCTCCCCTCCCTCGTATTATCCTACACTGGGGCATCAATCCTTCACAGGACCAATGGCCTCTCCTCCCGTTGATGCCCAACAAGGTCATCCTCTGTTACATATGCAGCTGGAGCCATGGGTCCTTCCATGTGTACTCCTTGGTTGGTGGTTTAGCTTCTGGGAACTCTGGGGGTTCTGGTTGGTTGATAATGTTTTTCTTCCTATTGGGGTTGCAAACTCCTTCAGCTCCTTCAGTCCTTTCTCAAACTCCATTGGGGACCCCGTGCTCTGTTCAATAGTTGGCTGCAAGCATCTGCCTCTGTATTTGTCAGGCTCTGGCACAGCTTCTCATGAGACAGCTACATCAGGCTCCTGTCAGCAAGCACTTCTTGGCATCCAAAACAGTGTCTGTATTTGGTGACTGAATCCCCTGGTACATGGGATGAATTCGCTGGTAGGGCAGTCTCTGGATTGCTTTTTCTTCAGTCTCTGCTCCATACTTCGTTTCCATATTTGCTCCTGTGAGTATTTTGTTCCCCTTTCTCAGAAGGACCAAAGCACTGACACTTTGATCTTTATTCTTGAGCTTCACGTGGTTTGCGACTTGTTTCTTGGGTGTTCCAAGATTTTAGGCTAATACCCACTTATCAGCGAGTGCATACCATGCATGTTCTTTTGTGATAGGTTACTTCACTCAGCATGTTTTCTAGCACCATCCATTTGCCTAGGAATTTCATGAAGTCATTGTTTTTAATAGCTGAGTAGTATGCCGTTGTGTAAATGCACATTTTCTGCATCCATTCCTCTGTTGAAGGACATCTGGGCTCTCTCCAGCTTCAGGATATTATAAATAAGGCTGCTATGAATATAGTAGTACATGTGTCCTTGTTATATAGTGGAGCATCTTTTGGGTATATGGCTAGGAGTGATATAGCTGGGTTCTCAGGTAATACTATGTCCAGTTTTCTGAGGGACTGCCAGACTGATTTCCAGAGTGGTGGTACCAGCTTGTAATCCCACCAATAGTGGAGGAGTGTTCCTCTTTCTCCACATCCTTTCCAGCATCTGCTGTCACCTGAGTTTTTGATCTTAGCTATTCTAACTGGTATGAGGTAGAATCTCAGGGTTGTTTTGATTTTCATTTCCCTGATGCCTAAGGATGTTGAACATTTCTTTAGGTGCTTGTTGACCATTCGATATTCCTCAATTAAAAATTCTTTTTCTTTGATTGGATATTTTATTTATTTACATTTCAAATGTTTTCCTTTCCAGGTCTCCCCTTCTGAAAGCCCCTATGCCCTCCCCCTCCCCAGGCCTCTCTGAGGGTGCTCCCCCATCTACCCACTCCAGTCCTCCAGATCTGGCATTCCCCTATACTAAGGCATCGAACACCCTCAGGTCCAAGGGTCTCTCCTCCCACTGATGTCTAGCAAGGCCACTCTCTGCCACATATGTGGCCAGCGCCATATGTTGATCCATGTGTATTCTTTGGTTGGTGGTCCAGTCCCTGGGAGCTCCGGGGGTTCTGACCTGTTGACACTGTTGCTCCCTCCATGGGGCTGCAAACCCCCTCAGCTCCTTCAGTCCCTTCTCCAACTCCTCCATCTTAACTCTGTACCCCATTTTAATAGGGTTATTTGATTCTCTGGGGTCTAAATTCTTGAGTTCTTTGTATGTATTGGATTTTAGCCCTCTATAGGATGTAGGATTGGTAAAGATCTTTTCCTAATCAGTTGGCTTCTGTCATGTCCCATCGACAGTGTCCTTTGCCTTACAGAAGCTTTGCAAATTTATGAGGTCCCATTTTCTGATTCTTGATCCCAGAACATAAGCAATTGGTGTTCTTTTCAGGAAAATTTCCCCAGAGTCCATGTGTTTGAGGTTCTTCCCCACTTTCTCTTCTATTAGATTCAGTGTATCTGGTTTTATGTGGAGGTCCTTGATCTACTTGGACTTGAGCTTTGTATAAGGAGATAAGAATGGATTGATTTGCATTATTTTATATGCTGACCTCCAGTTAAACCAGCACCATTTGTTGAATATGCTTTCTTTTATCCACTGGATGGTTTTAACTCCTTTGTCAAAGATCTTCAAGAGATCATAGGTGTGTGGGTTCATTTCTGGGTCTTCAGTTCTATTCCATTGATCTTCCTGCCTGTCTCTGTACAAATACAATACAGTTTTAATCAGTATTGCTCTATAATACAGCTTGAGGTCAAGGATGGTGATTCCCCCAGAAGTTCTTTTATTGTTGAGAATTGTTTTCACTATTCTGGGATTTTGTTATTCCAAATGAATTTGCAAATTGCTCTTTATGAATGTATGTATATATGTATGTGTGTGTGTATGTATGTATGTATATATGTATTTTTTCAAATTGCTCTTTCAAACTCTATGAATTGAGTTGGAATTTTGATGGGGATTGCATTGAATCTGTATATTGCTTTTGGCAAGATGGCCATTTTTATTATATTAATCCTGCAAATCCATGAGCGTGGGGGATATTTCCATCTTCTGAGATCCTAGATTTCTTTCTCCAGTTACTTGAAGTTCTTGTCATTCAGATCTGCCACTAGCTTGGTTAGAGTCACAGCAAAGGGTACAAAGTTTTATGAATACCCAAAGGCCCATTGAATCAGAGAGCAGTTTCACTTAGCAGTAAATATAATAAAAATAAATTTAAAATGTTCTTAGAACTATTGAAAATGAGAATAAAGGATATGAGAAAGACTGCACATATCTGAGTCTTCAAGAATACATATGAAATACAATTTCTATTTCAAAGACTGTGATGAAACAAGGAAACACAAGATGTGAGAAAGATTGTACATTTGTCAGAATTCACAATGCCATGCATGGAATACAGTGCCTCCTTAAAAGACTGAGGTGATATAGCTATATAAAACATGAAGCCCTATATGGTTGAAGCTTTAGACATTGACTGTAGAAGCTAATAGATATACAGGAACAAAAAGGATGAAGAATGTGTTACAATTCTTGAGATGAATAAAGTTAAAAGGGGGAGGAATATATATATATGCAATCTCATAGTGAAATTTACTACATTTCATTCTACTTCAAATTAATTATAAAATAAAGTAACATAAAAGGAACTGGGGTGAAGGAAATGATAATAAATGGAAAGGTGATCTAACATGTTTGGATAAGGTAAGATTACAAATGCATCATGAGAATAGAGAGTACAGTCAACGTAGCTTGATGAGACAAAAATCTAAGTTTTCTATGAAAAGAATCATATATCTTCAGAATGAGTACACTTTTGACTGAATAATAAATAGATAAGAACTTCCTATTGTTTTATTAAAAGATTTTTCTGTAGTTCTACAAGTAAACATTTCAGGAATGTTTAAAAACCATATAATGTGAAAACTATTAGAGAGGTCTTAGGGAATACAGCAATGATTTGAAAATGCACATTCTTTTCACCATAGATAGAATTAATTAAATTATTTGTTTACTTAATTATTTACCTTGAGGCAGGATCTCCTGAAATTGTCAGATGAGCCTGGACTTTTTGTTCCTCTTGCCTTCAACTCCATTTTGCTGGGAATTCAGGTTACACATTCTTGTTCTAATAAAGGGCATGCTAATTATCTTACAAAAATCTCAGTGTAATAAGTGGTACTCCTTATGATATTTGACCCCATAGGTTTTAGACACACCTGTATGTTATACGATATATGACCAAGTCTTTGGTTTAGCCACCATAACTAAATGATAATACCTGTTCTTGACACTATACATCTTAGTTGCAACATAAAGAAAAATTAATCAAGAACTGATCTGGAAACATCTCACTTGAGAATTAGTTTTTACAGTGGCAGAAGGCACTATGTAATCTTTCAAAAGATAAAAGTTCATTATCAATCTTTCCAAGATAGAAACACTATGAACTACAGTACCAGTTCACCAGGAAATATGTTCCAATAATGGCATGATGGTTGTTGATCAATAAAATACTTCGTATTTGAACCCCAAGCATGTTCTGCGAGGCATGCCAAAACTCCAGATGAGCAAGGCATCATCTAGTCATAAAAGTTCTGCTATTGTTTAAATTAATAAGAATGCCATTCAACTGCCTTCTAAACTCCTATCTTTGTACACACACACACACACACACACACACACACTCACACATGATACTCTTAGAATTATCATTGGATGCTACTCCTTCCAAAGAATAGTAATCTGCAGAAATCCCTGGCTTCCGAGAAGGAGGAACTGTTGAATATTCAACTCTAATCAGAATAATTTCTGCTAGACTTAGGTCATACTTCAAAAGAAGGGTAGAAAGAATATAAAATTATGAAGATAGAAACATTGCAAAATGTTCTACCTTCAATTCATGACATAGTTATTTCAGTAGCCAGTAACATGTGCAAGAAAGCTTGAGGGGACCTACACTACCATGCAGAAGTTTGGTTTCTGAAACATTCTCAGGGAGAGGGAGTCATGTTCTTATCATCCTCAGATATGTACATATTAGAAACCACTAGGTTTTATTGGATAATTCCATATCCATGGGCACTCAGATGAACCTCGTTAAACTCATTGGTTCACAAAACATGTGACCCGAAAACAAAGGAGGGAGAGATTTTAGAGAAAATGGATGTTAGCAGGGGTAGGGAGGAGAAATGGATGAGAATAACTATAACATTATATATGCATATGACACTGGCAAAGAACAAACACAGTCTGTATTATAAAAGACAAAAGAATTTCATACTGAAATAAAACTACCAGAACTACATATTAATTAAGAGAATCCAAACTACTAACAACAGTAATGTAGGGATGATAAGCAGCCTTAAAATTAATAATAACCTAAAAGATAAACACATATTCCTCAGAATACTTAACAAGATGACTCCAAAATAGAAAAGTAAAGAGTATGAGTAAACAATTCATTGGTCAGTAATCAATATAGAAATCTTTGTTTAAACATTCTGAATTATGCTATAATTAAATAAAATAGGAAGTTAATTATATTATATACCTTTAGCTATTTAGTCAACAGAGGTCACATGAAAAATATGAATAAAAATACTCATTTAGGCATATGAATTTTGAAGCTTATATAATAATTAGTTTTTTAATTTTTTTACAATAGCTTGATTTTCTCTTCTATTTTAATCCCCAAGCCTTCACATATTTCTTTCCTTGTTTTCTTTCAAATTTATTGTTGTTACATATATAGATGTAACAAAAAACAAATACAACCTACTCAGTCTGCGTAACATTACTTGTTTGTGTATGTACTCTAGACTGACCATTGTTAGTAGATAAACAGTTGGTGTGCTCTGCCACGGGGAAGCCACCCTCTCCATGGTAGCAGGACTATTGCTATTGCCAGCTTACATTTAGTCAGCCATGTTGATGCATCTTTATGAGAGTAGCTTCTAGTATCCCTAGAAAACAAAATTACACACTGAACTCCCTACCTCATGACCATAAGGCTGTATAAGAAAAAAATGTCAAATCCAGAACATTAAACTACATTTAGGAATATTTGAAATAAAGACAACAATCAAAAGTTTAATATGTCTTCTAAAAAAGTCTGTTGTTGGTGATAATAAAATTGAACTCAAATTAGTTTATATATCTAAAATTATTTTCATAAATCAGAAAAAGAAAAATAATATGAGCAATTTTATACGTTTACAAGCGAGGTGCTAATTTATTGATGGTCATAAAAGTGCAGTTTAAAATAGCTGTGAAGTGCCAGCATCTATCCGGTCTATTACAAAAAATCAGAGAGTTCTTGATATATATTCAGGCACAAACTATGGGAGGGTGGAGTATATTTTAGCTAACTAAACTTGATTTTTGAAAGCTTCACTCAAATAAAAAAAAAAAGAAGGTATGTTGCCAACGTTTATGTGTTACATATGGTAGCATTTGTATTATCACAAATATGAAGGGCAACAAGTAATAATATTAAAAATGAATTGGAATAAAATTAAATGTCTCACAAAATAAGTTAGAGATGTAAAGACATTAGTAGCAAATCAAATTAATGTCAATATCCTGTGGTATGCAGCTATCTACTTTTGTAGTCCCCTAATGGATGCCTGAATTCTTGCATAGTACCAAAGTCTGAAAGGCTGAATTCATAAATGGTATGCAATAATACATTGGGATCAATAACTTATAATAAACAAACGAGTTAGATATTCTATCCAAAAAGATAACTCAATCTGTTATCTTCAAGGACACTGTGGGAGTCTTTCAGTGTTCATCCCTCTAGGATCCCATGAAATTATATAAAGTAGAGGTTTGCTGTTACTAAATAAAACCAGAGAACACAAAACTTCTGACAAGGAAGATTGTTCCACTGTATTGTTATCCTGAGGACATACTGAATATTTATTTTACAAGTGAATGAAAGGTTTAAACAACTACATCATTCTTTTAAACATTTCAATGAATATAAAAATGCACATATTATCATAAACCTTTTCTATTCTTAATGGAATAAAACCAGACATGAATAAAATATCAGAAACAAACAAAAAATTCCACTACACATAACCATATTATTTTAAAAAAAATGACAGCTATTTGTCTATCAATGTAAGAAGTAAAGCTAGTTTTAGTTTACATGAGATACCATGAAATAATCCTCAAAATAAGACAATAAAACATATTTGTCCAATAAAAATAAATGAAAATGAAAAGCAAAAAAAAATAAAATAAAATAGAAAACAGAAATCAGAAGATAAATGTGAGATATTCTGATACTTAGTAATTGTCTTTGCTGCTTTTTCCTTTGCTGTGACAAAACACCATCAAGGCAACATATATAAGAAAATATTTTATGTGGTGACTCATTGTTCCCTATGTTTATCAGAAAACTTGGAGAATGTGAAAAAAATAACCATTGCAGATGTTTGATCAGGGAAAAGGGCGCCTACTATCACTGTAGGACAAGGGTGGGTGTTTTGTCCTCCAGAGCTCAGAGATGACTCACTCGACTGAAGATACAACCTAGTATGGAGCTGCACTTCTAAACAGAGGCAGAACAAAGCACAACACTTATCATATTAACACTTAATCATATTACGTAGTGCAGGATGAAAGTCAGAGTGACGTCAGAGTAAAAAGCCAAAACACCTGACAGATAAGCAGTGTCATTATGAGAGGCAAATCCATGTGTCAATTTTTATAGCTTATTCTGTTTTTTGGGGGGGGAAACATACACCAGTGAAGGAAACTTTTAAGATATGCCAATGTCAAGGTACTCTTTCAAAGTAATTTAAAATGTAATTTTACTTTTGCCTACATATATTCATTAACAATATCTTTAATAGTGGGACATTGTATACTTTTCAGTTGATGCCTGCTAGTTACTGTCTATTTCTATGAAGAGACAAACTGACAGAGGAAACTTAAAAAAGGAAACATTTGTTTGTGGATTTACTCATAGTTTTCAAAGGATGGATCCATGACCTATGGTGAGCATGGTAACAGGCATGGAGGCATGTGACTGGAGCAGCAGTGAAAGTTCACATCTGATCTACACGTTGCAGGGGGAGAGAGAGAGAGAGAGAGAGAGAGAGAGAGAGAGAGAGAGAGAGAGAGAGAGAGAGAGAGAGAGAGAGAGAGGAAGAGAGAGGAAGAGAGAGAGAGAGAGGAAGAGAGAGAGAGAGAGGAAGAGAGAGAGAGAGAGAGAGAGAGAGAGAGAGAGAGAGAGAGAGAGCCTTTTAAACCTTAAAACCCAATCCCAATGACACAATTACTCCAACAAGGCAATACTTCATAATTCTTCCTAAAGAGTCTCACCACGGGGGACCAAACATTCAAAGTTATGAGCCTTCGGGAGCTGTTCTTTTTCACACTATTACAATGCTAAAATAATTATCCATATATTCCATATTTTACTGTTATGATACTACCTTTTAATAGCTAAAGAGAAGAAAAATCACTAACCCACATGGTAGTAATCCCACTGCATGTGATTAGAAATGCTTTAGCCTTTTTATAAGCATAAAATGATGGTAAACAACAACTTTGGAGATATGTACAAACACTATGTTACCTACTTCCTATCACCACATTAGTGGGTATGAAATATGTCAATATGAGATGAGGTAATTAAAAAAATTCCTGTTTGTTATTCACCTGTGAAATATTTTATAAACAAGCCCATGTGTGAACCTTGTATTTTGTATACAAAGAAACAAGTGTTAATTACTGAAAATGCAGACAGCTGTGAAAATATTTATCTGCTATGAGCATGTTTTCTTCAGCACACTGTTCTATTTTTAAGATAAAAGCATTTAAACACCTCTAACACTCCTGTATCAAATAGGACTCATTAAAAAGATTGCATAGACACATTGTTTCTGGGCAGCATTTAGAAGAACTTCTGAGAAAACTGTTGTTAGATTTTTTTGAGTCATTGTCTAAAGTGAGTTCTAAGCTTCATTAGAATATACACCAGATTCTTTGAGTGTATTCAATGTAATTACTTCCATTCAAACTTCCATGTATATAGTTAGTTATCTATGAGAGCCTATTTGTAGACGCAACTTTTATTCACCTGTAGTAATTGTCTTCTCAGAGACTTACCCCTGAAAATTCTCACCCTTTTCAGTTCTTTGTGAATTCTGGCGGGTTCAATTCAGCTGTTCTGGCACAAATGCCTCTACAAGTTGACTCATTCAAACTAGTTTCTCTCAGCTTCTGACTGAATGGTTCTGCTTGGACCCAAACAAACTCTGGCAATCAGTTTTAATCTGGCTCCTAGTCATTCTCTGACTTGGTCTTTCTTCATCCAGAACACTTTCTTTGTAAAACTGTCCTGGTAAAAATGTGCCTCCCCCTCTCTCTATCACCCCTCTGTCTCTTGATCTCACCCTCACTCTCACTCTTAATACTCCTCTCTTTCTTGTCTGACATCCTGAATGTTGTGCATATACTATCTCTGACACATTCTATCAAAAATTTCTGTGATTCTTCATGTTGGCTCTCTCTCAATTAGACATCAATTTTAAACATGGCCACTCCTTCTAAAACTAACTGTATATTCAGTTTTGCTATTAAAGGTGTGTACTAAGGTTGTGTCTATATTTCAGAGACATATACCTAGAAGTTCTTTAGATGTTGTCCCTTACAAGAGTAGCTGTGTTTCTAGATTAAAATTCCTCTACACCTATTATTATAATGACACTCTGCATTGTGCATTTTTAAATATCTGAAAGAGTTCAGCATTTTTTTATTTCACTAATTTTTACAGAGAAGACTCATTTATATTAGAATATTATGTGTTATGTCTAAGTAGTTGATATAGTAAGACATCTGTCAACTTTCATTCCAGATAATTTTGTCAATATATGAAAACTAGAAATCAGCTTTAGCAACATTATTCTCAGAACAAGACTATATATACATAAATGAATGTGTCTGTCTGTTTTCTAAACGATTGGGTATAAATACCTAGAATACTAATGGGAGAAACAAGTACTTAATATGCTTGGAAAAAATCCATAAAATTCTACCCAATCCAGAGACTTTGATAATTATCATCCCATAGCCTTTAATGTATCAATGTATTACCATGATGATAGCACTTGTTTTTTAAAATTAATGTTCTCTAATAAGCAGTTAATTTTCTTCTGAAATTTATTTTTTAATTTTTTTCCTGACTGTATGCAATGCATTGGGAGTACTCTTCATTTCCACTCTCTTGTATTACTCTCTCATTACCTCTTCGTCTCTTGTATTATCTTTTCATCCCACAGGTAACTGCCCCATATTTATTTCTTTTTGATTTGTTTAGTGACCCACTGAGTTTAACCAGAGATTTGACACTACATATAGGACTTGGTTGAGACCTACAGACAACTTTTCTTCTATACATGTCTGATGATAATCTCATTCTTTTCTGTTGCATGTAGCTTTTACTACCCAAACTGAGATCCTAGAATTGGCAAGCAACCACCCCAACTTCCCTTGAATTGACAAATTAGACACACACACACACACACACACACACACACACACACACACATACACACAGGTTGCTCACTTTCAACTTGCCTTCTGACACAATTTTGAGGTACTACTATCTCCCTCCAGGAAAAGCATGTCCTTATAAATATTCTTATCTCTGTACCTCCTCCCTGCCCTAAACTTTAGTTGCTCTGTTACATCTAGACCCTGATAAACATACCTGGCCACTTGCCTGTAGCAGCAGCCTGTGTAGCCACTCTATTTGGAGATCACACATGGCTGGTCAATTTTTCTTCAACAGAAGCATGTTAAGTTCTGTCTCTCCTCTCCTTGCATCTCTCTGCTTGCTTCCAGAGACTGGAAGTCCCACTCCCTTCTGCCCAGCAATTGACCCATGACTTCTACACTGACAGATCAAGAACCAATTGGGAAAAAGGACCTTAGTATCAGAACTGCTCCTACACTTTTCAAGCCCACAAAGGGAATCACAGCTGCTGCTTGTCTTGTGCCATACCTTGGAAATATGTCCTATTTTAAAGATAATGTCAGAGATAATTTTTCTTGTGAAAAGCTTTTAAGTTTGTGGTTTTGAGAATTCTGGAAAACATCAGTTGTCAAAATCATTATTTTTATAGCAATTATCATTGCCTTAAAAATTGAAACAAGGGTTCTGTATACTGTAGACAAGCATTAACTACCACTGGCTTATAAATCTACATCCCCTTTTTTAATTTTGTTTTCTTTTTATTTTTGAGAATATAATATAATTACATTATCTTGTCCAGTGCTTCTACCCCCCACCCAATGAAAATATGCAATCATGAAATTTACAGGTAAATAATTGGAAATAAGTCATCCAGAATGAGGTATCTCAGACTCAGAAAGACAAAAATGCTATGTTTTTGCTTATATGTGGATATTAGCTAATGATAATCAAGATATAATCAATAGAACCACAGAGAGTAGGGATAGAGTAAGAGTCTAGGAGGTACAGATAGATCTTGTCAGTAAAGGGAAATAGAATTAATAGTTATGGATGGAGGGTAGAAGGACCCTCTCAGAGGCAAGGGGAAGGAATGGGATGAGGAATTGTGGGAGGGGAAACTGAGAGG
This sequence comes from Tokudaia tokunoshimensis, assembly GCA_036184795.1. NCBI lineage: Eukaryota > Metazoa > Chordata > Mammalia > Rodentia > Muridae > Tokudaia > Tokudaia tokunoshimensis. The sequence goes on from BTHU01000015.1 coordinate 68,004,804, forward strand.
GAGCACAATAACAGTAGTGTAAATAAATAAAATAATAAAAATTAGGAAAAAAAAAAGCAAAAAAAAAAAAAAACCTTCCAAACTGATTTCCATAGTGTCTGTACAAGTTTGCACTCCCAACAACAATGGATGAGTGACACACTACATCCTCTGTGCCATTGGCTATCACTTGTATTGTGGATCTTAGACATTCAGAAAGGTATAAAACAAGTTGATGGCTTCTGACTGGAGATGAGGGAGGACTCAGTTGTCTTTGACAAACTGTCCACTGGAAGTTTGACTAAGTTCCAATGACTAAATAATAACACAAATTAGAATGGGTATATTTTTCCTTTGGAGTGTGTGTGTGTGTGTGTGTGTGTGTGTGTGTGTGTGTGTGTGTGTGTGTTGGGGGGTGAGAGGCACAGGGAAGGAGTGTAAAACAGAGAGGAATGGGAAGCAAGTACAATCATGGTACATTGTATGTCATTGTCAAATAATTAATAAAAATACTATGTTGGGGAAAACTGAAATCTCAAAGTAGTTTTGATTTGCATTTTGCCTGATGGCTGAGGATGGTGAATACTTAAATGTTTCTGAGACATTTGAATTTCCTCCTTTGAAAATTCTCTATTTAGATCTTTATTTCATTTAAACTGGGATATTTGTTTTCTTGAAGTTCATGTTCTTAGTTCATTATGTGTGTTAGAAATTAGCTCTCTACCAGATGTATAGTTGTTGAAAATTGCTTCTTATTCTGTAGGCTGCCGCTTCCTCTGAATGATGGTGTTCTTTGTCATGCAGAAGAATCTCAGTTTCTTGAGGTTCTGTCTATTTTTGATCATAGTGGCTGAGCTAATGGTGTTCTATTTAGAAAGTATTTCCCTGAGCCTATGAATTCAAAGCTATGTCCTTCTTTTTCTTATATCAGAATCAGTTTATCTGGTCTTATTTTGAAGTCTCTGTCCACCTGCATGAGACGGGAATAGACAGTTTGACCTCATGCAGAGAGTGAGAAACCACGGACTGGAAAGTCTCTATTGAGTCCCTCCCCTCAGAGTTCATGGAACCACAGAGGATCCAAAAAGAGTGTAGTATCCCAAGGGGATGGCAGACACAGAGCAAACAAGGTCCTCTAAATCCACAGGATATATGCTCGTATTAACTCACAGAGACTGAGGCAGCATTCACAGGGTCTACACAGGTATGGTCTGAACCAGCCCTATACCAAGTCTTCTGCGTATTTATGTTTAGTGTACTTATGGGCTCTCTGAGTATGGTGACAAGTGGATCTGATTCTCTTGCCTTTCCCTGTGTGTTTTCATTCTTTTTGTTTGGCTTGTCTAACTCAGATGTGTCAATTTTTGTTTTATCTTATTTCAGCATATTTTGTCAAATTTCATTTGAGTATTAAACAATAATAATATAATTACAACATTTCTCTCTTCCCTTTCCCCCCTTAAGACTTTCCCAATTTAATCCCCTCCCCCCAGCTTTCCTACACTTTAAAACCTCATTTTTCATAAATTGTTATTGCATGCAAAATGTATGTACGTATATAATCTGCAATGTTGTTTTCTCAGTCCGTGAAATGCTACTTGTAAATGGGCTTTCTCATATGATGTTTTTGGTACTGGACAACAAAATGGTTTGCTCTTCCCTGGGAAGATTACTTCTCTTGCTCCCAGTTTTTTTCTTTATTAGGCTTTTTCCTCTCTACTCTGACATATCCCTTGGTGCCTTAATTGTTCAGCTCATTTTTATGCTGTCATGTATGTGAGATTTTATGAATGTAGTATCTGACATTCCCAGGAGACTCGGTCTCACTACAAAGACCGTGATCCTCTGGTCTTTGCAGCCTTTCTGCCCTTCTGATATTCTACATTGCTGGGGCTGTTCTCCGTTTATCTATCTAGCACAGCATGGTTACAAATCTGTAATCCTTCTTGTTCAAGCTCCATAATTCTAGATTTACAGGGATAAGGCATAGTTCTTGATGTTATCACTGTTGTTAAGCAAAGAAAATTGTTCTAAAATATAAAATTCCAAGGTAAATATTAAAATTTGATGACTACTTGAATTATAACTACTTATTAAGATCTGTAATTGAAGAAACAGGGAACAACAGTAGAAAGCAAGTCAGTTACTCTAGCCTGCACAGACTGGAATGAAATGTTGAGTGAAGACTGCAAACAATAAGGTAGGAAGTTCTTCATTTATTTAAAACACTGGTAAAATACATTATACTAGAAAATAACCATGGATAGTATCAGTCTTCTTGACGAATTTCGTACAATGGCATGTTTTCATTCTTTTAAAATATTCTTTTCTCACACAATATACTCTGATTACAGATTTGCTCCCTTTATTCCCCCACCCACATTCATAACAACAAAAACAGCACAATTCTATATAATATATTTTTTAAAAATCACATAGAAGTTGGACAAGGCAAACCAACACAGTGAAAAGAACCCCTTTATATATGTAGAAGCTTAAGTGCTAGAATGCTACTAACCAAGTAGATATTTGGACTTGCAATACTAGAATCCCCTATAATTTAGATCAACACAAAAATGCTTAAAAGGGGATGATGAGATGGCTCAATGTGTGAAGTTGATTGCTGCCAGGCCTAGTGACTGTGGTTCCTGAAACCAAATTGGTCAAACTGGAGAACCAAATTCGGTAAGTCATACTTTGACTGCTTGCATGTGCTTCTATAGTTGAACATAAACACACACAGCACACACACACACACACACACACACACACACACACACACACTAAAAATGTAAGTTTTATATGCATGGCTAAAAGAATATCATGGTGTGAAATATGAGCAAATTTTTAAAGGAGTGGAGTGGTGATTGATCTTACAGATTATAGTTTATCATCCAGCAAATAGAATGAAACACTCAAAGCAGAAACTGTTGCAGAGGCTATAGAGGCCATAAGCCCCCTTCCCTCCCTCTTTTCTCCATTCAACCCCCTCTCGTTACTCTGTCCTGGCGTTCCCCTACATCCAGTCTTTCCAGGACCAGGGGTCTCTCCTTCCATCTTTTTAGAAATCTATAGATATGCTGATTGTGTCTAGGGTATTCCGAGATTCTGGGTCAATATCCCCTTATCAGTGACTGCATACCATGTGTGTTCTTTTGTGATTGGGTTACTGTCATTATTATTATGTGTTAAAAATGTTTTCTAATACATGAGGCACACAAAGTTATCATGATTTTATAATATAACAAGATAAAGATTCCATTATTCAAATACACAGAAAAGAGGCAAACAGAAAACATTATTCATATTTTAAATAGGATATTTTATGTATTTACACTTCAAATGCTATCCCCTTTCCCGGTTTCTCCTCCAGAAACCCACATATCCCATACCCCCTCCTCCTACTTCTATGAGGGTGTTCCCCCTTCCACCTACCCACTCCCACCTCACCCCCTGGGCATTTCTCTACACACTGGAGAATTGAGTCTTCACAGGACCAAGGGCATCTCCTCCTATTGATGCCAGACAATGCCAACCTCTCTACATATGTGGCTAGAGCCATGGGTCCCTCCATGTGTACTCTTTGTTTGGTGGTTTAGTTCCTGGGAACAACAATATCAACCAACCAGAAAACATTATTCTTGATTCCATACTAATCTTTTCCTTGTATATCTATAATTATTAATGGAATTTCTTTGTAGTATATATCTATATCACCCTATTAGTATCTATATCTGTTTCCAAATCCATATCCTCTCTATATCTCTATTTCTATATCTATATAATCTCCCTGTGATGGAATGAAAAAACAACCGAATTTATATTCCTGGAAGTTCACATCAGAGAATACTCATTGTCATAAATTTTATACATTGAAACTTAATGACTTACTTTTTTTAAACTGACATTTTTAAACACAGTGAAAGCAAAACCATTTCTAGTAGTAAATGCTTTGGACTTTTTTTTTAATCCACAGTAAATTTTTTATTAGATATTTGCTTTATTTGCATTTCAATGATATCCTCTTCCCGCATTACCCCTCCGAAAATCCCCTATCCCATCCCCCTCCCCCGATCACTCCCCTTTCCAATTTCCTGACTTGTATTCACCTATTCTGGGGAATCAAGCCTTCACTGCACCCATGGTCTCTCCTCTCATTGATGTCTGAAATGGTCATCTTCTGCTACATAGTTGGAGCCATGGGCCCCTCCAAGTGTACTCTTTGGTTGGTGGGTGGGGTACTGGTTGGTACATATTATTGTTCCTCCTGCAGGGCGGCAGCCCTCTTAAGCTCCTTGGGTCCTTTCTCTAGCTACTCCATTGGGGACCATATGCTTATCCTATCGGTTGGCTGTGTGCCATGGTTATTTTGACCTACTTTCCAATAAGGATAAAAGTATCCATATATTGGTCTTCCTTTTTCTTGAGCTTCATGTGGTCTGTGAGTTGTGTTTTGGGAGTTCCGAGCTTTTGGGCTAATATCCACTTATCAGCGAGTACATACCATGTGTGTTCTTTTGTGATTGGGTTACCTCACTCAAGATGATATTTTCTAGTTCCTAGAAAAGAAAATCTAGTTCCTAGTTTCTAGTAAATGTGTAAATGAACCACATTTTCTCTATCCATTCCTCTGTTGAGGGACATCTGGGTTCTTTCCAGCTTCTGGCTATTATAAATAAGGCTGTTTTGAACATAGTAGAGCATTGTCCTTATTACATGTTGGAGAATCTTCTGGGTATATGTCCAGGATGGTATAGTTGGGTCCTCAGGTAGTGCTATGTCCAGTTTTCTGAGGAACTGCCAAACTGATTTCTAGAGTGTTTTTGCCAGTTTGCAATCCCACCAACAATGGATATCCCTAGTAAATTTAAGAACTGTTCCCTGTTATTTTTGACACTTCTTAAGTTGTGTTACATTTTATATTTATTTTCATCACTCTATTAATCTTTCTGTAAAAGTTGTTAGTATAACTAGATACCACAATTTTAGTTTTACTAGATGTAACTCTTCCCTAGAGAATCTAAGGAAAGAAAATGAATCTTTTATAAAAAAAACAGAGTAAAGTTTTTAATCATATTAATAAAGTCATTATATGAACATGTCTATTTCACCTGTACCTTTTATTATAAAATACATAACAAAAATTACTTACTATCGATTTTAGAGATGAAGTGTTATACTACTTAGGAATAAACTAAAATTCCCACTCTCTAAGTGTTCTATCTATCTATCTATCTATCTATCTATCTATCTATCTATCTATCTATCTCTATCTATCTATCTATCTATCTATCTATCTATCTATCTAACTATCTATCATCTATCTTTCTTTTTACCTATCTATCTATCTATATATATATATATATATATATATATATATTCCTATCTAACTATCTATCTATCTGTCTATCTATCTATCTATCTATCTATCTATCTATCTATCTATCTATCTATCTATCTATCTATCTATCTTTCCGTGTTTGTGGTGGTGAGTTTTATGTCAACTTGATACAAGCTAAAGTTATCTGAGAGAAGGAAACCTCAATTAACAAAATATCTTCATAACATAAGCCTGTAGGCAAGCCTTTAGGTTATTTCTTTTTTTTTTCCTCAGTATCTTTTTTTTTAATTATTTATTTATTTTTTTTAATTTACATTCCACATCATTTCCCCTTTCCCGTTTCCTCCCTCCCCGAAAGTCCCATAAGCCCCCTTCCCTCCCTCTTTTCTCCATTCAACCCCCTCTCCTTACTCTGTCCTGTCGTCCCCCTACATCCAGTCTTTCCAGGACCAGGGGTCTCTCCTTCCATCTCCTTAGAAATCTATTGATATGCTGATTGTGTCTAGGGTATTCCGAGATTCTGGGTCAATATCCCCTTATCAGTGACTGCATACCATGTGTGTTCTTTTGTGATTGGGTTACCTCACTAAGGATGATATTTTCAAGATCTGACCATTTGCCTAGGAATTTCGTGAATTCATTGTTTTTAATTGCAGAGTAGTATTCCATTGTGTAGATATACCACATCTTCTGAATCCATTCCTCCGTTGAGGGACATCTGGGTTCATTCCAGTTTCCGGCTATTATAAATAAGGCAGCTATGAACAGAGTGGAGCATGTGTCCTTATTGCATGCAGGTAAAGCCTCTGAGTATATGCCCAGGAGTGGTATAGCCGGATCCTCCGGGAGTGTCATGCCCAGTTTTCTGAGGAACCACCAGACTGCTTTCCAGAGTGGTTGTACCAGCTTGCAATTCCACCAGCAGTGGAGGAGTGTTCCTCTTTCTCCACATCCTCGCCAACAATTGCTGTCTTCTGTGTTTTTGATCTTAGCCATCCTGACTGGTGTGAGATGGAATCTCAGGGTTGTTTTGATTTGCATTTCCCTAATGACTAAGGATGATGAACATCTCTTTAGGTGCTTCTCAGCCATTAGATATTCTTCAGGTGAGAACTCTTTGTTTAGCTCTGTACCCCATTTTTTAATAGGGTTACTTGCCTCTCTGGAGTTTAACTTCTTGAGTTCTTTGTATATATTGGATATAAGCCCTCTGTCGGATGTAAGGTTGGTAAAGATCATTTCCCAGTTAGTTGGTTGCCGCTTTGTCTTTTTGACAGTATCTTTTGCCTTGCAAAAACTTTGTAATTTAATGAGGTCCCATTTGTCTATTCTTGATCTTAGAGCATAAGCTATTGGAGTTCTGTTCAAGAAATTCTCCCCTGTGCCCATATGTTCAAGGTTCTTCCCTAGTTTCCCTTCTATTAGTTTCAGTGTGTCTGGTTTTATGTGGAGATCTTTGATTCACTTAGAATTGAGCTTAGTGCAAGGAGATAAGAATGGGTCAATTTGCATTCTTCTGCATGTTGACCTCCAGCTGATCCAGCACCATTTTTTGAAAAGGCTATCGTTATTCCACTGGATGGTTTTAGCTCCTTTGTCAAAGATCAAGTGACCATAGGAGTGTGGATTCATTTCTGGGTCTTCAATTCTGTTCCATTGATCTACATGTCTGCCACTGTACCAATACCATGCGGTTTTTAACACTATTGCTCTGTAGTACAGCTTGAGGTCCGGGATACTGATTCCCTCAGAGGTTCTTTTACTCTTGAGAATAGTTTTAGCTATTCTGGGTTTTCTGTTATTCCAGATGAATTTTTGAATTGCTCTTTCTAACTCTATGAAGAATTGAGTTGGGATTTTGATGGGGATTGCATTGAATCTCTGTATTACTTTTGGTAAGATGCTCATTTTTACTATATTAATCCTGCCAATCCATGAGCATGGCAGATTTTTCCATCTTCTGAGGTCTTCTTCAATTTATTTCTTCATAGACTTGAAGTTCTTGTCATACAGACCTTTCACTTGTTTGGTTAGAGTCACGCCAAGGTACTTAATATGGTTTGTAGCTATTGTGAAGGGTATTATTTCTCTTACTTCTTTCTCAGCCTGCTTATCCTTTGAGTATAGGAAGGCTTCTGAATTGCTTGAGTTGATTTTATATCCGGCCACTTTGCTGAAGTCGTTTATCAGCTGTAGGAGTTCTCTGGTGGAGTTCTTTGGGTCGCTTAAGTATACTATCATATCGTCTGCAAATAGTGATAGTTTGACTTCTTCCTTTCCAATTTGTATCCCTTTGACCTCTTTTTGTTGTCTAATTGCTCTAGCTAGAACTTCAAGTACCATATTGAAAAGATATGGAGAGAGAGGGCAGCCTTGTCTAGTCCCTGATTTTAGTGGGATTGCTTCAAGTTTCTCTCCATTTAGATTGATGCTGGCTACCGGTTTGCTGTAAATTGTTTTTACTATGTTTAGATATGGGCCTTGAATTCCTGATCTTTCCAAGACCTTTAGCATGAAAGGATACTGAATTTTGTCAAATGCTTTCTCAGCATCTAATGAGATGACCATGTGGTTTTTTTTCTTTGAGATTGTTTATGTAGTGGATTACATTGATGGATTTCCTTATATTGAACCATCCCTGCATCCCTGGGGTGAAGCCTACTTGATCGTGGTGAGTGATCGTTTTGATGTGTTCTTGGATTCCGTTGGCAAGAATTTTATTGAGTATTTTTGCATCGATATTCATAAGAGAGATTGGCCTGAGATTCTCTTTCTTTGTTGGATCTTTGTGTGCTTTTGGTATTAGTGTAATTGTGGCTTCATAGAACGAGTTGGGTAGTGTTCCTTCTGTTTCTATTTTGTGGAACAGTTTGAAGAGTATTGGAGTTAGGTCTTCTTTGAAGGTCTGATAGAATTCTGCAGTAAAACCATCTGGACCTGTGCTTTTTTTGGTTGGAAGACTTCCAATGACAACTTCTATTTCTTCAGGGCTTATAGGACGGTTTAGATGGTCTATTTGATCGTGATTTAATTTTGGTACTTGGTATCTGTCAAGGAAATTGTCCATTTCCTCAAGATTTTCTAGTTGTGATGAATACAGGTTTTTGTAGTAGGATCTGATGATTTTTTGAATTTTCTCAGTTTCTGTTGTTATCTCTCCCTTTTCGTTTCAGATTTTAATAATTTGGATACTATCTCTGTGCCCTCTCGTTAGTCTGGCTAAGGGCTTATCTATCTTGTTGATTATCTCAAAGAACCAACTCCTCATTTTGTTGATTCTTTGTATGGTTTTATTTGTTTCTACTTGATTGATTTCAGCCCTGAGTTTGATGATTTCCTGCCTTCTACTCCTCTTTGGTGTATTTGCTTCTTTTTGTTCCAGGGCTTTCAGGTGTGCCATTAAGCTGTTAGTGTATGCTGTCTCCCGTTTCTTTTTGGCGGCACTCAGGGCTATGAATTTTCCTCTTAGCACTGCTTTCATTGTGTCCCATAAATTAGGGTATGTTGTGCCTTCATTTTCATTAACTTTCAAAAAGTCTTTGATTTCTTTCTTTATTTCCACCTTGACCAAGTTATCATTGAGTAGAGCATTGTTCAGCCTCCATGTGTATGTGGGTTTTCTTTTGTTTTTGTTGCCATTGAAGACCACCCTTATTCCATAGTGATCTGATAGGAGGCATGGGATTATTTCTGTGTTCTTATATCTGTTGAGGTCTGATTTGTGACCAATTATATGGTCAATTTTGGAGAAGGTACCATGAGGAGCTGAGAAGAAGGTGTATTCTTTAGCTCTAGGATGAAATGTTCTTTATATATCTGTCAGTTCCAGTTGGTCCAAGGCTTCAATTAGATTCACTGTGTCCCTGTTAAGTTTCTGCTTTCCTGAACGATCCATTTCAGAGAGCGGGGTGTTGAAGTCACCCACTATTATTGTGTGCGGTGCGATGTGTGCTTTGAGTTTTAGTAAAGTTTCTTTTACGAATGAGGGTGCCCTTGCATTTGGAGCATAGATATTCAGAATTGAGAGTTCTTGATGGTGGATTTTTCCCTTGATCAGTATGTAGTGTCCTTCTGTGTCTTTTTTGATGACTTTAGGTTGAAAATCAATTTTATCTGATATTAGGATGGCTACTCCACCTCGTTTCTTGGGGCCATTTGCTTGTAAAATTGTTTTCCAGCCTTTTACTCTGAGGTAGTGTTTGTCTTTGACACTGAGGTGCGTTTCCTGCATGCAGCAAAATGCTGGGTCCTGTTTACGTATCCAGTCTGCTAGTCTATGTCTTTTAATTGGGGAATTGAGACCATTGATATTAAGAGAGATTAAGGCATAGTGATTATTGCCATCTGCCATTCTTGACGCTATCTTTATGTTTGAGTGGTTATCTACTTTTGAGTTTGATTCAAGAAGGTTATTATCTCATTTTTTCCAGGGTGTTGTTTCTCTCCCTGTATTGGAGGTTTCCACCTATTATCCGTTGCAGGGCTGGATTTGTGGAAAGATATTGTGAAAATTTGGTTTTATCATGGAATATCTTGGTCTCTCCATCTATGGTGATTGAGAGTTTTGCTGGGTATAGTAGTCTAGGCTGGCATTTGTGCTGTCTTAGTGTCTGCATGAGATCTGCCCAGGATCTTCTGGCTTTCATAGTCTCTGGTGAGAAGTCTGATGTGATATGGATAGGTCTTCCTTTGTATGTTACTTGGCCCTTTTCTCTTACTGCTTTTAGTATTCTTTCTTTGTTTAGAACATTCGGTGTTTTGATTATTGTGACTGGAGGTATTTCTGTTCTGGTCCAGTCTGTTTGGAGTTCTGTAGGCTTCTTGTATGTTCATCGGCATCTCTCTCTTTAGGTTAGGGAAGTTTTCCTCTATAATTTTGTTGAAGATGTTTACTGGCCCTTTAAGTTGCAAATCTTCACTCTCATCTATACCTATAATCCTTTGGTCTTCTCATTGTGTCCTGGATTTCCTGGATGTTTTGGGTTACACATTTTTTGCATTTTGCATTTTCTTTGACTGTTGAGTCGATGCTTTCTATGGAATCTTCAGCACCTGAGATTCTTTCTTCCATCTCTTGTATTCTATTGTTGATGTTTGCATCTATGACTCCTGATTTCTTCCCAAGGTTTTCTATCTCCAAAGTTGTCTCCCTTTGTGATTTCTTAGTTGTTTCTACTTCCTTTTTTAGTTCCTGGATGGATTTGTTGAGATCCTTCACTTGTTTGTTTGTATTTTCCTGTATTTCTTTAAGGTATTTTTGCATTACCTCTTTCAGGAGTTCTTCCTGATGACCCACCTTCTCCTCCATTTCTCTGAGCGATTTTTGTGTTTCCTCCTCATGGGATTCCATCTGTTGATCCATTGTCTCCTGCATTTCTTTAAGCAGTTCTCCTGTTTCCTTTGTAAGCGCATCTATCTGTTGATTCATTTCTTTAAGCAATTTTTGTGTTGCCTCCTTATGTGCATCCATCTGTTGACCCATATTCTTCTGCATTTCTTTATGCAAATTTTGTGATTCCTTTGTGAGTGCATCTACCCGTTGATTCATCTCGTTAAGCGATTTTTGTGTTGTCTCCTTGTGCGCCTCCATCTTTTGATCCATGTTCTCCTGCATTTCTCTAAGCGATTTTTGTGTTTCCTTTGTAAGGGCTTCTAACCGTTAATTCATGGTCTCCTGTAACTCTTTATGAGATTTATTTGTGTCCTTCTTGTGATCCTCTAATAGCATCATGAGAAGTGATTTTAAATCCAGATTTTGTCTTTTGGATGTGGTGGGGTATCCAGGACTTGCTGCTGTTGGAGAGTTGGGTTCGGATGGTCCCACATTACTTTGATTTCTGTTAGTAACATTCCTACGTTTGCCTTTTGCCATCTGGATACCTCTGGTGTTAGTTGGTCCTGCTGCCACTGGCTGTTGGTTGGACTTCCTGTGAGCCTGCAAAGCTATTTCTGCCCCCCTGGATTACCAGGATTCCCCTGGCACTGATTTCTGGGGCCTGCCTGCTCCTGAGTGACTTTGGAGCCCTAATGTGCCTTGCCCCAAGTGATCTTATATTGGGGAGGCCTTGCACATCCAAAGGCTCAGCCTAGTGGATGCCTGGAGCAGAGGTCTCCAAAGGGAGGCTGGTAGGCTCCTGCCCTGTGCAGGGGTGTGTGATCTCTCCTGGGGGGGGGAGGGGGCGTCCCTCTGTCAGGCAGAAGTCCCACAGTAGAGCTGGCGTGCTGGTTACTGCAGATCAGCCCAGCACTTGGGAGCCGCATACACACAAGCCGCCCAAGACCCAAGTGATATTATGCCTGTCTGTCTCAGAACCTGGCTGTCCCAACTTCCCAGTCACTGGAGCAAAGATGGCGGAGGGCACTCTCCGTGGTGCCGCTCACCCTGCAGACGTGATAGCCTGCCGATCTGGCACCCAGAGGACCACAGGGCTGACCCGTTCTCGGGCGCAGATGGAAGCCCCAACAGGCCGTGTCCCAAGTGATGTTATATTGGGGATAGAGCGTGGGTACCTGTTGCTTCAGTGCAGTCTGCGGGAACAGAGGTCGCGGAAGTGAGGTTATTTCTTATAATTAGTAATTGATTGGAGAGGGACCAATCCATTGTGGTTGGGGCCCACCCTATGTAGTGGTTCTGAGTTCTCTAAGAAAGCATGTTGAATATGACATGAAGGTCAACTCAGTGATCAACAATCCTCTGTGACTTCTGCATGAGCTCCTTCCACCAGGTTCCTGCCCTTTCTGAGTTGCTGTCCTGAAATCATTTGTGATTGAACTGTGATATAGAAGTGTAAAATAAATAACACTTTCCTTCCCAACTTGTTTTGTACTTGGTGTTTTATTACAATAATAGTAATCTTAAAGCAGTGCTCATAATCTCTGTCATTCAAACATAAATATGGCAATCAAAGTTGACTTGAAAATTTTAATGATTTTATTTACGAAAAGCTTATTTATACCTAAATTACATTCAATTTTGAAAATAAAGTAGATTGCAAATTTTTAAAATCCAATATCTACTCTACTGCTAATTTAAGTTTCTTATGGAGAAATCATGTCCTAAGATTATTGTATATGTTCAGCAATTCATTTCATTACAGTAATATATTCATGAAAATTTCTTGAAACATTAAGGTAGAAGTGTATATTACTGCTACAAAGTGCTTAGTTTGTAGAAAATTAAGTGAATTAAAAGGTTTTATTCTTAGTTGGACTCAAGAATAGACTCATCCCTATCCTTGTACTCAAAAGTGCAAGGCAGGGGTAGTATTATAGGATTTAGGACACAGTGTATGACACAAAAATTGCCAGATAGCCCAGTCCCCTGTATTAAGATCCTCTCACAAATAACAATTACATAGCAATAAAAGGAAATAATTTTCATCTTGTGACTATGAAAATTAATTCTTTCATAATTAAAAGTTTTATGAATGCTAATAGTCAAAAGTATGAAATACTCAACACTGTCTTGAAATTCAGACAGGCTGATGCATGAATGGCAGTTTTTAATGAGACCTTAAAAACGGCTTACTGAAGCAGGTTGTCTTCAAATTCTTAGGTGTGAACAATAAAGCAGTTTTGCCTTGGGATAAGCACAAATTTGATCTTTGGAATCATACCCTCAAGTGTTAATAAATGATCCTTAGATTATTCATAAAATTTTAAACATTATAACATAGAAACTCTAATGTTGTCAAAATACTTCAAAGTCATTTGTGTGGTTTACTCAGTAAGTTACTGTCTTCTGAAAAATAGAAGATAATGTATACTGCAAAGCCCTAAGGTCATCCATTCATATTCAATCTCATTAAGTCCTAAAGAGCATGTTGTTTGTAATAGGTTGACCATCAAAATAAATGAAGACAGTACCAAAAGATATTTTAAAATATGAGTGTAATCTATGACTCTACATGCATATAAACATTCAAAAAAATGTTAATGGACAGCAATATTCTTCACAGAAGACTGATAAGTAAAAATAAAAATGATTAAAGTAGAAAAATCTTCATTTGACAATCACCACAGAAATAATTTACTCAAACATCAATAGATGTTACTGATCTGTAAAATTTGTCTGAGCGCTGGAATATTTAGATAATCTCAAAGCACTCTTCAGCAGAATTCTAATCAATTATAAAAGGGAAACTGTTAAATTAGAGAAAGCAAGCACATATACTTAACAGTATTCAAAGTTTACATTCCTAGCAATATGATAGATTGACAACGAAAACACAACATCACTTCCATGAAATTCCTGCCAAAACACATTATCACAAATCTCATCATGAGAAAGCATCGCACACAAAATGAGGAATATTTTACAAAATAGTTGGCTTAGACTTGGGAAAATTTTCAGATAATGCTGATCAAAGCAACATTAAAGAGCTGTTTCCAAATGAATAACTCCAAAGACACATGATGATCAATAGAAGTGATCATTTTATATCTTCTCCCTCAAAAGGAAACAAAAATTAAAAACAAACAAACAAACAAATATCTTGCCCTAGGGGCTAAAGTATGTCATGGAATGTCATACAGTATACCTGTTTTCTATACTGCTTTGCTTGTAACATTTGTTGCTAGGAGTCATTGATGTGAATAGAGGCCTCTGACTCCTGCTACATTATCAATATTGGATATTTGCTCTAACATATCTCAGATATCCTGTGGTTGACTTGTGTCATGGAGATCCTGTAGCTTTGAATCAGTAGGGCCAGCACTCCAACAGTTCATAAATGAGTTGGATGTTGGGTTCGGCCCTCTCAGAGGCCTCCATCTTGCCCAGGGTAGAAGCAGAGTTTGTCAGTCCACCAGATCTCTTGAACTCTTGCCATCCACCAGGACTCGCTGCCATGCTTTCCCCAGACAAGAAGTGAGACCAGTTTTTTGTTTCTCATTCCTCCAGGGTAGCAATTCTCTACACACCACCAGGTTCAGTTCTACTGTGCTGCTCAGGTAAGGTATGGCCTGCTCTCCTGAGTACTGCCACCCAAGAAGGGTAGGGACAGCTCTCCTTCACTCGTTTCTTTGGAGTCAACTTTCACAAAGCAATGCCAACATAGCCTGGGTTCCCACACTTCCAAGACATGGGTCATAGACAGATATCCTACATATGGTTTACAGTGAGGGACAAGGCCAGATCATCGTAGTTCTTAGACATCAACATGGCCTCAGGAGACAGCCCCAACCAGGGAAACCCACATGTCCATTGATGATAACAGGGATCTAGGACTTCAACACTGACCGTAGCTGTGATAGAACCACAAACAAGACATAACCCTCAGGGGCAGCATGGGCCTGTATGTCACCATGGCTTTAGGTAGCAGCATGGCCACATAAATTAGTATATCTGCTGGCAGAAGCATAGTCTTCAGACATCCATGTTGTCTCAGGTGGCAGTCCATACCACTGACGTCCATATGACCTTTGGTGGTAGCTCCAGTCAAAGATACTGACATAGACCCATCTTCAACAGGACTACAGTCCCAGACATATCCCTAAGTGGCAGCCTGACTAGGACATCACTGATCTAATTGGCTGCATAATCTCCTTATATCTTGCTGTTCTTCACCCTAGTTCAACTTCTCCAGTTCCATCTCATTCCATCATGCATAAACTGCTTGATTTCACTTTCTTGCACATCTCTTTACCAGGTACCCCATCCTTCCCATCTCTCCATCACATATTTGCTTATAGTTTTGGCACTCCCCACAAGGTTCAGGCAGGGCCTTGTGTGTCTCTTTCTTCCAGGCTCCTCTAGGCAATAGACCTCAGACAGGCACTTGGATGTCCAGTCCTTAATATTTTGATGTCTATTTTTTGCTACCTCACCTAATATTATTGTTTGCTAGCATGGGTGTGATTGAGGTGTTATCTAATGGAATTTGGATAACTTATAGGAGGTTACATCACTAAAGTATATGACACTCTTTATTCAAACACCCATTACCTGTTCATTGTCCCTCTATGAAAGAGCCAGAGGTTGGATAGAAATCCAGTGAAACTGTGTGATGTGAACATGACATGGCATTTGTATTCATGAACTCTTTAAGCTATTCTTAGCAGCAGTAGACCTGCAGTTGAATGGACTCTCAAACATTTTTAATACATGAGCAAGGGGCTCAGATGAGAGTTTTGAAGCTAATGTTGAGACAGTAGGAAAAACAAAATAAGATATTCTGTTAAATAGCTTTGGTGAATGCTTTACGTTGTTCTTAGAATTTTTTGACAAATTTGAAATTGCATAGAGATAATATATTGTACTGATAATATTACGTATTTATAAAATGGCTCTGAGTCTATAGAGAAGACATTATTAAAATTAAATGTTAATAAAAATTATGAATAAGAATTGCTCATTTTTTTAACCATACATTTATTCTAATATAAAGTAAATGTCAGATTTCATGACTAGAATCAAAGAGATACTTGTCAAATGTATATATTTCTATGAATTACCACAGAGCTGACAATTTAAGGAAAATATATGAAATAAAACTCAGTCAGAAATTTTTAATAAACTATTCATCTCTACAATGTTAACACAACATGTCTATTAAACATAAAAGTACGTTGGCTTTTTTTTCCTTTAAAATTATTATGCCTTCAAACATCAGCCAAGCAATTGTTGATAATCATAACATCATTATATTCATGATTGTGTTTTGTCACATTAAAATCAGAGTTTAAGATTTGTATGACCTGTCATAATTATTCCAATTTGATTGCCAAGAAAAAGGACTTACCTAATACAAACTTAAAATGTCTTTTATCAGACAAATATGAATCTCTTCCTCATATTTAGAACAAATCAGCACTTATTACCTTGAAGAATATATGAAATAATAAGCAATTTTTTATTATTTGAATAATTACCTTATTACATAGTGTTATGGCATGCTGTTTTCATAGACAGCAATTTTAACATACTAAGTAAACTAGAGAGGCAACAAAATGACCACTAAACAACCTGAATGCTGTGTACATTCAAATAACTACAGTTGGAAAGAAAGATTGGTCTTTTCAGTTCATGTTTTCAATTTCCTGAAAATAAAATGTGATTATGTCTGATATACAAAAACACCTGAGTTCCGTGTATAGGTTTATTTCAAGATTAAGTGTAAAAGTTAAGTAATTTAGAAACCACTACTGTCTTGTACATTCTATCAAAATTATAATAAATGGTCATGTAACAATTTATTTTTAATAATATACACTACCCCATTCTTGTGAAATTTTAAGGCAAATATTGGTCAAAGTGATTTTATAATCACAAATCCTTGTTATTAGTTCATTCAATTTTGTAAACCTGAATTGTAAACAAATATGAGATTTTCTTAAAGAATATTTCCAATATGCACTCTGACAAATAGTTTGTATTTTCCTAAGAAACCATGTGCAGTTCCAAAGTGGATTTCTGTGGTAGGCAATGTTAGAACTAGACTACCGTATTAGCAATTATTCCTAAGAACTCGAGAAAATACCATTTCAGACCACAGTTAAGGATGTAGGGGAAGGTTACCAGTTCTAAGCAAGGAAATGAGAACAAAAATAATACAGTGCCTTTCTAGAATTGTCCTCAAAATAACATACACATTCATGAACTTAGCCTTGGTTTTAATGACAGGAGGCAGAAGACTAAAGGTGAGATATCAAAATTCTGCATTTTCACAAATCCAAAAAATGGAAAGAGTTTCCTATCATAATTCACACCTTGAAGAATAGAGACCTAGGATAATACTCATCCATTGAATAAGTGAAAACTAACCTTCAACAACTTTAATACACAGAAATTAGGTTCTTTTCATTATAAGAGCTGATCTATTTGGCAAACATTATTTTATTGAATAAGTTATCTAAACATAAATAATTATTGATTATTTATATATAAGTAGGTTTGGTTTTATAAGTTTTATATAAAAAATTCAAACATGATATAAAATCATTTTCAGTCTATACTAAGATGTATAATTGTAGTGCATCATTATTTTAATGAAAACATGAATATTTAAGTTCAACAGGCTAAATAGTATTTCTAGGTATGAAATAACAATTTCAGTATATAAAACTTGCTACCCAAGACACAATTCACATATCAATAGATTTCCAAGAAGATGGAAGGAGAGACCTTCCCTGGTCCTGGAAGGACTGGATGTAGGGGAATGCCAGGACAGAGAAGCGAGAGGGGGTTGAATGGGGAACAGGGGAAGGGAAGAAGGTTTATGGGACTTTCAGGGAGGGAGAAACCTGGAAAGGGAAAATCATTCGGAATGTAAATAAAAAAATATAGAAAAGAAAAAAAAAGATTTGGCAATTCCTTAATTGATTGACTATCATGAGAATGATCTCAGATGTCTTTTCTAAATGACAGACATACTATGAGCAAGGTAATTTATAGAGAGAAGAGTCTGTTTGGGTTTATAGTACCAGAAAGATGAGTTCACCATGGTGGCTCAGCATACCATTAAGTAGCAGTCATGGTGACAGGAGCAGGAACATGAGAGTTCACATCTCAAACACAAGATAAAAACATCAGGAGAGGAACCAGATCTAAGTCAGTAGAGACAAAATTTGATCTCAGACATTTAAAGCCCATCTACAGTGACATCATCCACCATGGCTGCACCTTCTGAACATCTCCAACTAGCACAATCAACTGGAAAATAAGTTTTAAAATGTTTGATACTATAGGGTACTCAGTGAAACTATCTCATCCTTAGCTTACGTAGTCTTCCAACCCTATCATAATGGAAAATGTATTTAGTTCAACTTCAAGAGGGTGTGAGGCAGAAGTAAGCAGGTGGGAGATCACCTCTTTAGAGGCAAAGGAGAAAGGGGAAGAGATGGAGGGTTGCAGGGGGAACACTAGGAAGAGGTATAAGATTTGAAATGTAATAAGGACACATGCTCCACTATGTTCATAGCATATGTTCTGACTATTTATAATAGTCAGAAGCTGGAAAGAACCCAGATGTCCCTCAGCAGAGGAAAAGATACAGAAAATGTGGTATATTTACACAATGGACTACTACTCAGCTATTAAAAACAATGAATTCATGAAACTCTTAGACGGTGGAACTGGAAAATATCATCCTAAGTGAGGTAACACAATTACCAAAGAACACACATGGTATGCACTCACTGATGAGTGGATATTAGCCCAGAAACTTGGAATACCTAAGACACAATTCACATATCAAATGATAACCAAGAAGAAGGAAGGAGAGGAACCTAGCCCTGGAAAGTCTTGATACAGTAGTGTAGGGGAGTACCAGGACAGGGACGCTGGAGGTGGTTGATTGGGGAACTGGGGTAGTAGAAAGGGCTTATGGGATTTTTGGGGAGGGGGAACCAGAAAGGGGAAATCATTTGAAATGTAAATAAAGAATATATCTAATAAAAATATTTGAAATATAAATAAACAAAATAATAATAAAAAACTCAATAAAATATTGTAATTATAATTTCCTGTAAAATCAAAAAGCTAATGATGGAATAGAATATGTATTTCTACTCTATAAACTAAAAGAACCTCCTAATAAGGAAATTAGGAAAAAAGTATAATCAAAATTCAGTAGGTTGTATGTCATATCTTTTTTATATTAGATATTTTTTATTTACATTTTAAATGTTATAACTTTCCCTCATTTCCCCTCCGAAACTCCCTACTACTTCCCTCCTCCCCCTGCTCACCAACCCACCCACTCCCTCTTTCCTGTCCTGGCATTCCCCTACACTGGGGTATCAAGCCTTCACAGGACCAAGGGCCTCTCCCTTCATTGATGCCCAATAAAACCATCCTCTTCTACATATGTGGCTAGAGCCATGGATCTCACCATATGTACTCTTTGGGTGGTGATTTAGTCCCTGGGAGCTCGGGAGATACTGGTTGGCTCATATTGTTGCTCCTCCTATGGGACTGCAAAACCTTCCAGCTCCTTGGGTCTTTTCTCCAGCTCCTCCTTTGGGGACTTTGTGCTCAATCCATTGGTTGGCTGTGAGCATCCACTTCTGTATTTGTTAGGCACTGTCAGAGCCTCTCAGGAGACAGCTATATCAGGTTACTCTCAGCAAGCACTTCTTGGCATCCACGATAGTGTCTGGTTTTCATAACTCTATATGGGATGGTTCCCCAGGTGGGACAGTCTCTAAATAGCCTTCCTTTGGTCTCTGCTCCATACTTTGTCGCTGTATCTCATCCCATGAGTATCTTGATCCCCCTTCTAAGAAGGACTGAAATATCCCCACTTTGGACATCCTTCTTGAGCTTCATGTGATCTGTGAATTGTATCTTAGGTGTTCTGAGATTCTAGGCTAATATTCACTTATCAGTGAGTGCGTACTATGTGTGTTCTTTTGTGATTGGGTTACCTCACTCAGGATGATATTTTCTAGTTCCATCCATTTGCCTAAGAATTTCATGAATTTATTGTTTTTAATAGTTGAGTAGTACTCCATTGTGTAAACGTACCACATTTTCTGTACCCATTCCTCTGTATGTTGTATCTTATTCCTGTATTTCCAGTGTGAAAGGGTTTAGATAGTTCAGAACCTCTTGAACATTGCCAAACAAAAATATGCATCTCTATTTTTAACTGTTTCTACTACCTTTATACAGCTCTTTCTTGAACAAATCCCATGACTCTAGCACCTGCAATATATGTTTGCCACTACAATCCAGAATTTTGTTTTACAGCATCACACAATAGCTTTTTGGAAATTCCTACTTCCTCAGAGATTTTATACAGGTAATAATCTCCTATCATATGTTGCCTGGCTACAGCTTTCTGGAAACATGAAAAAAATCCATGACACCTTCATTTTTCCACCTGTCAGTCTTCTAATTCCAGCACTATGTGATGTTACTGCCAAGTTCTATTATCATCTTGGGATAGATGCTGAAATCCTTAAACTACACTGGCTGCAATTTGTTTTTGTTTGTTCATTTGTTTGTATTTGCTTTCTAGGACGAAGGTTTTTTTTTTTTTCATAAGTTGGAAACTTAGCTGTTGAAGTCCTTGCTGCTAATGGAACTTTTCCATTTTCCAATGTAGAAAGTGAGTCCTCTTCTAATACCTCCAATCTCCTTATTTCTGTCAGCACAAACCTTTCAGGCAACATTAATTTTACTATGCTCTTTATATCTTTAAACTGTTCATTTTGTATTTCTTTCTGCCCACTTATTCTATTTAATTGTTGACCATTATAAGACATGAGAGTCATTAATAGTAACAACTCCACAGATTAAATTTTATATTCCCTTGAAATTTCCTCAAACAACAAACTAGTCCATTTTTTTTTCTGTTTTTGGAATTTGTCTTCAGGTAAGTTCTCAGGATGTGGGCAGAAAAAGGTCATATTCTTTCCAAGGTAGCATAGGAATGGCCTTCAGCATAGTTCAGTGGCTATTGTTGGTTCGTTGTACAAACTAAACCCTTGAGCTAGGCTCTATTATCTGCCCTATTGTCAACTCGATTGCCTTTGAGGGTTATACTACAATGACACATTAAGCTCTTCTTATAGTATTTAACCACTTTTCCAACCCAGTACTTCAGAACCATCCATATTTCCTCAAAACAAGACAAAAACAAACAAATATAAACATGGTAACTTCTTTTCTACTCTCAGGGTTACAAACATCTGTATTAACTCTCCTCATTTACCATGATAAAATATCAGGACCAAGGCAGCTTATAGAAGGAAGAGTGTATTTGGACATATCTTTCAAGCAAGAGGAGAGTCTATCATGGTGAGGAGGCATGACATGTAGTAGTAGACATGGTAGCAGGAATAGGGAGCTATGAGCTCACATCTCAAACACAAGCACAAATCAGACTCTAGGAGGTGGGGACTGGAAGAGCTTCAAGTATTTAAACTTACAACACTCACCTCCAGTAATATACTTCTTCCAAAAAGATCATTTTAGTTTATATCTCTTAAACATCTCCAAACACTACCAGCAACTGGGAAAGAAGTATTTAAATGTCTGAAACTATGGGAGACATTTCTCATTCAAGTCACCATAGCTTTTTACAGGGATGATTTATCTATCACTCTACTATCTTTCTTATATAGCTCAGGCTCACCTAGCCAGGAATGGCACAGTCCTCAGTGATCTGGGTGTTCCTGAGTCAGTTAACAATCAAGAAAATGTTTCATAGGTCATAGTGATGGAGGCAATTCATCAGTTCAGTTTCCCTCTTCCAACTGTGTCAACTCTATAAACAATTTTAACCAGCACTGTCTTATAAAGAACATTTTCCTAGGAATCCTTCCTCAGTCTATCACCTAGCGCTTTTTGATCCTTAATAACTTAGGGATGATTTCCATAAAGTTATGTAAAAATATTTCTCCTGTGTCTTCTTAACCCAAACCCATTCTATTCTCACAGATCTCTAGCCATGTTTCTAAAAATTACTTCTGGCTAGTCACCTCTAATCAATAACAAATTTTATATTCTATAGTTACTGGATGAATAGCTTATTTCATCCTAATCAAAGGAAACTAGAGCCCAAGTTCATTCTTCTGGATGTGCTTTAAAATAATATTGTAGCGAGCACAAGCTAGCAGAAATGTCCAATGCTATGAGCAGTAATGATACATCTTAACTTTTATCCCCCATGCTCAACACCATGAGGTCATGGTTTATATTCTAATACAGAGACCAAAGTACGAGGAATTAAAACGCTGGCCTCAGCTCCCAGTTCCAACAATCAATGATTCCACTCACCTAATCTCAAAATGCTGCTTCAGCCTGGCTAGGAAAAATGGTGAACTCAGTGTACCTTTAAGGATTTAAAGAAAACAATACTGTCTACTGAATCAATAAATCAATAGGGATGAGTACATCATTTAGCTAGTTCTAAGCAAAATACTTTCTTCTATTAATGTTTTAAGAATGAAATGTGAAGTTTATGAATACAGGTTATATGTCAAATGCAACTTTAAGAGAAGAACTGCTAGAGATTTTCTTCTTTGAGATTTATAGAAAATCATTAAGAGACACTCTTCTCAGGTCTTTTATTTGGGAGGGGAAAGTGATATAGATGGGGAAACAGTATAGAGAAGGGAGAGAGAAATAAAAAATGCATCTTGATGAATAAAACTACAAAAATAAATGTCTTTGAAATTAAATGAAAGAATTGTGTCTTTCAATTAAGAGTTAAATCACTGACACATTGAAGTTATTGAAGTTATTAATTCATGTTCATTTTTATTTTAAGGCTAACATTAGTATTATATTGCTAGACTTTCTATATTTGCAATATTTATTAGATTTCACCCTACTATTATCCAGTTACTTGAACATTAAGTTCACTGTTTTTTTTTTATATTTTCAGTATTTGTTATGGATACTAGTTGACTAATTGGATGAAAAACTCCAAACTACAAGAGGACAATATATTTGATTAAAATGAAAAAACAAATGCTATTCTTGTTTTGTTTCTAGACTAAAAATAAACAAAAAGAAATAACTTAAGTTTTATACAAATTTTTGCAAAATTTCCAGATATTGTGACTTTAACTCCCAATGGAATTGTTTTGTGATCCTGTCTTTCTTACTTTCTTTTACCTATTATCCCTGTTCTGATTTTTTAAATGTGATTTAATTGAGAAAGATCTTCAACTATCCTGATTTTTTCATTCAAGTATTGATTTTCATTGTCTTTTGTATATACACATACAAAAACAGGAGTCCAATAGGTCTCTGAAGGATTCCTCTACTGATGTGTATGTATATATGAATATGTACACATATAAATATGTAGAAATAACATATTATCTATAATTTACAAATAATCAATATGCTAAATATATTATATATTTATATATAAATATATGTATTGATAAAGGAGTCTTGCCAGTAGTACTGTGAAACACACACACAAAAATTCTCTTTCTCTCTCTCTCTCTCTCTCTCTCCCTCTCTCTCTCGCTCTCTCTCTTTCTCTCTTTCTCTGTGTTTGTGTGTGTGTGTGTGTGTGTGTGTGTGTGTGTGTGTAATTATCCCAAATTATTGCACCAAATACCAACCATTTCATGTTTCAATATCTATTCTATTAAATTCAGAAATTTGATTTGATAATGTCAGGTGTAAAATATTATATATGACTCTTTTAGATGGTTGTTATTACTTTTGGTGTGTATTCACATGTCACTGTGAACATGATAACTGATGTACATAACTCAAGAAGGGAAGCCTTACTTCTGTTTCAGACAATTTAGTCCACGGTTCTCTAGCACCACTTGCTTGTGTTGAACATCCAAATTGAGAATACATGAAACAGTGAAAGAGAAAACATTTGCATCACAGCAGATAAGATTCAGAAAGCAGAGCAGAAACTAGGGGTGATGCAACCTTCAAAAGATGGACTTTATTGATCTATTCCTGCCTTGTGGTCCATAATTCCTAAAAAGATGCACATCTTCCTCAAATACTGCCACTAGCTAAGGAAAAGTAGTCAAAAGATGAGCTTTTAAGAAGACTTCAAATTCAAATTATAAAATTCACCCCTTTGATAACCCCAAAATCATGATCACCACCTAATGGAAAGTGCATTTAGTCCACTTTAAATTCCCTCATGGTCTGAGTATGAAAGTTGTTCAAAAGGGCAGAGTTTATACTTTTTTGAAACTCAAAGAAAATCCTTAGCTGGGAGGCTGTATAAAATCAAAGGAAAGTTGCATAAGACCATTACAGAATGGCACAGGATATTTCCATTGCAAAGGGAATCAATGTGAGCTTAGTAAGATGAACTGGAGAGAGAGAGAGAGAGAGAGAGAGAGAGAGAGAGAGAGAGAGAGAGAGAGAGAGAGAGAGAGAGAGAGAGAGAGAGAGAGAGAGGATGCAGTATAGAAATCTTTAGTCTTATACATAATGTTGATTACAAGGGACAATGTTTGCATCATCTAAGCTCTGACAGATCATCCCTGGCCTTACCTCCCTGACATTGGCAGCAGCAGCTTAAATGCCTTCTGTTTGGGCTGCTTCCACTAATTGCTTTCAGGTTGACTTCAATTTCTGGCATTTCCAAAAGCCTGAAATTTGATGGTTACTTAGGCTTCCCAAACATATTTTCACCTATCAATCAGCCTACCATTGACTCACTGCAGTTACTGTGAACTTCTTACATATCACCTGGTCTCCCAGGGCTTCCTTGTCCTCAGGATTCAATGATTGCTGCTTCTAAGTACCTGGCCTCTGAACCTAGAAAAAATACTTCCATTCAGAAATAGTAAATACTGGTACATTTTCTTTTAAAATGAAAGTTCTTCATATGACATATCAGAAGTCATATGGGTTTGGCTACAATTTCCTGAAATAAAATACTCAATATAGTACTTGAAGTTCTAGCTAGAACAATTAGACAACAAAAGAAGGTCAAAGGGATACAAATTGGAAAGGAAGTAGTCAAACTATCACTATTTGCAGATGATATGATAGTATACTAAGCACCCAAAAACTCCACCAGAGAAATCCTACAGCTGATAAACAACTTCAGCAAAGTGGCAGATATAAAATTAACTCAAACAAATCAGTAGCCTTTCTTTTTTTATTGAATATAATCTTCATTTACATTTCAAGTGGTAAAACCTTTCTCAGTTCCCCCCCTCCCCAAAATCCCCCAACCTCTCCTCCCACTCCCTGCCTCCAAGTATATGACCCTCCACCCGACCCACTCCCACCTCCCCCCCCACATCAATTTCCCCTTGTTGGGGCATCTATTTAGCATTCACCTGACCAAGGACCGCTCCTCCCACTGATGCCCAACAAGGCATTCCTCTGCCACATTTTTGGCTAGAACCATGTGTACCCCTTGGTTACTGGTTTAGTCTGGAAGTCCTGGAGCGTCTAGGTGGTCAGCATCATTGTTCTTCCCGTGGGGCTGTAAACGCACACAGTTCCTCCGGACTGCCCTCCAACTCCTCCATTGGGGACCCCACTCCCAGACCAATGGTTGGCTACTAGCATCTGCCTCTGTATGTATAAGGCTCTGGCAGGTCCCCAACGAAGCCAACCATGGCATGCTCCTTTTGATATACGCTTCTTGTAGTCCATAGTAGTGTTGGGGTTTGGTGACTGTTTATAGGGTGAATCCCATGTAGAGCAGTCTCTGAGTTGCCTTTACTTCAGTCCCTGCTCCACACTTTGCCTCCATTATTGCTCCTGTAAATGTATTGTTCCCTTTCTCAGAGGAACCCAAGCACCCCCACATCAGTCCTCCACCTTCTTGAGCTTCCTGTGGTCTGTGAATTGTAACTTGTTTATTTTGAGCTTTTTGGGCTAACATCCACTTATCAGTGAGTGCAAACCATGTGCATTCTATTGTGATTGGGTTACCTTGCTCAGGATGACACTTGCTAGTTCCATACATTTGCCTAAGAATTTCATGAATTCATTGTTTTTAGTAGCTGAATTGTGTATGAATTTATGTATGAATTCATTGTTTTTAGTAGCTCCATTGTGTATGTATACCACAGTTTCTGTACCCATTCCTCAGGTGCAGGACATTTGGGTTCTTTCCAGCTTCTGGCTATTATAAATAAGGCTGCTAGGAACATAGTGGAGCATGTGTCCTTATTACATGTAGGAGCATCTTCTGGGTATATACCCAGGAGTGGTATAGCTGGGTTCTCAGATAGTACTATGTCTAATTTTCTGAGGAATCGCCAAACTGATTTCCAGAGTGGTTTTACCAGCTTGCAATCCCACCAACAATGGAGAAGTGTTCCTCTTTCCCCACATCCTCTCCAGCATCTGCTGTCCCTGAATTTTTCATCTTAACCATTCTGATCGGTGTGAGGTGGAATCTCAGTGTTTTGATTTGCATTTCCTGGATAACTAAGGATGCTGAACATTTCTTTAGGTGTTTTAGAGCCATTCGAGTTTCCTCACTTGAGAATTCCCTGTTTAGCACTGTACCCCATTTTTTAATAGAGTTATTTGACTCTCTTGAGCCTAACTTCTTGAATTCGTTGTAAACCTTGGATATTAGCCCTCTATCAGATGTAGGACTAGTAAAGATCTTTTCCCAATTTATTGGTTGCCTTTTTGTCCTACTGACCATGTCCTTTGCCTTACAGAAGCTTTGCAGCTTCATGAGGTCCCACTTGTCGATTCTTGTTCTTAGGGCATAAGCCACTGGTGTTCTGTTCAGGAACTTTTCCCCTTTGCCCATGTGTTCAAGATTCTTCCCCACTTTCTTCTCTATAAGCTTCAGTGTGTCTGGTTTTATGTGTAGGTTCTTGATCCACTTGGACTTGAGAATTGTACAAGGAGATAAGAATGGGTCAATTTGCATTTTTCTACATGCTGACCTCCAGTTGATCCAGCACCATTTGTTAAAAATACTGTCTTTTTTCCTCTGGAAGTTTTTAGCTCCTTTGTCAAATACCAAGTGATCATACTTGTGTGGGTTCATATCAGGGTCTTCAATTTTATTCCATTGAACTTCCTGCCTGTCAACATACCAATACCAAACAGTTTTTATCACTATTGCTCTGTAGTAGAGCTTGAGGTCAGGGATGGTGATTCCCCCAGGAGATCTTTTGTTGTGGAGAATAGTATCAGTAGCATTCTTATACTCAAAGAATAAACAGGCTAAGAAAGAACTTAGGGAATAGACACACTTCACAATAGTCACAAACAATAAAAAAAGTATCTTGGTGTAACTAACCAAATAAGTGAAATATCTGTATGGCAAGAATTTCCAGTCTCTGAAGAAAGAAATCAAAGAAGACCTCAGAAGATGGAAAGATCTCTCATGCTTGTGGATTGGCTGGCAGGATTAATATAATAAAAATGGTCAACTTGCAAAAGCAATCTATAGATTCAATGCAATCCCCATCAAAATCCCAGCTCAATTTTTCATAGAGTTAAAAAGAGCAATTCTCAAATTCATCTGGAATAACAAAAAACCCAAAATAGCTAAAACTATTTTCAACAATAAAAGAAATTCTTGGAGAATCAGTATCCTGGACCTCAAGCAGGACTACAGAGCAATAGTGATAAAAACTGCATGGTATTGGTATAGGGGCAGTCAGGTAGAACAATGGAATAGAATTGAAGACCCAGAAATGAACCCACACACCTATGGTCACTTGATGTTTGACGAAGAGCTAAAACCATCAGTAGAAAAAAGATAGCCTTTTCAACAAATGGTGCTGATTCAACTGGTGGTTAGCATGTAGAATAATGCAAATTGATCCATTCTTTTTTTTTTTATTTTTTTATTTTTTAATTTACATTCCAAATCACTTCCCCTTTCCCGTTTCCTCCCTCCCCGAAAGTCCCATAAGCCCCCTTCCCTCCCTCTTTTCTCCATTCACCCCCCTCTCATTACTCTGTCCTGGTGTTCCCCTACATCCAGTCTTTCCAGGACCAGGGGTCTCTCCTACCATCTTTTTAGAAATCTATTGATATGCGGATTGTGTCTAGGGTATTCCGAGATTCTGAGTCAATATCCCCTTATCAGTGACTGCATACCATGTGTGTTCTTTTGTGATTGGGTTACCTCACTAAGGATGATATTTTCAAGATCTGACCATTTGCCTAGGAATTTCGTGAATTCGTTGTTTTTAATTGCAGAGTAGTATTCCATTGTGTAGATATACCACATCTTCTGAATCCATTCCTCCGTTGAGGGACATCTGGGTTCTTTCCAGCTTCTGGCTATTATAAATAAGGCTGCTATGAACATAGTGGAGCATGTGTCCTTATTGCATGCAGGTAAAGTCTCTGGGTATATGCCCAGGAGTGGTATAGCCGGATCCTCCGGGAGTGTCATGCCCAGTTTTCTGAGGAACCGCCAGACTGCTTTCCAGAGTGGTTGTACCAGCTTGCAATTCCACCAGCAGTGGAGGAGTGTTCCTCTTTCTCCACATCCTAGCCAACAACTGCTGTCTCCTGTGTTTTTGATCTTAGCCATCCTGACTGGTGTGAGATGGAATCTCAGGGTTGTTTTGATTTGCATTTCCCTAATGACTAAGGATGATGAACATCTCTTTAGGTGCTTCTCAGCCATTAGATATTCTTCAGGTGTAGATATTCTTCAGGTGTAGATATTCTTTGTGTAGCTCTGTACCCCATTTTTTAATAGGGTTACTTGCCTCTCTGGAGTTTAACTTCTTGAGTTCTTTGTATATCTTGGATATTAGCCCTCTGTCGGATGTAAGGTTGGTAAAGATCATTTCCCAGTTAGTTGGTTGCCGCTTTGTCTTTTTGACAGTGTCTTTTGCCTTGCAAAAACTTTGTAATTTAATGAGGTCCCATTTGTCTATTCTTGATCTTAGAGCATAAGCTATTGGAGTTCTGTTCAAGAAATTCTCTCCTGTGCCCATATGTTCAAGTTTCTTCCCTAGTTTCCCTTCTATTAGTTTCAGTGTGTCTGGTTTTATGTGGAGATCTTTGATCCACTTAGAATTGAGCTTAGTGCAAGGAGATAAGGATGGGTCAATTTGCATTCTTCTGCATGTTGACCTCCAGCTGAGCCAGCACCATTTGTTGAAAAGGTTATCTTTTTTCCACTGGATGTTTTTAACTCCTTTGTCAAAGATCAAGTGACCATAGGAGTGTGGATTCATTTCTGGGTCTTCAAATCTGTTCCATTGATCTACATGTCTGTTACTGTACCAATACCATGCAGTTTTTGACACTATTGCTCTGTAGTACAGCTTGAGGTCCGGGATACTGATTCTCCCAGAGGTTCTTTTACTCTTGAGAATAGTTTTAGCTATTCTGGGTTTTCTGTTATTCCAGATGAATTTTTGAATTGCTCTTTCTAATTGATCCATTCTTATCTTCTTGTACAAAGCTCAAGCACAAGTGAATCAAGGACCTCCTCATACACTCAGATACACTGAAACTAATAGAAAAGAATGTGGAGAAGAACCTCGAGCCAATGTGCACATGGGGAAATTTCCGGAACAGAACACCAATAGCATATGCTCTAAGATCAACAATTGACAAATGGTACCTCATAAAATTGCAAAGTTTCTGGAAGGCGAAGGACATTGTCAATAGGACAAAACAGCAACTAACAAATTGGGAAAAAGATCTTTACCTATTCTAAATCTGACAGAAGGCTAATATCCAATATATACAAAGAACTCAAGAAGTTAGACTCCAGAGAACCAAATAACCCTATTAAAATTTGGGTACAAAGGCAAACAAAGAATTTTCACCTGAGGAGTATCAAATGGCTGAGAAGCATCTAAAGAAATGTTCAACATCCTTAGTCATCGGGGAAAAGCAAATCAAACCAACCCTGACATTTCACTTCACACCAGTCAAAATGTCTAAGATCAAAAACTCAGGAGACAGCAGGTGCTGGCAAGGAGGTGGAGAAAGAGGAACATTCCACCACTGCTGGTGGTATTGCAAGCTGGTACAACCACTCTGAAAACCATTGTGGCAATTCCTCAGAAAACTAGGCATAATACTACTGGAGGATCCTGCTATACCACTCCTGGGCATATACCTAGTGGATTCTCCAGAATGTAATAAGAACACATGCTCCACTATGTTCATAGCAGCATTATTTATAATGTCTAGAAGCTAGAAAGAACCCAGATGTCCCTCAACAGAGGAATGGATAGAGAACATGTGGTACATTTACATATTTACTCAGCTAATAAAAACTTTGAATTCATGAAATTCTTAAGCAAATGCATGAAACTAGAAAATATTATCCTGAATGAGGTAACCCAATCACAAATGAACACACATGGTATGAACTCACTGGTAAGTAGATATTAGCCCAGAAGCCTGGAACACCCAAGATACAATTCACAGACCAAATGAAGCTCAAGAAGATGGAAGAACAAAGTATGGATACTGTGGTCCTTCTTAGAATGGGAAACACAATACCGACAGGAGGAGATAGAGAGAAAAAATGTGTAGCAGAGACTGAGGGAAAGACCATACTGAAACTGCCCCTCCTAAGAACCCATCCAATATACTGTTACAAAACCCAGACACTATTGTGGAAGCCAACAAGTGCTTGCTGACAGGAGCCTGATATAGCTGTCACCTTGGAGGCTCTGCCAGTACATGACAAATTCAGAGGAATACACTCTTAGCCAACAATTGAACTGAGCACAGGGTCCCCAGTGGTGGAGCTAGAGAAAGGATGCAAGGAGCTGAAGGGTTTGCAGCATCGTAGGAAGAACAACAATATGAGCCACCCAGTACCCCCCAGAGCTCCCAGGGAATAAACCACCAACCAAAGAGTACACATGGAGGGACCCATGGCTCCGGATGCTTATGTAACAGAGGATAGTCTTGTTGGACAATAAGGGAGGAGTGGTCTTTGATCCTGTGAAGGATAGATGCCCCAGTGTAGGGGAATGCCAGGGCAGGGAAGCAAGAGTGGGTAGATTGGTGAGCATGGAGAGTGGGGATGGGTTAGGGAAATTTTTTGGGGGGGGTGAACCAGGAAAGGGTACAACATTTGAAATGTAAATAAAGAATATATCTAATAAAAAATGTTTGGGATATTTCAGATGCTTTTTATGCTATTATTATGGTTAAGAGCAATTTAACATTTATCTAGGATGTTAATAATATTGCTCCTTTAAAATGTGATGTGAGCTTCATATCTATACTGTGTTTTCTTTGAATAATGTTATATTGCTGTTTATAACAGTGGGAATATATCAGAATTTAAATTAATTAATTAATTTAAAATAAAACTGTAATTATGTACATTGTAAACGAATTTCCAAACAACATTTTCGAACAAATTGTATGCAGAATAACAAGCAAGAATTAAAATAGTAAGTATACTTATACAACTAGTCCTTCAAACTTATGACAGTTCCTAAGTGTATTAAAAGGAAAAACATCTAAGCCAATTTTAGCATTGTTCATTCATCTTATTTCTTTTCTTTCTGTTTATTAGTTTTCCTCATTAGTATTTTTCTCCGCTTTGAGATCATCTTTTGTAAAATTGGTGAGATTAATCGATGGTCTCTGTATTAGTTAGCATTCTCTAGAGAAACAGAAAGAACAAATAGGATGAGTACATAAAGTGTGAGTTGGAGATATATTGATTGGCTACCAATGTCAGTGTTTGAAAAGTCTTGACCCAGCATACCTCATGGTGTGGTTACAGATTGATCCATGAAACTCAGTAATGTGTCTATAATCTGACTCAGAGTCTAACACTAGATACAAATCTCAGCTCAGTAACTACATAGTGGGATATATATTTATGTACAAAAGGTAAGCAAAGCACCCACAGACATATACACATACACGCATTCATTTATATTTCATTTTTAATTTTTTAATCTTTTAATTTCATTCAGCCTTTTTTTGTCTCTTGACTTTCAACAACGTGAAGGAAGACTTTTCCTATTCAGTAGGATCTTGCAGTTTTATGAGATAGTAGATTTACATGCAAATCTCTTCCAAATAATGAATACCCACACTGACACTCAACAAAAATATGCTTAACTGAATACCAGCACACTGGATACGCCATGAAAAAAAAAAAAACAAAACTAACCATCAGACTTTACACATATAATGAGGCTGTGTTTTCCTGGAATAACATTGAATAATAAAACTCAAGTCATCCTGGCTGATAGTTAATTTAATGGTATTTGTGCACTCAGGTACTTGGTATTCATTCAGTGGGAAAAATGAGAAACTGTATTATTTATAGCCAAATCAAGCATGATGCTGTCTATCTTTACATAACTTTTTGTAGCTCTTTTAGAATTCCACAGTATAAATATCCTGAATTCTCTTCAAAAATAGGCTATGAAAATTATACTTATTTTATTACATCTTTTTAAAACCATACCAACTTAGTGTTGAATACCACATGACATATCACTGAACAAGTATTTAGCACCTATTCTGATTCACCAACATGGTTATGATATTTACATAGGTTGCCTACATGAAGGAATGGCCCGCAAGAGACTTGTATATTGTTACAAATACATATAAATTCAATACAAACACAATAGCCATTGTATTGTGATAAATTGGCAGTTTTTCCAAGGCATGGAATCATTCATTACTTTGAATATCATCTTTTCCCATGTCAAATTTTAGAGAACCTCTTGGGGAAAGGAGAGTAAATAACTTGGTCTTGATCACTTTGGTCTTGATCACTGTACTTTCCTTTCTCACTTAGGAGTCACTTAATTCTAAACATCAAGGGATTGTGTGTGCATGCGTGTGTGTGTGTGTGTGTGTGTGTGTGTGTGCAAACATGCTCATGTGCATGTGGGTGTGTGTGTGTGTGTCTAATATATCACCCAATCCCTGGTAATAGCAGTTTAGTATCCATTATATTTCTTATGACTGACTCAAACCTATTTAACGATACATGAGGAAGTTCCATGGCTCAGTGGTAAATCAACATCTGCAGACAAGGGAATAAATCCTAGGGTTGGAAAGCTTTGTCAGCTCCTACACAACTTGAATTGCAGTGGGGAGTATGAATGCCTTGTCAGCAATGTGTCTGACCTAACCCACTGAAATGTGGGTATTCTTCCTCTACTAAGCTAGATGAAGGAAGCAATCATACCAGGTAAGATAATATTTGCAACTAGAAATTAAATCAGCAACTATTGCATAGGAGCCTGGAGTGGAGTAGTATCACTCATGAAATAGAGGGGTCTGTAGGTAATGGGGAGGAGGTCAGGGAAGGCTACAGGTCAGGAGGTTCTCTGTTATTAGTTTGAAGAGTGGTGGCAGGAGTCTTTCTGTGGCCAGGATGTGAAATAACATGCACTTCAGAAGATTTGGCAGCACATGGTGCTCAAAGACTGATTTCTTCTGTTCACGGTAAGAGCTGCAACCAGAACAAATATCTCCAGAAAGTGATTTTTAGGTGCTACATGCCAGGAATGAATTACAGCTCTAGATATATGAAAAAAAGTGAAATAAATCACCTTAATAAAACTCACTCCAACATTAAAGGCTAAAAGTACAACTACTAAACTTAAATCATTAACTTAAAAACACTGCTTAAGCTGTTAGATTTAGGATCTTATTTCACACACAGGAGAATCCCTATGAATAAGCATCGATGGACACACTTAAATTATAATGTTAACAGAACAATATTTCCCAAGGACGGTGAGTAAATTGATTGATACTTTACTTAGTTTTACATTAATGGACATAGATAGATTTTAAATATTTTTACCGTTTAATAGCAGATGCCATTTTTGTTTCACTAAGCACCATAATTTAGCATTTCAGGAGTCTATGAGTTTTAGCTGTAGTTAAAATTGACAGTAGTTTCAGCTGTTTTAAAATGTATTTCTGGACTCTTCTCCATACCTGTGGCTTTTATATGGTTCTACTTAATTTTACTCCATTCTATTTTATTCCTTTACCTGTCTTACTTATGAAGTACCATGGAGAAAGTTTTTGTGCATTTCCTCATCCTCCATGATGGATTGGTGATATAGCAGGAAAACTGCATATGAAACAAAATGGATTGGAGAAATTTGAAGTTTTATTATAATTAAGTGGACAGAATGTAAGGCATTTTGAGACTCTTTACCCAATGAAAGAGATCATCACACAATTGAAACAACTTTTAAAAGATCTTTAGGTGTTGGTAATATTATCATGAAATATGCTTATTGCAACATCTTGCAATTGCATTGTTGTTTTTTAATTGTGTTCTGTATATGGACTTTATGTGCATGGACTTAGGTTACAAAACGCTATCCTCACATGATCAGAGGATATGCTATGCTTCACACTTATGTAATAAACGATGTATTCCTTAGCAGTCAAAGTTATATTATGAAATTTCCCATTGGCATCAAAGTTAGAAATCGATGAGCTGATGGTGTTCTTGAAAATTTTGAGTGCATCAGAAGAGTCATTTCAGAATACATATTTTAACAGTTTATTTTCTTTTATGAAAGTTTTATTTGTCATATGTATGCATCCATATTTGTGTGGAGGTAAGACAAACATATGAAAGTGTACACAGAGACCAGGAACGAGGTTGTGGAACTAGATCCCTGAAGGTTCAGGATCTGTTCAGCAGCAGGAAATACTCTTATCTGTTTTTTTTTAATTATTTATTTTATTTTATTTTATTTTTAATTTACATTCCAAATCATTTCCCCTTTCCCGTTTCCTCCCTCCCCGAAAGTCCCATAAGCCCCCTTCCCTCCCTCTTTTCTCCATTCAAACCCCTCTCTTTACTCTGTCCTGGCATTCCCCTACATCCAGTCTTTCCAGGACCAGGGGTCTCTCCTTCCATCTTCTTAGAAATCTATTGATATGCGGATTGTGTCTAGGGTATTCCGAGATTCTGGGTCAATATCCCCTTATCAGTGACTGCATACCATGTGTGTTCTTTTGTGATTGGGTTACCTCACTAAGGATGATATTTTCAAGATCTGACCATTTGCCTAGGAATTTCGTGAATTCATTGTTTTTAATTGCAGAGTAGTATTCCATTGTGTAGCTATACCACATCTTCTGAATCCATTCCTCCGTTGAGGGACATCTGGGTTCTTTCCAGCTTCTGGCTATTATAAATAAGACTGCTATGAACATAGTGGAGCATGTGTCCTTATTGCATGCAGGTAAAGCCTCTGGGTATATGCCCAGGAATGGTATAGCCGGATCCTCCGGGAGTGTCATGCCCAGTTTTCTGAGGAACCACCAGACTGCTTTCCAGAGTGGTTGTACCAGCCTGCAATTCCACCAGCAGTGGAGGAGTGTTCCTCTTTCTCCACATCCTCACCAACAACTGCTGTGTCTTTATCTGCTGAGTCATACTCCAGCCCCAAGGTTCTGATTTTATTGAGCATTTGCTGATCCATGAAAATCTGTATTTGTAAAAGCACCTGAAGTATGAAATAGGTTATAGCATTGGCTTTTGTACCACACACTAGGAATCTAGGATCCAAAAGATACACCCTGATGACTGTAGGCTCTAAAATACAAGTTTTCTATCATGGTTATTATCCTGAATATCCTTTAGCTAATATCACACAGGAAACACTAAAATTTCCTATATCAAATAAACTTGTTTTCTCCCAATGTTAAGATATTGTGTCAAATTGATCCAATATTGATTATAATACCCATATTCTTAGATTTCAGGATCCAGTAAGCTGCATCACCCTGTGGTCTCTGCTTCGGTTCCTACATCCAGATTCCATCCCTGAGTTCCTGACTTATGTTCCCAGGATGATGCACTGGTGCTTGAAAAGTAGAAATAATCCCTTTCCTCTCCAAGTCACTTTTAGACAGACCTTGTCACTGCAATATAAAGGAAAATAAATCACATCCCCTATTCCATACTCTCTAATTATCTCCTATAATGTTTTTCCTTTCTAATTTCATGGACTATTTTTAAATCACAGTGAATGCAGGTATTGCTGTTAGTGTGTGCTCGAGAATAGAGCCATCCACAAGAACACGAACAGTCTATCATGGATTATATCTATGGGACACTGACATTTCTTTGTCCAGCATCTTCAAGTGTATCTTCATATGCCCCTTCTCGTTTTCTGCTAGAAGTCTGGCTGACTTAACCTTCTGTAGGTCGTGTGTGTGTGTGTGTGTGTGTGTGTGTGTGTGTGTGTGTGTGTGTGTGTTACATTTATAACTCTATGCATAACCTGTCAAACATGTCAAGAATTTATTTGGATTCATGTTGTTAGAGTATCTATGTGGAAAAATATGAGAACTAATAAAATATTTGTATGTTTTTACCAATTTTTCAAAGTATGTTTATGCTGTACCCTGGATTTCCAGATAGTAAAGCATGTCTCATTTTATTATGGTTTAGAAGTTGTAACTTTGGCATGTTCTTTTTGTTTTCTTCTTTAACTTGGTTATGACAAGAGAAATTCAGAAATGTCATGAAGTTGCAAGCTATGAGCAGAATGCTTTCTTTGTTCATGGTGTGGACAAAACCATCTGTTCACTTCAGAGCACTAGTGATGACTTGAGGACATTGCAAGCTTGTCAGCACCTGGAAGATGGGCCTCTACATAAATCATTATCTTGTCTTGAGTCTCATAAGCACTGAACCCTTTTAGTCTGCATTTCTGGCTGTGCTTGGCACACACTGGGGGAAGAGTAACAGAGTCAAGGAGAGTTGCTTATTAAATTACTCATCTCACATTTACAGAACAGCTGCTAAACCAAACTGGCTGAAATATCTTCTTAGCTATCCACAACATATGTTTGAATACAGATGCACACTCAGAGCGATTCAAAGGCTTTGGAGGTTGATAAATGTTCAGCTTTTAGACACAAAACCATGGCTAAATTGGATTTATCATTATGCTTAGCTTGTCTTGCTACTCTTTGCTGAAAATAAGTGACAGGAAACTTCCATGAGATTCTATATTAGTGATGGCATGTAAGGAAGCTAATCAATAATATATATATGAGTGGTGCTGTGCTGTCTCTTAATTTTTATTAGTCTTGTTAATAAAAACCTTTTTTTTTAACATTTTGCTAATGAAAACATACTGTAGGGCAGTATGCTCTGCATATGTGCGTGTTTGATTGTGTGTTCCTGCATACAAAGGTATACAGGTATATATAGGTGCATGAGGGGGGACATAATTGTGATTCATGCACTCTATAGCCCACCCATTTTGAGACAGAGCTTATGAGTGACTGGGAACTTACCGAATATGACAGACTAGTTAGCCCAAAACCCTCAGGCACTTGCTTAGCTCTACCTCCCAGCATTATGATTATACATGCACACCACCAATTCCATTCTGTCATTATGTTGGTTCTTGGAATCAGTCTTAGTCATATTACTAGGAATGCATTCACTTTAATGACCATGCAATTTCCCTAAGCCAAGGCTATATGTTCTACATGCAGCAAGACATGGTAGTGTATAAATTCTTAACACAATTTGGCTGTTACATGGTTAATACAATTAATTTTATTAATATATGGTTATTAACTTTTTAGAGCGGGAGAGATGAAAGGTCTTACAATTAATTACAAAACACTTCTCAGAAGAGTGACTGATTTGGGGGAGGGATTTTTACTCCAACTAAATCTGTTAGTGGGTTTCAGTTACAACGTGAAGAGTATTAAATAAAATGAAATAAGTTGTGTTTCTTTTTAAACTTTTGTTTTTCTATTGGTTTATTGATATCATAAAAAATTGATCAGATTCAGAAGTAAGGTGGTTTGAGTTTGCATTTTATTTCTCAGTGCATCTATAATAAAGATAAACTGCAGTTGATATACATCCCTATTTTTAGTACTAATATATTCAAAAATATTTAGAAATACATTATTCACCAGTTTGACAGAAAGTACAGATATGCATAGAGAATGACCACACCTCCTTCATTTTGTCACAGTATCATATGTCTTTAATTCTATATGTTAGGGAATACTAATACAATATATCAGAATTTATCTTTCTCTCTTTATTTTTTTTTCTACTTTCATTTATTTGTCTGCAAAATGCATGTCCTCATTTTTTTATTAGACATTTTCTTTATTTACATTTCAAATGTTATCCCCCTTCCTCATTTCCCCTTCAAAATAATCACATCCCATTCCCCGGCCCCCTGCTCACCAACCCACCCACTCCCACATCCCTGTCCTGGCATTCTTCTACACACACTGCACCAGAGGGTGCACTCTTGAGGGTTAGGTGCATCTTCTCTGTCTGAACCCAGACCCAGAAGTCCTCTGCTGTATATGTGTTGGGGCCCTCATATGAGCTGGTGTATGCTACCTGGTTGGTGGTCCAGTGTCTGAGATATCTCGGTGGTCCAGGTTACTTGAGATTGCTGGTCCTCCTATCGAGTTTCCTTCTTTCTCAGCTTAAGCTTTTTCCTGATTTAATCACAGATGTAAGCAGTTTCTGTCCATTGGTTGGGTATAAATATCTGTATCTGACTCTTTTAGCTGCTTGTTGGGCCTTCAGATTTTCCTGGCATCTGGTGCACTTGGTAAGCTTTTTAATTCAAACTGATTATACATAACCTACAAAAATTTCTATTAAAATTATGTGATCTTCAATGAAGCATATTTTAATGTTTCCTCCAATTATTGATCTTTTATTTGTCTTAAGTGTTTTATAGTGTGAATGCCAGTAAAATTTGAAAAGTAACAATAACAATATTTTATGTAATATCAAATTTCCAAGGAAGTTTTATAATGTTTTTAATTACTTGTGTATTATCCTCCAACAATTGAGCACTCTAACTAAAATTTCAAGCCATTAAATCCAAATATTTGTTGAATTGTCATGCACTTTTCTGTATCAAGGTAGATTCTATTTTTTCTATATTTTTCTGTGAGGATAAAATCTTAAACTATCAAATCATAAAAAAAGCTCTAGTTCATGTATAATATATGGTGATCCAAAATAGGTAAATATTTTTTTACAGCAGTATAAAATGGCTTATCTTTTTACCCTTTAATCTGTATCTTTCTATACTTCATATGTGTTCCTCTGTATTTGGTGCCTACTAACAATACACTCTTGACTGTGATTATTTTTAAATGACCTATTTTCAAGGCTAACCCATTTGGGTATTTATTCTTTATATTGAGTTCATGTTTATATATTAAAAAAACTAGTGTGGCAATCATATATAGTGATACTTTTTCTCACACTTATGCATTTTACTTTGAATATTTTGTGCTATTAAGGATTTTAATATTTTAGGATTTACAAATTAGTGGTTGTAGAGACATTGAACCTTTTACTGACTCATCTGTGGACTGAAAGCTGTATTTGTGATCATTGTAGCTTTTACATGTTAGCTTTCTTTCTGAAGTTTAATCATTTAGTTTTGTGACTTTATAAAATGATTATCTTTTAGTACAATTTTGTCTCGAGATCATTTCACATTTAACAGTGACATTAGGATTTAATTAACAAACTAAACCAGAAAACTCATGATCAACATATAACTCTAAATCATTTTATACTTTTTAATTTTTGCAAGAGAAATATTTGTTGTCACAAATAGTGATCTCGCTACTATAAACCAAAACTATATTTCTAAGAAGGAAGAAAAGTAACAGCAGGAAAAGCAATTGATTGTGAAATCTACAAAGAGCTAGCATCCTATTCGTTTCTACAAGTTTAAGATTATGTAAGTAAAGAAGATACATCAAATAAAAGCAAGAAGATAATCTTTAACACAAAGGGGACAGTCGATCAAGTAAAGACAAAGCCCACAGAATGTGAAACAATGTATTCAAGCTATGCATCTGACAAAAGATTAATACATAAAAATACATAATACATAATATATAATTTATGCAGAATATAAAAAATAGGACAAAGACAGAAAACAAAAATGACCTCATTTTAAAAAAAAATGGACTACTGATTTAAATGGAGTTCTCCAAAGAAGAAATAAAAATAGATAAAAATATCCAAAACTGTTTTTGTTATTGTGATGGTTTGTATATGCTTGTCCCAGGAGTGGCACTATTAGAAGGTGTGGCCTTGTTGGAGGAAGTGTGTCACTGTAGGATTTGGCTTAGAGATCTTCCTCTTAGATGCCTGAAGATGCCCAGTCTGTTCCTGGTTTCCTTGGGATAAAGGTGTAGAACCCTTAGCTCCTCCTGCACCATGCCTGCCTGGATGTTGCCATGCTTCTGCCTTGATGACAATAGACTAAACCTCTGAAACTGTAAGTCAGCCCCAAGTAAATGTCTTTTATAAAACTTGCATTGGTCATTGGTGTCTGTTCACAGCAGTAAAACCCAAACTCATACAGTTATTCTTAGAAATATTGGAATGTAAATTTAAACTACTTTGACATTTCATTGACCCAAACTCATTATGACTAAGATCAAGAAAACAACTGACCACAAACTTTAGTAAGAATTTGGGAAAGATGAGCCCTCATTCACTATTGAAGAGAAGATAAACTAGTGCAGTGACTTGGGAAATCAGTATTGAGAATCCCCTCAAATCTAACAACAGATATACCATATTACCTAACTGTAACATTGCTTGAAATCTGCCCAAATGATTTAACATCTCATTCCACAGAAATTTACTCAATTATGTTCATAGATACCCTTTTCACGATACCATGGACACAAGGCAATATAAATATCATTCAGATAATGAATGCATAATGAAAATGGGAAATATATACACTTATATAAGTCTATTCATCTGTAAAGAAAAATATAATTTTAATTTTGGAAATAAATGGATAATATTAGAAAATATTAAATATTAAACTGAGCTAGAAAGGAAAACCCTAAATGTTCTCTCTTTTTTGTGATGCCTTACTCTAAATATTTACATGTGAGTATATAACTGAGAGTGACTACAAAAGCCAACACATCCTAAAGGACTAAATGCTAAGAAGGGGGAAATGGATGAAACATGGGGAAAAGTGCTTGAATGGGACGGAAGGAAAGAAGGAGAGTAAAATAAAGGGAGAGAGAGAGAGAAGGAGAGATGAATCATACTAATGATGTTTTAACAAGTCATAGGGAATCATATTATTTTATGCTTACCCAACATTGCATTTTATATATATATATATATATATTTTATATATATTTATATATATAAAATTTTATATATATATATATTTATATATATATTTATATATATATTATATATATATATATTTTATATATATATATATTTATATATATATTATATATATATATATTTTATATATATATATATATATATATATATATATATATATATATATATGAAGTTGTGTTTCTATGGGTAATAGTTATCTTCCAAGAAACTTAGTCTATAAACATACACTTTAGTACTAGACATGAAAAACCTCCTCTCAAGTTGTTGGTCAAGGGATTACAAAAGGTTCTCAAAACAATGCAGGCTTTTGCTTTTCCATGTAGTTCCATATTTGAACAAGGAAGAAAACCCTGCTTTTTCAACCATTAAATCTCTAAGCGTATCAGAAAAGAATAGGGTTAAAATGAAGAGGCAGGATGATGTCTTACACTTTGTGAAAGAAACTTGGGTGTTCTTAAGGCTGTAAGTTATTAAAAGAACCTTTTAGGAATATGTCATCACCCTTTCTCCTTATAGGTTTGGAAAACAAATAGCAAATGGTTATTTTATTAATCTGCTTATAA
The DNA here is from genome assembly GCA_036184795.1 of Tokudaia tokunoshimensis. NCBI lineage: Eukaryota > Metazoa > Chordata > Mammalia > Rodentia > Muridae > Tokudaia > Tokudaia tokunoshimensis. Next base: position 68,046,212 of record BTHU01000015.1, read on the forward strand.
CAATTATAACAGGGTTGGCATTTGTTTTTATTAATTATTTATGAATTTATTTTTAGTGAAAACAGATTCTTTTGTACAATGCATCCTGGACAAAGTTCCCCTCCATGGATTCCTCCCACCTCCTCCTCACCTTCCCTTTCATCCATATCCACTCCCCCTCCATTTCTTATCAGAAAAAAAAAGGGACTGCCAAGAGTTAAAAACCAAGCATGAGAAAACAGGGTACAATAATACAAGGCAAAAACCCTCTTATCAATACTCACAATGCAATAGGAAAAAGAGTCAAGAGATACAGCAGCTGTATTTGTTAGGAATCACACTAAATGGCCATGCTAACAAGCACAACACATAGGTAGGCCCTGGACTTGCAGCTTCAGTCTGGTGAGGCCATAATGAGCCCTGATTACATGATTCAGTGGGCCATATTCTTCTGGTGTCCTCCATTCCCTCTGACTCCTACAGTCTTTCCTCCCCTTCTTCCGTGGAGCTTTCCCAATTCCTAGAGGAGAGACCCAATGTAGACCTCTAGTTTAGACCCACACTCCATCGCTTCTCGGCCTTTTGGCTAAGATCAAGTGTAGACCCACTCTCCAAATAATACCTGGCTGTGATTCCTTGTACCTGCTCCTATCTGCAGCCAGAGGATACCTCTCTGATGATGACCAGACATGTACATATCTATAAGTATAGAAGTATAGAAGAATATCATTAGGAATAATTTCATTTAATTTTGAGCAGTTGTGTTTCGGTCTCCTTTAGGTCTATGGGTTATCCAGTCACTAGTTCATGGCCATACAGTGTGGGTAGAGGCATGGAGACACTTGACAGGAGCTTGGAGTTAGCCAGACATTGGTTGGCCGCTCCCACAAATTCTGGGCCACCATTTCTCTAGCACACATTGCAAGCAGGACAGAATGTATGTAAAGGATTTGTAGATGTCTTGGTGTTCAGGTTTCTCTTTCCATAGCCTACAGAGTACCTTCCCCTGCAAAATATAAAACAAAACGGAACAACTAGCAAACTATTTCTAAATTTTTGACTTAGAACCAAAATACTGCCTTTTGCTATCCAAATGAAATAGAACTGCTAACAGAATTTAGAGACTGGGTCTTTTTATCTTTATCCAAAACAAACTTTTTTTTAAAATTACACCTAGTGGATATCCAGTTTTATAAAAGCAATGACATTCAAATGCCAGTCTTAAAATTAACAATCTCCTGCAGCTCTTTGAACTTATTTTATATGATTACTAAATGTCTATCTCCCTTTATACCTGTGTCTCCCTTTGTCTTTCTTTTTATTTGTCTCTCTGCCTTTCTGCTTGTCTGTCTGCCTTCCTGTTTTACTCTGTATGTGTATCTGTCTCTCACTTTGCCCCTCTCTGTATGTCTCTCTGTCTCTTTGTCTCTCTGTATCTCTGCCTCTGTCTGTCTCTCTCTTCCTCTATCTGTATATGTGTAAGATTATCTCCCCTCTTAACATTTTTCTTCCTGTTTGTCTCTGGTCATCTCTGGTGTTACTGATCCCTGTCTGTTAAATCTCTTCATTTCTACCTGTCCCCTGATGTAATAAATTCAGTATTTAATGTGTACAGATTCCAACATGACTGAGGAGTGATTATCATGTCATAACATTCCCTTTATACTTTTGACTTATATTTTCTAGACTTAGATATTATTATTGGTCTTCTAACTAACATTTGTGGCATACTATAAAAATAACAATGAGCAGAGATAATATATTGCTAATAGGGATTATTTTTAAAGAACTCGAAAAACTATTTTGTGATAACCATTAATATTTAAAGGGAGCCTTTAGAATTATTTGAAGGAGAATGCCATATTTTTAATTTGTTTAAAAAGATGGGGATTTAAATTTCTTAGTAACAAGCTGTTTCTGAGCTTGTTATAAATGTACTTTTAAATCAAAGATTGGTTTGTTTTTAGAATGTGATTTGCTCATTTTTTAAAAGATAGGAACAATTATCTAAGAAGAATTCAAAGATTTATTTTACTTTTATTATATTCTGATAGTGTATAGAGATATCAAAAAATCAAGAATTAATAGAAGCTAATAGAAATAGTTTTAAAATAGTACCAAATGTTAAACCTTAGTCAAATACAAAGTTTAGAATTGAGTCAAGATGGTCAGATATGCAGAACTACAAAAAATAAATTTCTTCTGAACTAATTTGTTTGTAGTTCACAGTTTATCTGACTGATGATTATAGCATTTAGGTTGCTTCTCTTAGTGATGAGAGTAGAAGCTATCAGAGCTAGACTTATAACTCAGATCTCTTAGCACATTGCCCTTACCTTTCTATTCCCATTACTAGATGAAGAGTGGAGGCTAAAAACCTGTTTGCTCATTGCTGTTCGTACTAAAACATAAGAACTCAATGTCAGGACATGCAGATTACCATGATCATATATTAATCATTTCACAAGGATTATTCAAAACAATAGTAGGTTTTATGAGAGATTTTTGTGCAAAATACCAATATCTTGATCTTCTGAAGAGTTTCTGGAAATATGTTACTCCTCACCATCATGTGTCATATCTTTTAAGGAATGAGTACTATCCTTTGCCACTATCAAATGATCACCCTAATCATTATTTCTCTAAAGGATTAGTTTGTCAGTAATATAATTATATACCATTTTCTCATGATCTGTGAGAATCAAATAAAAGTACTGTTTTATTTTCCTCCTAATAGCCTCTTTCCCATATTTTCACTTCTTGAGTCTTTGTCTCTAAGAGACTAAGGGTATAATCCTGAACCTCAGACTTTCATTTAACCTCCTGAAATATTATTGTTGCAAATAAGCATGTGATTTATTATGAATAAAAGATGTTGCTTTGGAATCTTTTAACAACAACATGTGTGGTAATTTGTGCCTTATATTTAGAGGCATCCATTTGAATGTGTTTATGGAGACTTATAAATGTGTAAAATTTCATGTTGACCTAAAAAACTAATCTTTACTGCTTTCAGATCATGGTTTTCTTTTGTCTCATTAAAATGCTGGGTTGCTTATTTTTCACATAATAATGAACATGCAAGGCTTTTTTTAAAAGTATCCTTCAGATAACTGGAATAATTAAAGGCATTTAATCACAGATCCTCATTTGAAGTCACATCAGTAGAAAGACAGCAAAAATATTGTGTGGTTTCCACTAATGTCTGTTAGAATGGATTGCAAGCTGGTACAACCACTCTGGAAAGCAGTCTGGCTGTTCCTCAGAAAACTGGGCATGACACTCCTGGAGGACCCTGCTATACCACTCCTGGGAATGTACCCAGAGGTTTCCCCTGCATGCAATAAGGACACAGGCTTCACTATGTTCATAGCAGCCTTATTTATAATAGCCAGAAGCTGGAAAGAACCCAGATGTCCCTCAACGGAGGAATGGATTCAGAAGATGTGGTATATTTACACAATGGAATACTACTCTGCAATTAAAAACAATGAATTCATGAAATTCTTAGGCAAATGGTCAGAACTGGAAAATATCATCCTTAGTGAGGTAACCCAATCACAAAAGAACACACATGGTATGCAGTCACTGATAAGGGGATATTAACCCAGAATCTCGGAATACCGAAGACACAATTCATATATCAATAGATTTCCAAGAAGACGGAAGGAGAGACCCCTGGTCCTGGAAAGACTGGATGTAGGGGAACGCCAGGACAGAGAAGCGAGAGGGGGTTGCAGGGAGGGAGGAAACGGGAAAGGGAAAATCATTTTGAATGTAAATAAAAAAATATAGAAAAAAAAGAATTATCAGGGTCAAATAATGACAATAAAAAGATGTTGATGAAAAGGTAGCTTTCACATAATTTTTTGGGAATAGCATGTACTAAATTTACTATAGGATATTATATGGAGACTGCTTTAAAAATAGAAAAACTACCATATTCTAGCTAGTTAACTCTTGATAAAAATGAAGGAAGTTAATTTATGTAAGTATTTCCATCATATATTTGTTTATCACATAATTATTCGCAATATTTATGAAGTCAGTCTAGGCTTTTGTCACCATAAAGCTGTATAATGTGTATTCACAGTGGTGTACTTGTCAACCGAAAAATAAAATGGAATCATATATTTGAAGTTAATTTAGTGGACTCAGAGATCATCATATTAAGGTAAATAAGCCAACCACACAAAGTGAAGTATGGTTTACTTTCTCTTACATGTGGATTGGAAGATAAAATGAAGGTGATTTGGAATTGGAAAATCAAACAAGAAATGAAAAGAAAATATGACACAGAGTTAATTTAATTCAAAAAAATGTTCTATGAAAATAATTTTAAAAAGTGTTGTATGAATCTCTGAAAAGAGAAGCTATCTATACAATAATGTGGATTATTAAACATTTCATACTTTGAAATTCTGCCGAAGCATAATACATTGAAGATTGCAAAGTAATTTCAATATTGTTATTTTTTTTGCTATGGCAATAATAATACATATTGTATAACATACATTAAAGTGTTGTGAATACCAAAAGAGTCAGATGGTCAGTATGTGTGCCTGTGTGTGTGTATGCATGTGTGTGCATGCATGTGTGTGTGTGTGTGTGTGTGTGTGTATTAGATTTCAAATGTTGATAAAGTTTAAGCTGTTTTGTTAGGTGCAGGTTAATGCCACCAGAAAAGTTATTGTGATTATTCTGTTTCATATTGGTTCACAATCATAAACTGTGCATATGTGACATTCATTTTTAATATATATGATGTGATAAATTAAAGCTTTTCTTCTTTCTCTGTCAAAGCACTTTGTTTTCCACACCATTATAGGAAAAAACCTAACTGCAATCTAAAAGTTACTGTAGTTTATTGAAATCATTGTTCAATAATAGACTTACCAAATCTTGAAAACATAGTGACCTTAGACTTTGAGACTCAATGCTTTTCTATGGTTTCTGTTGTTTATCTTGTTGAGTATTCTGCTTTTCACATTGCTCATGTCCAGCTTCCTACAATTGGATCTGATGCAGGTCATTGAGTCATCAAACTTGTCAGCTCTGCCCACGGTGGGGCTCCTTTACTTGTTCTCATTTGTCTTCATTCTTCCGGACAGCTCCTTATCGAAGGAGCTGTCTTTCCCATCCTTCTACAATGGTTGACCTTGCAGATTTAGTTTTCTACCCAGTCATTTAAGGAACAAGTTGTACGGTAGGAAAATTATGTCCCCAATTTTCTCTGACAACTATATTATTTTATCAAGCAAAATACTCTCAGGGTTGACAGCTGTGCTTGTCTTCCTGTGATACAAGTTGATTGTTAAAACAATACCTCACTTCTGGAATGATCTGTTTTCCAAACTCTGATCAGCATTTCTTGTTATTTTATTTCTTTTTTTTTTATAGTATACTTGAATTTACCTACAGAAAATGAGGCTTTTAATTTGGTTTTCAGTGAAAATACTGATGTTTTCTTACAGATCTCTTGTTTGTTGTTGTGCCAACTATGTTATGTTTGAAATGGATTTCAAATACAGTAAAGTATTTTTACATGTATTAACTTATTTGAATTTCAACTTTGTCATGAAAGGGGTAGAATTACCCAAAAAATAAGTACCCATACAAGTGTAATAAATAAACCTACTAATTTGTATGCTAACTTAAAAATAAAATTAGACCAAAAATTAATAAACTTGTACTTGTTATATGGCTCCAACATAGCAGTAAAAGAGCCCTTCACTTAATTCAAGGATTAATTTTAATAATAATGAATCATTTGAAAATTTATAATGGACATAAGTTAACACTTTGACAACTGGTTTAATTCAGCTTCTAATTACATACAAACAACAGCAGGAACATGTAAATCATGTAAACTTAATTTCATACATATGTGAGCTATACACAGAATGGGAGTGAAAACCCAACTTAATATATAAGTTTAATTTGCTTGTTATAAGCAGATTTTGCCTTTTAATCAATTACTTAGTTATTAGACAACTGCATGATAGCACGAAACAGCTCACAAGGACATCTTCTTGACAACACAAACTACAACTCTTTACATTTTCTACAGTCAAAAGCAAGTTTTGATAGTAGTCATGGTCAATTTATTCACACATAACAGTACAACTACTTCTCACTTATAACAAACTTTCTCATTTTACACTTATTCTTGATTGTTTTTAAATTTCTTTTATGAATATATTTAGATAATATTCTTTCTGTTTCTGAACTCTTTCAGGATCCTCTCTCTACCCACCTGCCCAATCAAAACCTTTAGTTTTGCTATTTTAAAACACCGGTTATATGAAATCTTTGCACATATCCTCCTAAATTTTAAAATCCAAATCAAGTATTCAGTAACAGATCTTTTTATTCACCAACAGATTCCAGGTTAAAAATTGAGAGAATATTGGAACAGAAGGGATCAGGCAGGTAGCGGACAAATGAATTGAGATAGTACTTGGAGAAAAGATTGACATCAGGGGACATTTAGAGGACAATATGGAAACCTAGTGTAATAGAAACTCCCTGGAATTTAGGAGGGTAAGCCTAGGGAAGATTCCTAGTAATGAAGGATATGGAGCCTGAATAAGCCTTCATCTGCATCTAGGAATGTTTTCCAGTGGTGTGACTCAAACACCAACCCATTAACAAACCTTCTGTGTACAACTTGTCCTGCCTGCAAGATGTGTTTGAGTAAAGGTGGTACAGAAGTTGTGAGAGTCATCAACCACTGGCTGTTCTAGAGATAGCCTGTGCCTGACACTGCCTGGATGGGCAGGAACCTGACAGAATTGGATAGCCCACAAACCTAGGATAAAACCAAACACAACTGGCAATTGGTGGTGGGAGTCAATGAAATGTCTTCTATTGCTATCTACTTTACTTGATGTCAACCTATTCATCTTCATAGAGGTTTTATCTAGGAAATGATGGGAGGAGAAGCCTGTAGAAAGTATGCATGTGTGGGTGGGGGAGGGGGAGGTTGTAGGAGCCAGAGAGTTCAAGGACACCACATGAACTTGGCCCACAGAATCAACTAAGAAGGGCTCATAGGGCCTCACAGAGACTGAACTGACTGACAATCAGGAGCCTATATGGGTCTAACCTAGGTCCTCTTCCTACAAGTTATGTCCGTGAGGCTTCATGTTCTTGTGGGACTCCTAACAGTGAGAGTCGGTGTTGTCTCTGAGTTTGTGCCTGCTTTTGGGAACCTTTCCTCCTAAGGTTTTACCTTGTCCAGCCTTGATACAAGGGTTTGCGCCTTGTCTTATTGTGACTTGTTGTGCCATGCTACGTTGACTTTCTTGGGAAGCATGTTCTTTTCTGAAGGGAAACAAGGGTTAGTGCATCCGAGGAAGTGTGTGTGTGTGTGTGTGTGTGTGTGTGTGTGTGTGTGTGTGTGTGGTAGGATGGGAAACTCCAGTCAGGATGTAGTATGTGAGAGAAAATTTTCATGGTAAGATCTTTATGAATGTTAAACCAAGGTATCAACTTTGTTCCAAGTGAGCAAAAGTGAGCCACACAGGATGTTCCCATCATCTACAGGCAGTCATTACTAACCCTAAGCAGTTAAGCAGTTTCTTTGAGTATATAGTCAACCCTAAGGAAAAATATTTGAGCCAACACTTCTCAGACCTTCCAGGCAATGTAGTCAACAAAAGCAGAAAAATATAACATTGTAAGCACATGCGATTTCTGGATCTGGTTAGTACTGACAATTTTTTTTTTCAGGATACCATTATGATACTGACTCTTCCTTTATGAAATGAGAAGCCCATGAAGTTAAGGTGACTCTCTGGGTGCTTAGTTACCTAAAGATGTAGAGTGTCATAATAGTAGTGAGAAGACAGAGGAGATGAAACTAATAGCAGTTTGAGGAGTATGTCTTTATATATGTAACATATACTCACTTTTCAGTCCATACATCTCTCCCCCATAGATCCTGTAAGTTAACATAACTCTTGTTCTTTGTTAATTGCCTTTGTTTGGTGCTATAAATGCCCAAATAATAAAGCTAGATAAAATATTTAACACTTTTTTCCATAGCAAGAAAAAGAAATATATTGGATGAATGGAATCCCAATTATTTGTACAGTTCGTTAAAAGGCTTCCTAATAAGACTTATTAAGACTTCTGCTTGACCTGCACATATCATAACTCTAATGCATTTTATAGCCCAATCAATGCAAGAAGCATATAGCTACTAATCTGTTATAGAACAGGGTTTTTTATCTACTTGGACTTGAGTTTTGTGTAGAGTGATACATATGGATCTATTTGGATTTTTCCCATTAGACCAGCACTACTTGTTAAAGAGGCTTTCTTTTTTCCTTTGTATGTTTCTTGCCGTCTTTGCTAAAAATCAAGTGTCTACAGGTATGTGGGCATGTTTTAGGATCTTCAATTCAATTCCATTGACAAACCAGTTTGTTCCAATAATAATGCCATGAAGTATTTTATTAACATTGCTCTGTAGTAGATCTTGAGGTTAGGATGACATTACCTCAAGAAGCTCTTTATTTGTTTAGGATTGTTTTACCTATTCTGTGTATTTTGTTTTTCTATACAAAGGTGAAAATTTCTCTGTTGAGATCGTTAAAGAATTGTATTGGAATTTTGATGGGAATATCATTGAATCTGTAGATTGCTTTTGTTAATATGGCCACTTGCACTATGTTAATCCTATTGATTCATGAGCATGGGAGATCTTTCCATCTTCTGATATCTTCCTCAATTTCTCTATTCAGCAACTTGAAGTTCTTGTCACATAGGCCTTTCACTCACTTGGTTAGAGTCACACAAAGATATCTTATATTATTCTCATCTACTATAAAGATTGTAACAGAAAAAAATTTCTGATGCCTCCCAAATCTTCATGAAAAGGAAAATGACAATTTTTGAAGTCCTGCCACTAATGATTTTTTCTAAACTATGTTTAAAAAATTAGTTTTACTGATGCACAGAGAAGTATATGTACACATGTTTATAATTTTACATGTTGAATCTTAAGCAACTACCTCTAATTTATCACTATAACCAAGGTCGTAGATATACTCAGAACTTCTGCAAGTTAGCCAGGGTGCTACAGTGTAACATGGTCTCTCTCTCTCTCTCTCTCTCTCTCTCTCTCTCTCTCTCTCTCTCTCTCTCTCTCTCTCTCTCCATCTCTCTTTGTCTGTCTGTCTCCGTCTCTCTTTCTGTGTGTGTGTGTGTGGGGGGTGTTTGTTGTGTGAGTGTTTGCCATCTCCATGAGACCTAAAAGCTCAAGAAATCCTTACACCTGCATCAATTCATGACAAACATTATCTGCTGTGTTACATGGCATCTTTGATTAGTTGTTTATTTTCCATAAATGAAAATTTGTTACCTTCAAAATCATTACAATTTTCCACTGACCAAACCCTAGCATTTGTGTTTATTTTTCTCTTCTATGAGCATGGCTTTTCTTTTCTTTTTTCTTATCCATATAAAGGCAATATTATGTGAGTTAATATAAGACAGATTTTTATACCACTTTGTGAAATTATAAATGCCCCATCAATTATAAAAATTACTATGGCACAACCTCAATATTAAAAAAAAGACTTCTATATTTTTTTTCATTTCACAATCCTATATTTGGATATAATCTGCAGTTATCAAAATTGTAATGTTGAAGAGAAATTTAGAGTACTATTACTGCATTATACAGTAGTCATTAGAATCAATAAAAGTGTCATCAACACTAAATAAGTAGGAAAAAATGAGATATAGGGGTACAGGTAAAACTCAATAGTAAGGTGATTGCTTATCATGTAGGAGACCTGAGATTCATTCCCCAAGACTGTTAAAAACATTGTATATATAATATCACACAACATTAGAAAAGATATTATTGACAATATGATTGAATGTTATAATGAGTGACTTTGTTCTTAAATGCACATATTTCTTCTGTGATAGAAAAACAATATCACTATATTACCTAAGAGCATTCAGTCAAGAATTCACTCTCGTTCTATTCCAAAAGATTGTATGGTACTCTTTGCATCTGCCACTAACAGCCTGATAGATTCAAAGCTTGTGGTCAAGTGGAGGTCCTTTTAAACAGAAGCTTCATAATGCTATTCAGAGAGGAAACATTTTTCATGCAAAATATCAAGTGTTCAAGTATCACCACTGATTAATGAATTGTCAGAGGACTCTGGAGAAATAAAATGTTTCTTGTATATCAAGATCTTCAGATACAAAGTCAAGGAGTTTTGGAATCTAAATTGTGTTAATAACAAGATGATAACTTTATAGGGTCCTATCATGATAGCCAATATAACAAGCAGAAATTAATATTCAGATTAATACATATCTTGGAAAAATAACATCCAGGATATTTTGTGTTTTTTCATTTGATTTTGGTGCAAATTATGGACAGTAGATGTTAATAACATAGCTACCCTTACAGTCTTTAACTTTGTAATATTTTTCTTTATGGGAAGTGTGGAAAACATGTTTTCAAACAGAATCCTATAGTCCTATTAAACATGTTCATTACTATTAATGAGCATGTTTATGTGTATACATTTTTAGGTGTCATGTGAAATTTCTTCTGTGTTTTTAATTTAGTATTTTCATGAATCTTATCTGTTCTAAGAATAGTGTGAGTCAGTACACAATTTTGGTTTTCTTCTTTATTTCTTTAGGATTAAGTACTCTTAAACTTAAATCAGCTGCATCAAAATAAGTTTTACGATATGAATACATACTTATTCTTTGATCAAATGCTTTTTCTTTTTTCTTTATTTCTTGTAATTCATGTAATCAGTTTCTTCTTTGTAATATATTCAGTGTTTTTCAGACAAAGTTGACATGTATAAATGATAAACATCTTTTTTTTTCATTTTCTCAGTTTTGTTATCACTGATTTCATTAACAGAAATATTCTGTAATGTATTTTGATTTTAAATAACTAAATAAACTTTAATGTTTATCTCCTTAAGTCAGTAGTTAAATCCCGAAATTTTCCCCAGTTTAACTGGAAATAAGCATTGGGGAATTCTATCAAAACTATCTTCATATTTTTGTTGACAATTCAGACTATAATCATATATAATCATAACAATGAAAATCATGAAGAAACATAAAAAGTATAATAAAATGTATCATTTCCAACATTAAATATTAGCATACTGTATTTGCATGAAAATTATATATTAATATTATGTGAATAAACTCTATAATCTAAACTATTTTTAGATAATTAGCAGGATTTTTGCTGTTTTCTATATAAGACACATTCCTATGTGCCTTTTAGATATGTATATGAATATATGCATATTTAATGTATATGTGTATGCATATTTAAATATTACAGTGTTGCTCATCTCTTAGCTATCTTGATTTTATCATGTAACTTCCTATTATTTTCTTGTACATTATTTTAAATTATCAATTGCTTACTCATTCAGCCTTCTTCTCAGGTTTGTAGGATGAGGCACTTCAAAGGAACACAAGTTTCTCTATGTGTCCTTTTGTATGGTACCAAGGTAAACAAAGGGCCTCCATGAGAAGTGGGTCAGATTCAACACCTTAGTGCTAAAACAGCCTAGTTTCATTTCCACTGTTGTCTAACAAGTACAGCTATATAGGCTCTGTATCTAGAGATGAGTATGTAACCTGGGTTCAGACTCTCCTTTAAAGCTACTCAACAAATATGTTTACAAGGACCTCAGCTGTTGCAAATGCTCACTCCAGGCTGTGTTTAGTATTTCTTCCTTATTCTCTTTTCTTTTTGCCTTGTTTACATATTTATGTGCATGAATTTTTCTATTGAGCTAGAGATGTTCACTCAATGATATAAGACAGTATTATTCGATACGGTTAATGATGTCTTTTTGAAGCATGACAGAAATGTTTCCAATAATGTTTTATTGTTAGAAAAGTGTTTCTCAACAAAATGTGTATATATTTATTTATATGTCATCAATTTATGGATGCAACTTTGTTATTTAGAACTCTTTAATAGTTGTTAAAAATAAACTATTTAGATTTTATCATCATATGTTGTGTGTATGTGTGTTTTACCTGCATGTATGTGTACCATGAGCTTGCTTGATGCCTCAAGAGGTTAGAATTTGTTATATCTTTGGCTCTGAATCCACTGAAGACTGTGAGGCCAAATCAGGCTTGAGGATTAGAGGGGGAGACCTGCATCCTGCCAGAGCTCAGGACACTGGGCGGGCATACTCTGTGAGTTGGACTGTACTCAACTGCACCCCCACGCCGCCAGGTGGGCATCTGACTGTGAGAAGACACAAGACCCCAATTCACAGGAGTGGGGAAGGCACAGTCTCGGGGTTCTCAGTCTTAGACACCCCAGGTGCTGCTGGATGTTGCAGAAGAGCTGAGAACCAGGGGAAAGGCAGGGAAGGGGGGAGGTGCTATCTGGTTCTCTCAGGGTGAGAGTCCTTTGTCTGGTCTGGTAGCTGCTGGAGGCTTGGCTCAGTGGGTGACCATGGCTGGAACACTCTGGGATTTCCAGTTGGAGGTGAGGTGTGTCTCCTTGGAGGGAAACCTGCTATATTACTCCAGCATGGCAGGTCCAGACGAGAAGAGGCAGTCCATGGTTTTCAAGAGTTTTCTGTAGAGAAGTAGGGAGAAAGAGAAGGTAGAGAAGTAGAGGCAGGAAGTAGAGGCCACGTGGAAAGTGGGGGGAAGGAAATGGGGAGAGAGGGGGAGCAAGGGGGAAAGAGAGAGAACAAGAGAGTAAGAGAAGAGAGTAACAGAAAGAGGAGTGGGCAAATACCAACTTTTATAGTGTGCTGAGACTACCTGGTAGTTGCCAGGAGACTGTGGGAGTGGAGTCCAAACAGAATACTACGGGCTTGGGGCATTGCCCTATGTGACTGATGGACACAGGATTATTGAGTTGAGGGCCATGTGTCAGAGGCCTAGTGTCTGGGAGCATGACCAATGGGTCTGTCCCTTATAGAATATCTACTGGGTCTCCAGAGATAAGCCTCTCTCAACCAGAACACAGACTGCCTTTCACAGGGCTGCTAGAAACTGAACCCACAACCTTTGCAAGAACAATAAATATTCTTAACTTATGAACCATGCCAGCAGCCCCTAAATAACATCTTCAAAAACATGCATTGCTAAGGGAAAACTGCATATAAATTCCACACATTCAAATGATAAGCTACATATATTATTAAAGATGTTTATATTATTAATAGCTGGCTTGTACATATTCCATTTTCTGTTCCTTTCTGATAAATCACTGAGCATCAAAATTTGTATAATTCATCTCTTTAAACAATTAAAATATGATAGAATAAATGAACAAGGAGATGAATTTCCTATTTCTTGACGAACTTTTTCATTTATGTATTCTGGAAAGCATGATGAAACTCTCTAAAAGTTATAAAGAGAGAAAAATGCTCATATTTTATTTTCATATTATGACTTTAGATTGTGAATTCATTGAGCATTTGATGTTAACAACTTTTGAGGATACATTTTTGCATGTATTTTTGCCATTATGTGGGAAAAGTTGGCTAAATGTTTCTAAGGTGCTAGAAGATGGATAACAAAAGCCGGTGCTCCCAAGTTATCTAATATTAACAGTCGAGGATTTGCACTCTAAACGAAAGCACAAAACCTCACATTCTTGTGGACTGCATAGCCTTATACAATCACCAGACACTGACAGAGCCTGCCTTTCTTTAATGTCCTCTTTCCCATGGCAACCACCTGTTCTGTGTGGATGACTGGGAGAAGAGATGCATCAAAGGACTCTTCCCAACACAGCCTGTGCATGCTGGAATTGCAAATATAGCTCCTTCACTATATCTGAATGCCACACCACTGAATCAGTACACAGCAAATGTATCATATCATTGGCATGAAGCCAGAGAAAGTCCCTACCAGGAGATTGCAATGCCTTATGAAAAGTGGCTAGAGCACACAAATCCAATCAAAATCATATTCAAATTATAGAGTCAATTTTTTCTGCCTGATGCACATAGCTTAGTATCATTGAAATGGTCTCTGTCTCATTAATTAGACACAATGATTAATGTAAAAAGAACTCATTGAAATTTTACATTTTAAAATTTAAAAATGGTTGTTCTTTTCATGCAATATATTCTGAACAGAATTTCCTCTCTCTTATCTCCTCCCTGGTTCTCTCCTCTTCCCCACCCACACAAGTCTACATGGTTTCTTTCTTTCTCTCCTTGGAATATAAAGTTATGTAAAAATAATAATAGTAATAATGTAAGATAAGATAAAAACTTTTTTAAAAAACAGAATAAGACAAAACAAACACCCAAACAAAATAAATGAGCCAAAGTGGTGGGGTGGGGCAAGAAACAAGAAATCCATATTGACTCGACATAAAGACACACATATTTGGACACACAGAAATCCTATGAAAATATATGACTGGAATGCACAGTATTTACTCAAAAAGAATCTGCAAAGTAAAACAAATATACAAATGAACAAACAAAAAAATCTAAATCAAACTTTCAAAGTCATCCTGTTTGTTTGTAATTGCCATTTAATGCTGGGTTTGTGATTGGCCCTTAAGAGTAATTTGTACATCCAGTGATACTTCATTGGAAAAAAACTTTTAAGATTGAAAGTGGCTTTTTGTGTGCATGTGCCTGGTGCTGTTCCTGTGAACCAATAGCCTAATGAATAAAGGAGCCAATCACCAAACAAGTATGTGGGACTTCCTGTTGGACAGAAGAAGAGAGGAAGCAGAAGAGAGTTAGTTCTCTTTGGAACCAGGACAGCAGAGGGGTAAGATGTAGCTGCTAGCATTTCCTAGTTTCATGGATGATCTGCAAGGATTCGCCAGTGGAAGAATCAGATTTTTTTTTTTAATTTTGTATTTTTTGGTTTTTCTTTTTTTTTCTAAGATTTTTTTTATTTACATTCAAAATCATTTCCCCTTTCCCGTTTCCTCCCTCCCCGAAAGTCCCATAAGCCCCCTTCCCTCCCTCTTTTCTCCATTCAACCCCCTCTCGTTTCACTGTCCTGGCGTTCCCCTACATCCAGTCTTTCCAGGACCAGGGGTCTCTCCTTCCATCTTCTTGGAAATCTATTGATATGCGAATTGTGTCTAGGGTATTCTGAGATTCTGAGTTAATATCCCCTTATCAGTGACTGCATACCATGTGTGTTCTTTTGTGATTGGGTTACCTCACTAAGGATGATATTTTCAAGTTCTGACCATTTGCCTAGGAATTTCGTGAATTCATTGTTTTTAATTGCAGAGTAGTATTCCATTGTGTAAATATACCACATCTTCTGAATCCATTCCTCCGTTGAGGGACATCTGGGTTCTTTCCAGCTTCTGGCTATTATAAATAAGGCTGCTATGAACCTAGTGGAGCATGTGTCCTTATTACATGCTGGTTTTTCAAGAGAGGGTTTCTCTGTATAGCCCTGGCTGTCTTGGTACTCACTCTGTAGACCAGGGGATCAGATTTTAATAAGATTAGGTTTTAATTTTTGCAGGCAGAGATTGAGTTACCTTTGTTCCTGAACTAAGTTATGTTGCGTTTTCCTTCATGCGGTGGCTTGTCTGGGTTCAAGAGAGAAAGGTACAGCTGCCAAGCATGGGTTTGCCTGAGGTGCTCCACAAAGGCTATGGAGGATTTGAAGCATGGGTTTGGCATGGTAGCAACTTGCCAGTGGGAACCTAGAGAGCTGGGTAGACAGATTGTAGAGTTCAGAGTTAGAATCTCCACGAGGTCAAAACAGGTCGGCCATTGCCCACCGGTGAATGGCTGGGTCAGAGGCACAAGTACAGGAATGTGGGGATTCTATTTTTTAATATTTTCTGAAACAGCTATCTATTGGAGATAGCTCCTAGGTTAAGGATAGAGGCTTGTGTCCACTTCCTGTCTCAGTGCTGGAAGGCTATATGGCCTAGATGTGTTCATGCTATGACTTTCTCTGTGGCGTCATATATATTTTGTCCATGCTTTGCCTCGAAGGATTTGTTTCTCTGGTGTCCTCTATCCCCTCTGGCTCTTAAAAGTTTCCCCTACGTTTTCCCTAGGGTTCCCTGAGTTCAGAGATATCTTGATATCTCTATACTATCCAGCAGAAAATCTGTACAATTATATTTTCAAACTGAAAAGCAAGCATCATTGTATTTTTATGTTCATGCAATGTGGACACAATTTTGTTAGTTTATTAATACTACTATCCATTTTCCACATTGATCACAGCCTGACCATGTGCCTTGTACTTTTTTCTGCCTAATTTAAGAAAATTACAGTATTTTATTTTGACTCTGTTTCTAACACCATTAGAGCTTGATGGAAATATGTTTATTCAAATATTTTAAGCAACCAGGGCACATACTAACCAACTTTCACCAGTAAGTCTATTTGTATCCATCTTCTGACATGTCAATGAATAATCTATAATAGAATTTTAAATCCAACATAAGCAATTTGAAAATGATGGTGAATTCAGTCTGAATACACAAGGAAAGGGACGACTCAGATATAAATCTGGCTGTATGGTACCTACACTAACTAGAGTATGAACCAATAGAAAAACTGTCTACTGTGGCTTGTTAATTCTCACATCCAGGTTAGTGATATCTACTGAAAATGTGTGAAGTACAGAAGGAAACCTTTCTGAAGCTCTTCTATTTACTTAGAGCTGTGCTAGAATGGAGAGGGAAGCCTCAGGATCCAGGTAGGAATTTGTGTGGGGCTCCAGGAGGATGACTGGGATACAGAAGGAGAGGCAGGCTTAAGAGTGGAGTGAATGAAAGGATAGCTGCACATAGGTAGCTAGCACTCACTTGTAAGGACTCTAACTAGAATAGAATGTATTTTGTCAGCATATAGACAGATTTACTCTTTCAATATTTCCCAATTTTCAAGTGTTGTGAGAAATGTAAAAGACAGAGCATAGTTTTGACTGATGAGTAGTCCTTAGTATGACTATAACTTCAATATACTGTCTACCTACCTATTTCCAGTCACGCACCTTTATGTGTTACTTTTGTATCATGTATCCACCCTCTCTGTAAGTTATCTTAACAGAAGTCAGTGCATTATTCTGAAGAGAATAATGATCATGGAGGTGAAAATTTAGTGCCAACAAAACTACATTTATCTGAGAAAAGTTACAGATATCTGATATTCATCTAAAGGCTGTTGTGCAATATGGTGTCAAGATATTCATGGAAATTATCCATTGTATTCTGACAGGAGCTTCCAGAGATGCACAGCACCTTTGGGGTTTTTCAAAGACACTAAAAATAAAAATATGTAAAAACTTAAGAGAAAAGGACACATTTTACACGTGGTACTGGTTCACATGACAAGATCTCTAACACTTTCTGAACCCCTTTGCATTCTTATTGAGATTATATTTTTAAGTTTGTTATATATATATATGTAGGTGTTTATGTATGTATGCATGTGTGTATGTATATATGTATGTATGTATGTGTGTGTATATATGGATATATGTGGGTGGGTTTTTGAATATGTGTGCAGTGCCTGCAGAGACCAGAAAGAAGCACAGGGTCCCTGGAGCTGGAGCTAAGGGTGGATTTTAGTTCCCAGATGTGGATGCTGGGAAGTTAACTCTGGTTCTCTTCTAGAGAGGTATGCTCTCTGAACTGCTAAGCTATGCTTTTCTCTCATCTATTATCTCTATTCAGAACATTGATCCACTTGTCCTTAAGCCCAATGAAGTAGAAGATCACATGAATATCTGATATTTTCTTAGGAAAATGTGATTATATTTTATGATTCATACAGTAAATGTTTTACCATAATATCCTATAATCTCAGTTCCTACCATATCCTGCTTCATCCCTACCCACCCAAATTCAAATAACAAAAAAGGGAACCAAAACCAAGAGCAACCAACCAACCAATCAAGCAACCAACTACCACTATCACCACCAACAGCAGCAGCAACAAACCCATTAAAAAGCATAGAGTTCTATGTGTTAGCCCTCAGCATGAGGTCTGTTCTAGAGTGTGGTATATATGTCGAATGTTACTACATTGGAAAAAACAATGTATTTTTCCTTTTCTATCACACCCCTCCTTTCATTGTTCAGAGACCTATGTGGAAGATGAGACAGATGATCATAAGGGCTAAGAATCAGAGGAGGTAAATACTCTAAAGAAATAGTATCATCTAGACACAACAGGGAAGACAAACATATGCATTCCCAGAGACTGAAGCATGCCCATTACCTGCATACGTTTAAACTAGACAAAACTCCAACACCTGGGAGAGAAATGGGGAAGCAAAGTCCCAACCTCAAATAAAATGTGATAATTTTCTTAAACTTGTGTTTGGATATCTAAAAGGATTAATCCTGAGAACACGTATTTTATGTATGTATACTCTCTTATAATAAAACTCTATTTAGTGTTTTCATATCATTATATATAATTTTCTATGACATGAAAAAGTCAATACAGATAATCCTGTAATTATGAGCTATTATTTTTACTGTATGTATCATCAAAAATAATGTCTTAAACAATATCTTTGTGTGTAACAATGGTTAATCAGATATATATATATATATATATATATATATATTCCTAAAGATCTCTGAAACTCATCATATTGCTAGAGGAAGTAGTGTCAGTAAAAGAAGTTGCAGAAATGAAGGCAGTATTTTATCAATAAACAAATTAATGGAAGAACATTGAGTAAGAAATATTCAGCTAGAGGTATATGTTATACAAGGCTGTGAATAAAGGCACAATTATTTCTACAAATACATTGTTTAAAAATCAGCTGTGATTTTTTTAAATGAAAATTTAACAATAGTAATTAACATTTGCATGATAACGTTACAATGATTTTTCAAAAGGAATTATGACAACCTCTGGGCTTGATTAGGTATTAATAAAATGCTGAAAAATGTCTTCCCCTCTTACAAAATAGAGATTTTTTTTATTATTAGAGAATATACCACAAAATCCAAACAATAGCATTAAATATTTATGACAAATAGAATAGAATTTTATATAATCTTATAAATATAAAATGTGCAATTCATAATCAGTTTATGACGCTATGAAAGGTAAATTGTTTTCTGTATTCTTCAAAGGCTCATGGCCAGCATGATTAATATCTCACTAGACGGGATGCAAGGTTTCCCTCTGCTGACTGAGCTTCTTTAGTGACATGTCTTCATCATACATGGTGGGACTGGTGAAACTAAATATTTTTTGTCGTTTGCTAAAGGCAAAGTTTAAAACTTCATTGGCTTAACTCCAGTTCATATTTTAACACTCATTTCTTTTCCAGTGGAAACAACAATGAAGAAACAAATGGCAAAGTGGCTCAGAAAAGGGTTTCACCACTTGTAAGATACCAATGCTGTCCAACGCTGGCAATGCCTGTGGGCATGTTCCTATATAGAAGAGGGAGATAGGATGTGAGCTCTAAGCAAAGTGCACAAAGTGAAACGGACTCCACATTCTCCCTCACACTCATTTTTCTCTCAACATACAGCTGCAGACATTGACCCTGCTTTTGTGTTGTTAAAGAAACATTCAAATAGTTGATGGAAACAAATAGTGAAACCCAAACTGAAGCTTATTTTGAAACACAGCTTCCATCAGCTCAGTAAGAGCTTTCTGACTTAGCTTGCTTAATGATGTCACTCAGCTCCTGTGAACAAGGCTGGCAGCTTGGGCTCCCTCTGCTGTCTTCCTAGTTTCATTTACAGCACCTGAACTACACAGCAGAAAGAAAGAAAGGAAAAAAAAATAAATCAATGTCTAAAATATTCAGCTGCTACAGTAAGAAGTACCAGAAACCAAGAATAGCTTATCTTTATTTTGCCTTCTGTGAAAGACAGCATGAGTTTGAAACGAGGAAATGACGGATTTTCCAGTAGATGTTTAATACTACAAACATGTTTAATAGAACTGAGAACATAAGCAACTCTAAAGAATGAATGGTTCCCAGTAATTTTGCCATACAAATCTTTAAACTATTTAGGAATATGTTTGCCTTTCTAAAATGTCACTACTTATATGTGTATTCAATAAAGTAGCAAAGTAGAATCATTATCCCATCTAGTAAATTTTTAGAGTATAAAGCCTACACTGCATTGAAGCACTGATCTTTGTACTTTACAGCGAATGAAAATTGCATTTATATGTAGAAAAATTTAATAAGTAAAAGATAACAGTTGTTGAAGCCATATAACTTCATAAAATTAAGTCAAATGATTTAGGTAATTGACTATATGTAATATATACTCATATATAATGTAATTATATCATATGCTACATATAATCATATATATAACATAATTATATATATTATATGTTATATATAATCAAAAATATTTTATATATCTCAAAACAACACTTTCAGTAACTTTTTGAGATTTTTTATTCAATGTGTTCAGATAACCATTTACTTTTTTCCCCAAAACACTTTTACAACTTCCTCTCTCTATTCATCCAACTGATATTTTTCATACATTTTCTCGATCAAGTTCAGTTATTTCTTATTGCCTAATTATTTGTGGTAATGTAGCCTGCCTTTGGGTGTGGTCCAACTGTAAATAATCACATTAACTAAAACTGACTTTTTTTCTCCTTTCATCAGCTATCAAATGGCAATAGAAACTCAGCTACTAATGACAATTTTGTCCCCTTCTCCTTGCAAAGATTAGATTTTGTCTGGTTTGAGTTTGCACAAATCTAGTGTATGCTGGCAAAATGAATATGAGTTTGTCTATGAAATTGCTCTGTTTTGTCCAGAAAGCAAAATAAACAAAAAACTCTTCCCAGTTATACATCACCTCTTGTTTACAATGTATTCATTTACACTCTCTCACAGCTATCTGAGCTTTCAAGGGAAAGATATGATATGCAAATCACAATTAAGGATAAGAACTATACCATCTCTTATTCATTGAATATTGACCATTTCAAGGTCCCTATATTAATTACCATCTACTACAAGAAGGAACTTTCCTCAAAAGAGAGTTGAGCAATGAAGTGATCTGCCATTATAGTAGTAAATCATTAGAAGTCATTTAAATATTTTATTTATTTAGCACAATAATAGCATTTTCCCTAGACCTAGGTCCTAACTAGTCACAGGTACTTGGCCCCACCTGTACTGTTGGCTATGTATTTCATCTCATGGAGCGGACCTCAAATCTAATCAGAAGTAGTGCATTTTCACGAGCAAAGGTCACTCTCAATAGGACAAAATGGCAACCAACAAATTGAGAAAAGATCTTTACCAATCCTACATCTGACAGAGGGCTAATATCCAATATATACAAAGAACTCAAGAAGTTAGATTCAAGAGAGCCAAATAATCCTATTAAAAATGGGGTACAGAGCTAAACAAAGAGTTTTCTCCTGAGGAATATCGAATGGCTGAGAAACACCTAGAGAAATGTTCAACATCCTTAGTCATCAGGGAAATGCAACTCAAAACAATCCTGAGATTTCACCTCATACCAGTCAGAAAGGCTAAGATAAAAATCTCAAGAGACAGTAGATTCTGAAGAGATAGATTGTCAAGAAAAAGGAACACTCCTCTACTGCTGGTGGGATTGCAAGCTGGTACAACCACTTTGAAAATCAGTTTGGCGGTTCCTCAGAAAACTGGGCATAATACTACCAGAGGACTCTGCTATACCACTCCTGGACATATACCCAGAGGATTCTACAGCATGTAATAAGGACACATGCTCCACTATGTTCATAGCAGCCCTATTTATAATAGCCAGAAGCTGGAAAGAACCCAGATGTCCCTCAACAGAGGAATGGATACAGAAAATGTGGTATATATACACAATGGAGTAATACTCAACCATTAAGAACAATGAATTCATGAAATTCTTATACAAATGAATGGAACTGGAAAATATCATCCTGAGTGAGGTAACCCAATCGCAAAAGAACACACATGGCATGCACTCACTGATAAGTGGATATTAACCCAGAAGCTTAGAGTACCCAAGACACATTTCACATATCAAATGATGCCCAAGAAAGAAGAACAAATTATGGATCCTTGGGTCCTTTGTAGAAAGGGGGAAAATACCCACAGAAGGAGATACAGAGACAAAATGTGGAGCAGAGTCTGAGGGAAAGATCATCCAGATACTACCCCACCCAGGGATCCATCTTATATATAGTTACAAAACCCAGACACTATTGTGGATGCCCACAAGTGCTGGCTGACAGGAGCGGGACATAGCTATCACCTGGGAGACTCTCCTAGTCATGACAAATACAGAGGGAGATACTCTCAACCAACCGTTGAACTGAACACAGGGTCCCCAGTAAGGGAGCTAGAGAAAGGACCCAAGGAGCTGAAGGGGTTTGCAGCACCACAGGAAGGACAACAATATGAGTCACCCAGTACTCCCAGAGCTCCCAGGGACAAAACCATCAATCAAAAAGTATACATAGAGTTACTCATGACTCAAGACACATAGGCAGCAGAGGAGGGCCTTGTTAGATGCCAAAGGGAGGAGAGGTCCTGGAAAGACTTGATGCTGTAGTGTAGAGGAATACCAGGACAGGGAAGCGGGAGAGGGTTGATTGGGGAAGGAGACATGGCTTATGAGATATTCGGGGAAGGGGGAACCCAGGAAAGGGAATAACATTTGAAATGTAAATAAAGAATATATCTAATAATTTTTTTTAAAAAAATTGAAATGTAAAGGAAATCATTCTGGGTGAAAAAAATCCCACACATAGAAATACAAATGTCTCATATTTTCTTTCACGTAGGGATGATAGTTTTGAACCTTCGGATGCTTGTTTTTTTCGCTTCAAATACCCATAAAAATCAACAATTCAGTAACCAACATCCAAGGGAGAAGAGGTTGAACACAGTTGAACATGAAGGAGTAATGGTATTGGGAATGGGAGGTTGGGTTAGAGAAAAAATATAGAAAAGGATAATTAATACTAAAATGCTTTTGAAGTAACTATATATATATATGTGTGTGTGTGTGTGTGTGTGTGTGTGTGTGTGTGTGTATGTATGTATAGGAGCCACAAAACTAAGTAAGATGAGAGCTGTCACTTCAGTAAAGCAAATGCAGAAAGAAAATTAAGATAATCAACTATAAGGAAAAGCATGTGGTGTCTTCCTCAAAGGAGATTGTAGAGTTGGATAAGATATGGGGTGAAGTACGAGAGGGAGTTGGGGGGAAGAAGTAGTGAATGATATCAGTGAACACAACAAATCTATGGGACTTTCAAAGAATAAATAATATAAGAAAATAAGAATGGAAGCTTCTGGGTGACAGTGGATACAGATAGCCAGACAACGTTAGATATCAGGATATCAGATATAGCTTCTCACATACAGGGATGGAGACCGTGGGACAGCTTGTTTCCAGCCAGCTGTCATGCTGTGTGCCCGTTATCTCGGAGCCAGAAGCCATTTTGGGAAAAATTTTCAAATCAAGAACATTGAACAGACAGACAGACAAACAAAACTGCACAAAGAAATTCAGACTTCCTCCAGGCAGTGGTGGCACACGCCTTTAATCCCAGCACTTGGGAGGCAGAGGCAGGCGGATTTCTGAGTTTGAGGTCTACAGAGTGAGTTCCAGGACAGCTACGACTATAACATGGAAACCCTGTCTTGAAACTTCCCCTCCCCCCAAAGAAAACTCCCAAAAATCAAAAACAGTAACTGATTTCCTAATTGATTTTTCACTAAAACACCTAAAATTTACCTATCTAATGATGGGAATAAACTGTGTTTTGGCTTCATAAATATTAACATCCTACTAATAGAATTAAATTTCGGGGCAAGAAATCAGCTTTAAGAAGAAGAAAAATATAGAACAATATAGGACTTTTAAAGGGAAGCAAAGGTTCTTTATTCATTTGTTGATATTGGAGTCACTGGAAGTAGAAACTGACTCGAGCTTAGTGAGGTATACGTCTTTGTGTCCATTAATATAAGTTGTTAGCGTCCTGTAGGTTTGAAACAGCAATTCAGGTATTTTCCAAATTGTAAGGGCTTTAAAGAGAGTGAAATAGTTTCCTAGAAACTATGATTTCTAGGAAAAACCTCAGTGTTCTATAGTATACAAAATATTTCTACCTGTTTGTATTTGCATCTACTGTAGTCTTATGCACTTCAGAGACCAGGAAAAGTGTTCCTCTAGATTTCTGAACATAATGTGAATAGTACTGCATGATTTTTTAGTTTTTATCCTGAATATCCAGATGCACCACAAAGGCCTGAGTACTGGGAAGAGTATCCTCCCTGGAAATTGTCTTTATGCTTCTTGATGCCAAGGAAATAGAATTCCAAATGAGAGCTTTGATGCTATGTTGGGAATATTTAATTTTTTCCTCAAATGTATCTATATTACTTTTCTTGAAATACTTTTTCAATAGTCTCTGCATATTACAAATTTTAGGGTCACCATTGCTACAATTCTATGAAGTTTTCTGTAATAGCAATAAAAACTGAAGATTGATTTTACTTTCTGTCCCCTTTGCTTTGCAGGACCTAAGACTTAAACTTCAATGTCAGTTTTAGTTTTTTCCAGTGGTCATGGAAGACACACACACCCAAACACACACAATACACACACACACACACACATACACACACACACACACACACACAAAGTGCATATTCAACACCATACAACATTCACAAAAATTCTTAGTGACAATCCTTACATTCCATTTGTTACACATTGCAGTTTCTTGGCAGTTTGTGTTGGTCTCTATATCATAGGTAACACTTTGGAATAAATAAGTGAATGCAGTTTTTAGTATGTTCTAGAATAGAAATAAAACATTTTAATACTGTATAAAGTAGAAGTATTACCCACTTTGAAGCAATAATGCAATTAGTTTCAATTTATGTTTTTCCTTTATTCTACTAGATACACTTTTCTTAAATCTCCTTGAATTAAAGCTAAATATAAGTATAAAGATGTCTATAGTTCTTATTCTATTCTAAATATCAACATGTTTGAATTACGCACATCTTTCTTTAAATCTGGTATGCTATTATTACATGAATAATTTTAGAGATTTTTTTTTTAACTTAACACACTTCAATGTGCTTTACATTGAAGGTTTTGAACTTACATGGCAGAGTTTGTATTTAGATTCCATTATATAACATTTAAGAATTGTATCTCTGATATTTACAGATTTTCTGTATTGCAAATTCACAACTCTGAAATAATGAAGGTTATACTGGAAATGCATGAATATATTTTTCTGATGGAACAGACGGGTTCACAGACACAAGACATAGTGTTTGACGTTCCTGATGAGTGTTGTTTTAGGAAAGTAAGAAGAGGAGCATGCTTGGGCCAGTATCAAGTTAGTACACAGTATAGTAGGCCCATTGCTAACTGCCTCAGTGGTATTAATTTTATAAAAGTTAAGGAAGGCTGGTATAGCTACGTTCCTGTCTCTCACATCTAGAGAAGTATATGGGAATTCAAAATTGAATTCTTACTCTGGGACTTTACATGGCAGTTGTGGCTTATGGTGAGTTCAACGTTGTTACCCAAAGGGAGGGCACAAAGACCAACCAAATAATATCTGAAAGTCTCTGGAGTGACTTTCCTAAGACAATATTCTATGCAAATTTTTATTAAGAAAACAAACAATTTGAACTTAGAAACACGGATATTTTAAAAGCAGTGTCGGGTAGTTTTCCAACCAGCAGAATAATAAAGGAATTTGAGTTCATAGGCCTAACAGAACAGTCCATTTAATCGTCAAAAGACAGTCGGTAGAGTGAGGAATTTAAAAGACTGTTTCAAAGAGTGGAGCAGCGACTGAAGGAAAGGCCATCCAGAGTCTGCCCCATCGGGGGATCCATCCCATCTGCATACACCAAACCCATACACTATTGCTGATGCCAAGAAGTGCTTGCTGACAGGAGCCTGGTATAGCTGTCCCCTGAGAGGCTCTGCCAGACCCAGACCAATACAGATGTAGATGTACACAGCCAAACATTGAACTGAGTGCGGGGACTGCAAATGGAGTTTAGGCAAAGACTGGAACAGCTGAAGGGGTTTGCAACCTCATAGGAAGCACGACAATATTAACCAACCAGACCCCAACCCCCTCCAGCCAAAGCTCCCAGGGACTAAACCACCAACCAAAGAGTGCACGTGGAGGGTCCCATGGCTCCAGCTGGATATGTAGCAGAGGATTGGCATATCTGGCATCAATGGATGGGGAAGCCCCTTGGTCCTGTGGAGGCCGGATGCTCCAGTATAGGGCAGTGCTATGATCATGAGGCAGGAGTGGGTGGGTAGGTGGAGGAACTCCCTCATAGAGGCACGGGGAGGGGAGAGAGGATAGCGGCTTGTGGAGTGGAAATTGAGAAGGGGGATTAACATTTGAAATGTAAATAAATTAAATAACCAATAAAAATGAAAATACATAAACAAACGAACAAATAAATAAATAAATAAATAAATAAATAAATAAATAAATAAATAAATGGCTGTTTGTCGTTTGGAGTCAGCTGCTAGCCACAGTACTTATCTTGTGCAAATGTCTCAGGATTATCTGGTTCCAGCAAGCATTCTAGCCTTCCTCCCAGTGCTAACACAGCTCTGGAAGTGTACTCTTCTGTCTAAAGAAAGATGACTTTTTTCTCATAAGAAAAGAGAAAGTCAAATTAGATACCCAATTCTATTCTCCCCACAGGAAATCTGTGGTTATTTTCTCACTAGTTTATATAACAGACAAAGCTTACTACAGAAAACATTTTGCTTTTTTACAGATAATATACTCAGGTTTTTTGTTTGTTTGTTTGTTTTTGTTTTTGTTTTTTTGTTTTTTCAACCAGGTTAGTGAAAAGCAAGGCGACACTACAAAATAGCATTGGCATTCAATTTCAGTCCTACTGAGGTATACTATGAAATACTTGCTACAAGTTCAGATCTGCTTTTATATCTGTTTTATTTTTAATCCTTGACTAGAAATTTCTATTATTTGAAAATGCTTTTGCATTTGTGACTTTTGTCACATATACTTTCTACAGTTTTTCTAGAACAGAAAAATAACATTTCAGAATCATCTGAGAGAATTATACATTAGTAATAAAATATGTGTTGACATTTACAAACACATAAGACATAAATATATTACATGTCTCATCTATTTACTTATTTTTCATATTTATCTGGCTAGCTAGCTGAGATAGAGTTAAATACGATTTTGTAGCAAGCCATTCGGTTTTTATCTACCATGGAACTCAGGAAAACATTTCTGCAGAGTTGCAAAGGGAAAGTCAGAGAATTATTTTTTTCCGAAGTAAAAATGCAAGGAAAACCTAGTCTAAAAGATTTTACAAATTGTTTTGTCTTAGTTCTTCTAAACTACATTTCTAAAAAAATAGAGAGTGCTTTAACTAAAAAGTCATATATATATTTATATTCTTTAAATTTTTTTTTCTGATTTTACTTACCCAGAATATTGGAAGGTTCATGTATTACCTCCACAAAGGAAACATATATTCTTAATTTTAATATGCATTTATAATATTGGTATATATTTAAAGAACTCTAAAGTTTTCATTTCTTGTGGGTAAGGTTACAGCTCAGAGACAGATAGCGACCCCAATGGAGGAGTTATGGGAAGGACCGAAGGAGCTGAGGGGGTTTGCAACCCCATTGGAAGAACAATATCAACCAACGAGACCCCTTAGAGCTCCCAGGGACTAACCCACTAGCCACAGAATACACATGGAGGTTCCCATGTCTCCAGCTGCATATGTAGCAGAGGATAGCCTTATCTGTCATCAGTGGGAGGGGAGGCCCTTGGTTCTGTTGAGGCTTAATGCCCCAGCATAGACATAGCTAAGGCAGTGAGATGGGAGTGGGTGGGTGGGTGGGGGAGCACCCTCACAGGAGCAGCAGGAGGGTGATGGGATAGGGGATCTCCAGAGAGGAAACTGGGAAAGGGAATAACATTTGAAATCTAAAAAAATAAAAAAAGAAAGGAAAGGAAAGGAAACGAAACGAAAGGAAACAAAAGGAAAGGAATTGTCCTCTAGTTTTACACCCACTGGCGAACCCACCAAGTTCTACAAAATAGCTCCAAACTTATGATCACCAAAGACCCTAACTAACTACCTGTCATGAACACTTAGGGGGGATGTGCGGACTGACAGGTGCACTATCAAATTGGGGAGTGAGTTGGCATTTGCACTGCATTTGTGTGCACAACTGCTAATGGTAAAATTAATTGAAAAAAGAAAAAGAAAGAACCTTGTGTGGATGAAATCCTGATGTGAATGAGTTTTTAAACAATGAGAAAGAATTAAAGACTCTGCATTTTAAGAACTCCTATGAGAATTTCTCTTGTAAATGACAGCAAGTAAATTCAGTGTGTTTTTGTTTGTTTTCTTTTGTGAAGTTCTGGGAACTAAACCAGACGCCTTATATGTCTTGTCTGTCTCTGAGCTGTAGTTGAAGAATCTTTACTAACACCAGAATCTATATGTTTATTCAGCAGCTTCATCCATTTTTCTAATATTTTGAATTTAGTCAGTGGTCAAACTCATATTTATGAAGTTAGTATGTTTACTTAGATAATGTTTTCTTCTTCAAAGAGCATATTGTTGCTAAGTCTAATAAGTATATGTAATATGTTATAAAATGCAATCTAAAATAAATAAATATTTCAAGCACAGATCAAAATATAAGTGACTTTAAAAACCAAGATAAGGATTTGCTTTTAATTATTTCATTTGCTGCATGATCTCATTAAAAATGCTTAATAGATTTTTCTTGGTTGCAAACACCACTGGACAACTTGAGGTAAATCAGATATGCTTAGCCAACAAGATGGCAGTCTGTTAGGCATATTAATATTCCTTCATGGCAAGGAGATAGGCACTAGGTTACAAGTCCTTTTTCTCCCTGATGTTATGCAGGGCTCTACATTTGAGTTAGGAGAAATTCTTGAAGCAGTCATAATGTCACCCAGTGCAGCTTTTCAATGGTAGAGCTTTTCTAGACCCATACATCAGTGCTCCAATTCAGACTCTTTAGTGATGTAATCTTTGAGTTAACCTTCAGTTCTGTAAGTACCTTCAATAAACTCATTGCATAACTGTACTGGGGCATAAGTCTTTCTTTGGTCTGTCGCCCCCTTGTCTATCCAGAGTTAAAAGATATACACATTAAACTTAAGTTCCCAGGAAAGGTTATGTGACAATCTTTCTCATATCACATTATAGATTCATGGATTGTACACTGAATCTATCATCATAGGAACCTGGTAAAAATTCTTTTGTTAATATATATGCTGATTATACTGTCATTTTGATATTTTATGTGTTAAAACCAAGTTTTTGGAGAAATAGGACAATTAGAAAGTCTAAATAGAGAGAACAAAACTCTGAAAAAAAAAATACAGCATAGAAATTTCTTCAAACAGGAGCCTAAAATAGGAAAGTAGGAAATACAAGTGAATAAAAACCATACTAAAATTCCAAATTTTATGTAAAAATAAGTTAAAATTACACACTCAATAGCAACACTATTTGTATTGATTTATGTATTAGATACTGATATACTATATAATTAAACATAAATATGGATAATCATACAGAATTTTTTTAAGATTAATATATTAAGTATAGAAGTTTTAGGGACTAGAAAGACAGCTTATTACATAACAGTACTTTCCATATGGGTATGAAAACCCAAGTTTTAACCCTCAGAAGCAACACAAAACTAGACACATAGTAGTAGTAGTTCTAATTTCATTTCTCTCAAAAAGATATGGGAACCAGATACAGGATTCCTGGATACTTTTATACCAGCTAGTCTAATATATGGAGAAGCTGGAGTGGAGACAGAGAGAGGGAGACAGGGATAGAGGAGAGAGGAGAGATAGATAGATAGATAGATAGATAGATAGATAGATAGATAGATAGATAGATAGATAGATAGATAGACAGACAGACAGACAGATAGATAGAGACAGAAACATAGACACAGAGAGACAGAGAATAAGACACACAGAGAGACAGATAAAGAGACAGAGGAACAGAGACTTAGAGAGAGAAGGAGGTTTGGAGGGATTCAGCGAGGGAAGAAGGGAGGGAGAGAATCCTATCTCAATATCTCAAAAGAAAGTAGAAGGTGAGAACACACACAAGTCCTCTCTGAACTTCTAACATGGCCTATGGCACAAGTTGCCTACACGCACACACACAGGAGTTCACACACATATGTACTCACATCGTACTCACACAGTGTAGCTTCATGCACAGTGTTTTGTGTTTATATTTGTAGAAGGAAACTGCATTGTGTTATTTCTAGTCTGGAAAGCAGCACACACTGTAAAATATGCTATGCAAACAATATGTGTCTCAGGCAAGTCGCTTGACATCTCTGGGCTACAACAGATTTCTGATCCCAGGACTTGCACTTCGTGTACTTTCATTGGCTGTGTAGTTTGAGTGGCAAGTGCCTGACACATGGACTGCCTGGAGGGCTGCATCTGCTCTGCAAATGCCCATGCCAACCTTTCAAACTGAGACAATACTGCCCGGAGACTGTGCCCTTTCCTGATCTGATTTGCACATTACTCGCTTTGGAGTTCATGGTTTTGTTTCCCCCTATTACAAACAAACAAATGCAGACAGGAGATAACAGGGTAAGTTCCCTTAGGACAGGATGACACCAAGTATAGCAAGCAGTTCTTTGTTAAGCTGCTATATTTCCCAATAATTCTCACAGCTAATAATTAATTTCCCCACACAGTGGCCCTTTGGAATTATTAAATTGATTTCTGCAGATTATTGTTTAACACTTAGTGAAAACCCAACTGTGGACCAGGTGCTGTCAGAACACAAAGCTCTTCTAATCGCCACCCACTGGGCCTAATTGCAACCCAAATTAAACAGGTAAATCAAACCAACAGAAACACTGACAGCTTCCACAAGCCCAGTGGTCATCTCCCAGAGCAAAAGATCTAAAGGGCCAAGCAGTTTCTGTCAGTTTATTATCACACTCGCTATATTTACCTTAGCTGCAAACGATTTTAGGTATGTTTAAGCTACAGAGGACCAGCATTATATTTGATGGCTATCATCAAGATTTCTTTCTCCATTGAAAAAATTCAAAATATAGAGTTGCATTTTAGCATAACTTATGCTAGTGCCTCTCTAATTGTGTTTGCAGGATTCACAGGGAAGCATTCTGTTGGGATAATTGCTCATGTGTGGATCAGTAATTTGGCTCATGAGCACTTCAGAAAATTACTCAAAATGTTGTGAGGAGAATTTCCCACAAACACACAGACCTGCAAACTATAAGTAGGTGCTGTTTTCAGATTTTTTTCTAAGAACTTTTGTCTAAGAATTTTCTTGCTTTCAAGTTGCTCAAGAGTGTATTTTTTAGGACAGAGATACTTATTGTTCTTTTAATGCACACAAATGTACTTATATGAATTTTAAAATTTAGAGATGTGATAAGACTTAGGGGAAATTAACTGTGTTGTTCTACATATAATCAGTAAATGCATCTGACATACATAAGAATATATTATGGATTTTCCAAATGTGATACTATTGTACATATTAATTATTATGTATTATATATTAACATTGTTAAGCAGTATCTTTGGTAGTTTTGATAATTTATTGATATTCACTGCAATTGTTGATTAAAAGACAAGAATAGTATCTGAAATTATTAATTATGAGTTTGTTTTGGGTGTCCATTGTTATAAATATAACTATGAAGGATTTAAATTGTTTTTTCCACACATTCTAGTGAAGTTAGAATTGTTTGTATGTACACACACAGACAACGCATACATAAACATATGTATTATTTATAATCAGTATCACAAGAGCAGAAGTTCTTAGTGTACTAGTAAGGTGACATTTTTAATTGTATTCACTTATCTTGAATTTTTGCTTATGTAGTGGATTTCTGAGAGTATCTACGGACATGCCAATTGTACACAAAAGGTATAATATTGACTTTTTCCAAATTTTCTTTTAAAATGTCATTGTCTCCTTGAGAATATTTAATAAATTGGTAACAAATGTCTTATCTTTATGAGAATGGGAAGCCTTGAGATTGATTGTAACTCTAGAACTATAATTCAAGGTTTTATCAACTGTCAGAGTCATCTGTCTCTGACTCATCTATGAAAAAGGAAACCAATGTTCCTCATAAAAAAAAATCCATCATTAAATTGGAAGATGATGTTTATTTACCGTTGCATGTACTGATGACACATCTTATCTTCTTAAGTTGTAGACATCACATATAGATAATATAATACACAATATATATCCAATGCAATGTCTTTATAGCTATCTTTTAGCCCGTGTCCTTTATTCTCATATTATAGCCATTACAATAAAGATTTAATAAATTCAGGTATTTCAGATTTAAATTTTCATCTCCATTGAAGCACTGCACACAATGTCAATGAATAAAATAATGGTATAATTTGAAAACGAAGAAGAAAAAGGTCCCCCTCGTCTAAATGACTTCTATAATAATGCTCTTTGGTTTACATATTTGAATCAAAAAGAACTTAATTCTTTTTTCTTTCAATTGGCTTAACGAGATGATTACAAATAGCTGTTCTTTATTAAGCATCTACTTGTTTATCAGATACATTTAGGGGGGAAAAAAAGTAGTCTTTTGGGAGCTTTTAAGCCACAGAGCTATAGTTGGTGGATACTTGGCTCAGTTTTATGCTTTTAAATAAGATCCTGGCATTGTCATGCCCAGTTTTCTGAGGAACCACCAGACTGCTTTCCAGAGTGGTTGTACCAGCTTGCAATTCCACCAGCAGTGGAGGAGTGTTCCTCTTTCTCCACATCCTCGCCAACAACTGCTGTCTCCTGTGTTTTTGATCTTAGCCATCCTGACTGGTGTGAGATGGAATCTCAGGGTTGTTTTGATTTGCATTTCCCTAATGACTAAGGATGATGAACAGCTCTTTAGGTGCTTCTCAGCCATTAGATATTCTTCAGGTGAGAACTCTTTGTTTAGCTCTGTACCCCATTTTTTAATAGGGTTACTTGCCTCTCTGGAGTTTAACTTCTTGAGTTCTTTGTATATATTGGATATTAGCCCTCTGTCGGATGTAAGGTTGGTAAAGATCATTTCCCAGTTAGTTGGTTGTCGCTTTGTCTTTTTGACAGTGTCTTTTGCCTTGCAAAAACTTTGTAATTTAATGAGGTCCCATTTGTCTATTCTTGATCTTAGAGCATAAGCTATTGGAGTTCTGTTCAGGAAATTCTCCCCTGTGCCCATATGTTCAAGGTTCTTCCCTAGTTTCCCTTCTATTAGTTTCAATGTGTCTGGTTTTATGTGGAGATCTTTGATCCACTTAGAATTGAGCTTAGTGCAAGGAGATAATATACCCAGAGGCTTTACCTGCATGCAATAAGGACACATGCTCCACTATGTTCATAGCAGCCTTATTTATAATAGCCAGAAGCTGGAAAGAACCCAGATGTCCCTCAACGGAGGAATGGATTCAGAAGATGTGGTATATCTACACAATGGAATACTACTCTGCAATTAAAAACAATGAATTCACGAAATTCCTAGGCAAATGGTCAGATCTTGAAAATATCATCCTTAGTGAGGTAACCCAATCACAAAAGAACACACATGGTATGCAGTCACTGATAAGGGGATATTGACCCAGAATCTCGGAATACCCTAGACACAATCCGCATATCAATAGATTTCTAAGAAGATGGAAGGAGAGACCCCTGGTCCTGGAAAGACTGGATGTAGGGAACGCCAGGACAGAGAAACGAGAGGGGGTTGAATGGAGAAAAGAGGAAGGGAAGGGGGCTTATGGGACTTTCGGGGAGGGAGGAAACGGGAAAGGGGAAATGATTTGGAATGTAAATTAAAAAAAAATTAAAAAAAAAAAGATCCTGGCATTGGCATAAGAATTCTAGTAATTTTAACTGAAACCTGAAGTAAAATGATAGAAATCTATTAATATGCAATAGTGGTATCAGAGACACTGATAAAGTACTGATCTGACATCAGTAGATCAAACTTTTCTATAAGATTTTCCTTCATTTAAGAAATATATTACAGGGCTTGTGTAGTATATGGAGAGACGGTTAGTTGTTAAGAGCACTGACTGCTCTTCCAGAGGTCTTGAGTTCAATTCCCAGCAACCACATGGTGGCTCACAACCGTCTGTAATAGAATCTGATGCCTTCTTCTGGTGTATCTGAAGAGAGCTATAGTGTACTCATATACACTATTTATATGTATATTACAGAATTATCTTTTACACTGCTTAGGAAAAGCACCTTGTAGTTTTCTGTTATTATCAATCCATAGCAGACAAAGATTATTATTCTCAATTCAAGGCACAGTTTCTCATTTGAAATGTCATGAAGTTGGGGCATGTCATTTAGGTTTATTTTTGTAATTTTTTAATTTGTAAATTTAGATGTTCCTACATTATTTAGAAAAGTTTCCTACTATATACATACATATATATATATGTATGTATATAGTAGGAAACTTTTTTAAAATGTCTAGTGAATTCAAGTGAACATGAGGCAGATGATATGTAAAGGAAAATCCTGGTAAAAGATACTTATTCAAAGTGTAGTCTTACAAACCTACCAAATGACAAATGAAGTAAATGCAATCAAAACATAAATATTGAAGTTGGTGTGGCTTTATACCTTCAAATTTTATTAGGCTTACTTCTGCTTTGTAGCTTTTGTAATTTTTCATGAGACACTATTTGATATTTATAGAAAGCCTCTCCAACAATCAAATTTTTTGAAAATTTTCTTTCTTGTATGGACAAGACATTTTGAAGTTACATTTTGTAACCAGTCTATATTATTAGCATTTGCTAATTTTGAGGTGCATTAGGTATAATTGTTTTATAAGGGAAGATATAAAGTGTGTATTTAAGTAGCAGGTTTCACTGAAGCTGTTATAGTCCTGGTTCCTCTTTATAACATATTCCAATCCCTACTCTAGAGGTAGAAATTGTACTGGTTTCTCACTACTTGATCCTTAAATGCAAATGCTGCATTTGAGGGCTATTTAAAGAATAGATTCTCATATGTTTAAGATGCTGGCACTTCAGCACTAATGAGCTAAATGAATCTCAGCTTCATTATAGTGTGCTCTTTTCCCTTTGATAAAAATGCTGGAGTTAACATATGCACATTGATAATGTGCATATTCCAGAAAACTTGTATTGGTATATTAACAGTATTATGGAGATACCTATGACAGATCGCGGGGGACTGAACATAAAGAGATCCAGATAAGGGTCACTTATCATAACGGAATGAAGAGGTGGCTTCTTATAAAATATCAAAAATATGAAGTGAAGTGCTGAGAAATGGATATTAGAAAGACTAAAGATGTAAAGGAGCAAATTATGAATAGTAAATTATTTACAAAAGAAATGACAAACAACGATGTAAAGTCAATAGCAGTACTGAGAATCCAACACAAGCAATGAGACAGTAGGTAAGGCTGAAGAAAGACAGCAGATGAGTCAGGACCTCAGTGTATGCACAGATTCTGCTCATGACATTGTCATACAAAAAAGTCTTGCGTTGTACATCAGTAACCTAATTGAAGTATTAATTATCAGGTAGAATATTTAATGAGGAATCTAATAAGGTCGTAAGGCCATATTCCCTATGTTAGGGACTAGACTTAGGGGTTTTAAAAGGCCTCAGAGAGCTCTCTTGATATTTATATCTGGAAAGAACACATCTTGGAGAACACATCTGTCATCCAGAGAGCAGATTACATGATTAACTATCTCCTGATGTCTTGTTGTTTGACTTCCAAATCTACTGAAGTATGAAGAATAAATTAATAATATATTATATATTTATATATAATATATATTAATAATAAAATATATATATATAAGTTCATGATATATTTCCAGTAGGCCAAAGAGATAGACATTTATGGGGACACTTTTAAAGAGACCAACACATCTCAGTTTAACAAACACAAATTTGATTGCCCGCATATTGGCCTATATGATTTTTTCCTATGCTTCACTTGATGTATGGATGATCATTGAGTATACTGAAAATGGATCATGCCATTTAGTAATATAACACTGCCAACCACCAGTACTTGCTAGAGGAACAAACTTTTTAAAAGATATGTAAAATATAATTTTAATTTTGGTTTGATTCTGAGTTTAAACAAAGGGTGACAAATTTTATAAGCAAACTTATCTTTGTTTT
Organism: Tokudaia tokunoshimensis; assembly: GCA_036184795.1. Classification (NCBI taxonomy): domain Eukaryota; kingdom Metazoa; phylum Chordata; class Mammalia; order Rodentia; family Muridae; genus Tokudaia; species Tokudaia tokunoshimensis. Next base: position 68,082,446 of record BTHU01000015.1, read on the forward strand.
ATATCTCTTTAGTAATTAGACTTTCTTCATTAACTCCACATACTCAGTAAATATGTGTTGGATTTTTATACTTCTTTAAGAGTTATTCTATTCTTGGTACTGGAATACAGATGAAGTAAATAAAACATGCCTTCCTGTTTCTTTGCTTTTTATCTCAGAGAAATGCCTTTAATAGGTATTTGTCCTGGACAGAAAACAACTTTTACTATTCCTTAACGCATTTCCTGTTGCTACAGCAACTTACTATTGAGATAAAGTCACCTGGCAAAGGTAGTCTGGTACTCTGGATATATAACATTTTGGTGATTGGACACCAAACACTATCTAGCAGGCTGTAATCATACATACCAAAATTTTTTTTCTTTTTGCCTCAGACATGCTTTCTTTCTTAGATGAATTCCATTGCAGATTCTATTTCAGTGTGTGGATATAAGGAATTAACACATTTTACTGAAACATTTGTAACCTAATTAAATTATCTTTGTGTAACTGTTTCCACCTTATGTATTAAAGTCATTATCCTAAGCCTTGAATTGAGTATATAGATGAATTAGGAGGATACATCTTCTTAGAAACATGTAGTATTTAAAAAATAAATTCGTACTGAAGCCACAAGTTTTGCTCTGAAAAAATAGGGCTACACGATTAAAACATTCTATGGAGAGTTGGACCAGCTTTGACTAGAAAGAAGCAAAGCAACATTTCCTTTGCTGATGGATGCAGGGATGTGTGCATACTTGACTTACAAAACACACCTTTCCCCAGGTTCCTCAAGTTAACATTGTAGACTACATCATTATTTGCTCACAAGCCCTGTCTTGTGCATTGAGGGATATTTATTAGCATCCCTGCTCTCTCCCCTCTAGATACCAGTAGCATCATACTCTACCAACAATTTAAAAAAAAAAGGGGGGAAAGAAAGAAAAGAAAAGAAAAGAAAAGAAAAAGGAAAAGAAAAGAAAAGAAAAAAGAAAAGCATTTCCAACATTAACAAATGCTTCTTGAGAATTAGAACAGTCCTGAATTGTAAACTGCAGTCTCACAAAAAATGCTATCAGCTCATAATCAGAATTTTTTTTAAAGCCTATAATGGAGTCTTGGATATAAACAGTGATCAGATAGATATCCATTATTCAACATTGGGCATAATTTTTATTATTGTGAGTCTTCTCTTATCCTCTTTTCAACACTCTTTATTAAGTAATCCATTCTGCCTGAATTCTGAGGAGTTAGAGCAGGATCATGTATTCAGGCTTCAACTGAAGTATAGTACAGAGGCATCCAAGTAGAATATTTGAGTAAAGAGCAGGTTGGCAGCCAATGACAGAATACTATTAGGCTTAATCTGTAAAGCACGCTGGTAGTCCTTGACCATTCTCTACTGATGTTAGCAGTAGAGTGAGGGATATATTTAGATTTAAGTATATAGATGGGTAGTGGAAATAAAGGTGTAAGTTTGATCTTATGGATATAATCACAAAAAAGTTCAGTGTTTGACTTCAAGAAATGTGAGTTTCTGAATCTCAAACTAGCAAATAGTGTTGTCTTATTATTCTTCTATTGCTTAGAAAAGACTCCAAGACCTAGGCAACTTGTAAAAAAATTATTTAACTGGGGAGTTGTTCACAGTTTCAGAAGTTGAATCCATGGACATCATGGTAGGGAGCAGAGGTGCAGTCAGGACTGTCATGGAGTTGGAGCCAGAGAGAGACAGAGGGAGTAGTATGAATCAAATACTTAGAAATAAATACTTGTAAGAACATTTTTGTCCAAGTTATCAAATTTTTAATTCAAACAGTTCATCAATAAAATGCTTCAAAACTGTATGAAAAAGACATTCAAGCTGAAGTGTTATTTATAACAAGAACTGTAAGTTCGACATTTTTATTTGATGATATGGGTTATATATTAATAGTCTATGCCAATTTATAAGCTATTAATATATAGCTCATATCATCAAATAAAAATGTCGAAATTACAGTTTTGATAATGAAAGTGTTTATAAGACATTATGAAAAGTATTTCAAAATAGTCAACAGATCTATTCTAGATCTCTATGAAGACACTTGTAAGACTTTTGATGCTTCTTATGAAAGAACTTGAGGATTATGAACACTGATTTATAATAAAATGGGTAAATAGATATCTCTCATCTAATTCACTATATACAGATAGACGATGTTCAATTATCTTCCCCTATGGCTTTGAATTAATTGTTTTTGATAAAGTTGCAAAAAACAGAAACAATTTCCATTTAAATATTTAGTTTTGGATTGAAATGATAGCTTGCTTACTAGGAACGCTTTCAGCTCTTGCAGAAGACCCAGCTTCGGTTCTCAAAATTTCTGTGGTATTAGACAACGATCTGTAGCTTCAGTGCCAGGAGAATTCATACATTCTCCTGTCATCCACAGGCATTAGGCATGAACGTGATACATATATATACACATGCAGGCAAAACTCTCATGTACATAATATAAAAATGAATAAATCTATAAAGTGTTTATGGAACATAAGAAATGACTATATTGAATTCTGTGGAAGGCAGAATGCTATTTTCCTCAAAATGAGTATAAACCATCTTATAAAATGGCAGAACATGAGGTTTACTTAAATCCTTTGTAGAATAGAATGAATGTAATATAATAATGTACCATGGTGGTAGACTGAGAGTTGAAATATTACTATTTTGAGGTTTTATGGGAAGGAGTTGAATCAGTGCCACAAACATACTTGTTATTAATAATCCAGTTAATTATCTAGACTGAAAATCAACAAAAATGCTGCTTTATTAATAGAAGAAACACATGATTCCCCAATTCTTTTAAAACTACAATTATCAATTTTATTTCATTTCAAAGATACATTTGATAATAAACAGATTATATCAGTCAAACCTATAGTTGTATGGTAAGGACTGCCTGAGATGAAGGTTGTGTCTCTGCCCAGTATGTGATAACTGCCCTTCACATGAAAGCCTTTGTACAGTCATCAAGTATTTCAATACTACACATGGACAAAAAAAAATGATTTTTGACTTCTCTGATCAATATTTGGACAATCCACACCTCACATCATGACCTTTCTCACACCAAATAGTTTCCTCTCTAGCCACTGTTTGATTCCATTTTTCTTTCTTTATTCCCTGAATATGTTCTTGAAATTGACTGACTTTTCTGACAACGTGCTATGGCTTTGTTGCATTTCCTTTATTATCCGTCATTATATTTGCCGAGGATGACTGGGTGGAGAAAAATACATGCCCTTGGAGTTAAGAAAATATTATTCTGGCGAGTAACAAATTATAGGCTATTATTCTATAATTTCAGAGAGAAGTGAGAAGTTATTTGCCCAGAGGGAACATGAAGTAACCATGAAGGAATATGACCCCATGTATCTTAAAAGAAATTAAAAAGTAAGAAGGTGTGAAGATTAGGGAACATTTACCATCAATCTGTCCCTTCCTGTTCTTAATTTCAAGAGAAGCTAGTACAGCATTTACAAATGGAGGTGTTAAGATCTAAATCTACCCACCGTAGATCTACTGTCACATGCTTACAAACAGCCTGGTAAAACATCTTAAGATGCTGTTGTAACACGGAAGTAGAAATTATTTTTAAAGACATGATCATTAGAAAAAGTGACCTAAATGGAGATGGAGACAGGAAGGCAGACGCATGATTGTCTATTTATAGAGGTCTCAGGCTATCTGCCTATACACACTGTGCACATTTTTCCTCTTTTGTGGTAATAGAAAAACCCAAACAGGCAATTTTCTAGACAAGTAAATGAATAGGTATAATGGTTTGTGACATTTTAAAAATATAAACGGACACATGGAATGTCCTGTTTCCTAATAGCATAATTTTGATGCATATGAATTCTGTCAACAGACAGAGTAAACAAAAATAACACCAGGGATAGGAACATAAACACAACCTTTACACCCTGTCCACAGCACCATTCAAGCCTAGCTTCCCCATATAGTTTATATTTCTGCATGCGTTTTGCAGAAACAGATTGCAGATGTAAGAGTGAGAACCTCCTTGAGAAGATAATTTCCACATATAATGCGCCTTATCGTTTTCTATCTCTCTGCTACTCCTTCAGGTTCGTTTTATTGATTCTTCTAAATCAAATTTATCTGCTCTCATTTACGCGGGCACCCAGTCCTGCTGGTGTTTCTTACTACTCAGATTTTCATAGATTCCTGAGTTCTGTTCAACTTGCTTTTATTTTTATAAATGAAATAGCTAAAGCGCCATGAAAAGCATCTGAAATCTTCCTCACGTGGGAAGAAAATTGATACCTTGTCTTCCATGTAAGTATTTTGTCAGATAAAGGCTAGCGATGCATTTCTGTGATGTTTGTATCATACACAGTCTGTATGGCTTGGCCATATTGGTACACATGTTATCTTGATCATAGGGGAGCATGCTGTCTGACTGAGGACAGGGACAGTGTGCAGAGAAAATTATTTTAGGTGTTGGTTTTACACTCTCAGTCTGTTGGGAGATGAAAAACTGACCAGCAAATCATAGCAGATCACTCTGCCAGTGTAGAGGGAAACGAATGTGCTTGTGGGATATGCTAGTTACCGTGGAAAAGGAAACAGTTCAACGGTTTTAGAATATGTAGCACCCTTCTTGAGGAACACTTAGCAAGAATAATTGGGGTTATGATGCAGAACACTGCCAAAGCCTGAATTAATATTCCCCAAGTAGGGGAGGGGCACTATGGTGACTCATAATTCTGTCTTTTAACCATGAAGTTGCCACACTTGCCATTTACTTTTAAATATTTCCTCACTTGGAGAACTGTGATTTGAATCCAGGTCCTTGTGATTGCTAGGTGAATGCTGTACTATTGACTAAATCTTAAGTTGTAGATGATGTTGAAAATACCAAGGTACTTTTTTTTAATTTGTGTCTGTTTGTTTTGTTAGTACTAACTCCATTAATGAAATCAAAACCAACTTTGTGTTGCACACAATGTAATATTTTACATATCTCTGTGTGTGTCCCTGTCTTTGTCTCTGTGTTCATCTGTCTTTGAGCACCTATGCATGTACAGATGTGGGGCCAGAAAATTGATTGAGGGTACCTCATTGTACAACTTTCCACTGTCTTTTTGTTCTTCCACTGATCGTGGAGTGTCTTGATTGGCTAAGTAAGTGTCACTGGCTAGTGTGTTCTAGGTACTCTTCTGTTCCCACACATACTGCACTAGGACAAAGGCACATGCCACTGTGAGGAGCTTTTTATGTGGATGGTGTGAATCAGAACTCGGATCCCTTTAAGTGGCAACTACTTTACAAACTGAGCCATCCCTCCCACCTTTGTCCTTTAGACTCCACTGTTCTGTGTTCCAGGCCCACTGGATGCTTTCAGAACTTTAACCTTCCCTTCACCTTCTCCTTTGCTTTTTTAATCTCCCTCCTTTCTTCAATGCCTCCTGAAGCCATTCTTAAAAACACTATTTAGAAGAGAATTCCCTTTCTCTATGTCTTCCTCTCCTTCATCCCATCTGTCTTTCCCCAACAATAGCAATTACCTTTTTATATATTTTTGTTTTATTATCTGATTTGTTAGATAATGTTTTGTACATGCCTGATCTCTTTATCAAGATTACTACCAAATTGAGGAAGGATCATATATCACCTGTATGGAGAGCGGAAAGAATATTTTGTTCAATCCATTTTTCCGTACTGTAGTAGATAACTTGCTACTGCTCTGAGGAAGCACCACGCCCATGAGCAAGCAGAGAATCAAAGGGTTATTGGCTAACATTTCTCAACCACAGTCTGTCATGAAGGATGTTGAAGGCAGGAACCCAAGGAATGAACCTGGAGATAGGAATTAAAGCCGAGGTCATGGAGGAATGCTGCTTACTAGCTTGCTCCTCACACTTGCTTAACCTGCTTTGTAAAACAACCCAGAAACACCTACCTACCCACGAGGCAAATTTTCCAGTGGTGTCTCCTTTTCCCAAATGATTCTAGCTCTAGTTTGTGTACCACCAACAAGAACTAACCTCTGTACATACAACAACAACAACAAAAACAACAATCTCTGTCTCTCTTTCTCTAGACACACCAGTATGAATATAAACAGGTCTGAGCTATTGATGCCATATTAGAATATGAGCAACTAGGCAGAAACTCCACTAATGGAGGCTGGACCAATGCTTCCCTATTTCTTTCTCTGTTCTGACCTTAACAAAATCAAGTATTCAGATTACTTTGCAGAATACCAAACTGTTCTGTCATAGTCCACGTATTTGCTTTGAAATAAATTGGCACCAAATAATAAGAAAAATAGCACACATTCTTGCAGAATAATAATCCTCTCATCATTAAGTATATGTCCTTTTGCATGTGCATGTGAATAGACATGTTGGTGCATGTGCAGTAGGTACTTGGCTAATCCAGCTGTCAATTTGAAAAGTTGCAAGCTTTTAGGGGAAGAGATTATTTTTCATCTGCAATATCCTTGTAAGAGTCGACTGTGGTTGTGCATATATGTGTGTTTTCTTTCAGTCCCCTAGGGAAATCAAGAAATGGTAAAAGAAAAAAAATACTAGTTGTAGGCTTTTCACACCTATAAACATGCTGTTTCCACCTTTTGCTAGAAAATTGCTGACCATGAGATTATTAAATGCATTGGTGCTACTCAGGAACAATAAAGGATGCAGGCATAGTGCTTTGACAAAAAAATCTCTCTACTCTAACAGGCGCAGAAGAGTTTCTCGAGCTGGGATGTACACAGAGTGACTTCAGGATAGAAGCTTGGGCATGACTCATTTTGAGACCTAAATCTTACCCTCACCTCCTCCCTCAAAGGCTCTACCATGTTACTAAGAAAGTTAATCTTCTATATGAATCCTTCAGCTTGGAAGAGCAAACAATAGATAATGTCTCCAGTATTTTTGCTAGTCCTTGTCTGGTCTTACACCAGTCCGCCCTAAATTCTGGACATGGCTTGGTTTTCTAAGCCTGTGCCTGGTTCCATCCCAATCTTTGTCTCCAGCTTGCAGATAAGAAAACACTGGGGAGCTCTCTATGTCTGGGATGAGTTAGGTGATCACTCTAAGAAGCCAGAACAAAGTATTGGCTAAAGAACCCTTTGTCAACTGCAGCTTCTCACTCTGATCCCTGGCAGAGACAAGGACCATGGGGCCAGAAATTCTGTCTCTGATCAATTTCTTATCATAGGTGTCATATTAAAGTGGCAGGATCTGTTCCTGGTTCACCAGCGGAAATCCTAATCAGCCCCAAACTTTGGGTGGTGCATGACATCACAGCATCATGCTTTCTCTTCCAGTCACACTTTCAGGTGACACATTCAGTTGTGAGGGGGTGCGGGTAGAGTGGGGTTTGCAGTTAACTGGGCTGAGAAAGAACCTCTGCTCAGTTCCTTCATTTACATTCCAGGACTTCTGTCTTCAGACACTATCAGGGAGATGTCACCTCACAGTGCTAATCGTAGACAGTGTATAAAAAACCCAAGACCCTTCCTCCTAGGTCTCAGCCCTCTGCAGCACCCCCTCTGGGGTGGGTCCTGTCATCCCAGTGAATTGGGACCTAATGACCCATTGCATGCCTTTCTTGGTCCATCTAAAGCAGAGGCTAGTAGCCACACTCCGTAAAGACAGTTGCTCCCCTCCTCCACAGGGAACTGTCAAAGCTCTAAGGGTGTCAGTCCATGGCTGACACAGACCCTGCCATCCCAGCTCTGTAGGAACCAAGGGTCAATACTTCCCCAGTACTCGACTCCTATGCCTCTGAGGCTCGCCCTCCAGCAGCATTCAGCAACCGGGCCACACCTACAGAGGAGCGGAAAGAGCAAGAGGCTGCAGGTGTCCAGGCTTCCCTGTTCCCTGAACGATTTGTGAGCATGAACCATCGGCATAGAGAGAAGAACCCGAGACTCCTGGGCTCGAACCCACGGCTTGGGCTCCACTGCGGACGAATCCTGGAGTCGCGCGTGCCTTTGCTCGCAGGGCGAGAGCGCGGAGGGATCCGCCGGGGCCGCGCCTCCCCGCCCCGTCCCGCCCCCGCCTCCTCCCGCCGGCTCCGCTGCCGCCGCGGCGGCCGCTGCTGCCGCCGCCGCCGCCGCCGCCTGGATATAGTGCGGCAAGGCGCGGAGCTTGCAGTCACTTTGCGAGGAGGAGCGCGCGGGCTGCGGGCGGCTGGGGCACCCGGGAGCGGCGGCGGGCTAGCAGAGGTGGCCGTGGCAGCGGAAGGTTCTCTCTCCGGGGCTGGACTTAATAACTTTGGAACTGTCCGCCGGTGTCACGTCCTGAACATGAGCCTCCTCCTCTCCTTCTACCTGCTCGGGTTGCTTGTCAGTAGCGGGCAAGGTAGGAGTGCGCGGCTTTCTGGCTTACTTTCCCTCCCCCTTCCACCCAACCTGGAGAGGCAAAGAGCGAGGCACCCGGGCAACGAAACCAAGGCACCAAAGTTGCGGTGGTTCTTGAGGCGACTGTTGGGATTTTTAGCTCTTTCTTTTCTCTGCCCCTAAAATTCTATCTGTTTGCTCGAAAGACCTCTTTAATAAGAGGAGACCGTGGGGAATTGGAGATAGGCATCGGTGTGAAAGAGATCAGAGGGGGAAAACTGCTGCTTTTTTTTTTCTTTTTTCTTTTTTTTTTTTTTTTGGCTATTCTTTTTTATTAGCCGAAATTGGATGAGTGTGTTGGTGTGTATTCCTAGTTAAATATCTGAGGTTGCGGAAGGGAAGGGCACGGTGATGTTTTACAGAAGAGGCAAAAACTATGAGCATTAAAGTCGTTTATCAAAAATCTCCGTGGTGTGCAAGAAATTCAATTCTTGGAGATTCTTTTCTCCTTTCCCAACACCAATTTTTGGGGCTGGGAAGTGAACGTGTGATGGCTTATTTATGTTGGAAACTAACAGGGGCCATAGATGCTGTAAAATAGCAAATGGCTAAAACTAGGGTTGTGTTGCAGGCGTTCATTGTGACACCCCCCCCCCACACACACACACTCCTTTGAATATAGCATAATCTGAACACGTTCTATCATTCGATTTGAATTACACCTGTAAGGGATTTGGAAGGTTGGGGAGCCCTGGGAGCACTGAGAACCTTTTTATTTATTTATTTTTTAATTTGGGTGGGGGAGAAAAAAAATGTGGTAGAATAACCCAGGGACAATTGGTTGAAGAGATCTTTGCTAATCTGTATATAGATGATAGGCATTGTGCGTTTATCTTTCTGCCTTCTATATTCCACGTTCACATAAAATAGATTCACAACCATTCGAAACGTTTTGAACTGTCCAGACAAGTTTGGACATTTAATTGGGGAGACAAAATACCAAAATAGGCACTGGTGGAAGTCTTAAAGGCAAAGAGAAATATCCAAGATTTTCCAATCAGATGACAGCATAGGAATGCTATATTATTTGTGCGGCATTTTCTGTGAAATTAATAAAATGCAAGATAAGTTAAAATATGTTCTCTAAATCTAATTCTAAGCATTTTTTCCCACCGCTTCTGTGTTGCTCATGTGGGCCAGCAGGGGGCGGTAGAACTCCATTTTAAGCAAGAAATGCAGGTTTCTGCACTTGCATCCACTGTCTTTCTACCATCCCTCAGCAGGGCTTGGCATTTTGGATGTAAAGACTTCCTTTCTCTGTCTTTCTCCCAAACTACAGTGTTAGTAAATGATGAACCACGACTGGATGCAGATTTTTATGTTCGGAAGTACAAATTCACATGACAGATACTGCTCTCATTTATAAAGTGCCTCTTTCTGCCATCCTAATAGAGGTTGGATAATATTTCAGTGTCAGAAAAAATTGCAGCTAGATCCATGGGAAGCTCATATTAGTCTTGTTCATTAATCCAGTCACCTCTCTTGCAAAGATCGGCATATACTTACTTGTTCACTACAAGATACGGAGCTCTCATTTTTGGGGATTGGTGTGGGGGGTGAAGTGGCGAACAGTTGTGTTTAACTGTTCATTTATAACACAGACAAGCAGTTCTGAATCCAAAAAAAAGGCAGTCTGAAAATTTAACTTAGATACAATTGCAATTAGGTGAGTGTAGTATGAAGTAATATGGGGGCAAGTTTGTGCAGATAGATGATTACACCGCGTGCTGTCTGGAGGAAATCATCCCAGTTGTGGAGCCTGTGCATTTATCATTGCTGATGCTAAGTGTGGTGGAATTCAGGGACAGGGGAGAGGTTGGGATGTTTAAGTATCTAGGCATAAACAGTACACAAGGGCAGATACACTTTTGGTCTCTCGGCGTAGCATGTATTTGAAATTGTGATTTAGCTGATTTATAATCAGCACACAGGGTGGTTAGAGAGAAGAACTGTGGCAGGGAAGCCTGCCTGCAGGGGAACCCATATTCCTTGTCAATGAAACAGGGCAGACGGATGGCATCTTTGTGAAGAATATCTCTCTGTCTCCTGCAGCGGCATGACATGCAGAGAGCCATAGTTGAGTATCCGGGGGAAACTAGCTTTTGTGTGAGCAAGCATGTAGTATTGCTCTGTCATGTGCCGTCATGAAGTCAAAGATGCCTGGTAACAGAAGTCCTTATCCTGGAGTTTAAATTTCTCTAGGCTGCTGTTTTCTCCTCTAATTACGGGTGCAGTACCAAGTATCCAACACACCACTGGGAGCTGTTTTCCTTTTTTTAATGAACCGTGTGTAACTCACATTTCTGTTTGTTCTTTTTTTATTTTCATTTTTTTTTTTGATGGAGCCATGAAAACCTACAAGCCAGTGACCCTCAGGCTTGCCTTGGAAATACTAAAGCCTCAGATGGCTGATTTATGCTTCCAACAATATACTTGCAGGGGATTTTATGAAGCATGATTGAAGCTATTGCTTGGGAAAGTGGTGTGCAGTTTGACTGGGGAAAGGCAACGATGATGTATTCCCTTTTAAGTAGTCAAAACGTTTTGAACCACAACAGTAAAATGGAAGAAAATGGCCCAAGTGAAAAAAGACCAACTAACTTAAGTGGATGCCAATACCATAATTAGCCAACAAGGCCTATTAGCTCCAGCCCTTACTTTAAGATGGGTGTTATTATTCATGGCAATGAGAGCTTTTTATGAAAAATTGAAATAGAAATGTTCCTTTGAAGGCCTTCCATTTCCAATGAAAGAAATATCTAATGAAAGCAGGTTGTCAACATTGAACTTAGTTGCCCATGGAAAGGAATTTATAATTCCTTAACTTGTGCAATTATCGTTACTTTCTTTTTAAGACTAGGTTCCTGGCTCTGTTGTCATAAATCTCTAGTGAGTCTCTCATTAGCAGGGCATGTGCTGTCTCCAAGTCTACTTGCCAATCTGAAATAGGAATGGGCTGCTTCTGAAACTTTCTGGGTGTTTAAAATCATTTTCATCTTCTTTTAAGAATCATCTAATATGATAATGCCAGTCTATTACTGTTATTCATACATGTAAAATGAAAATGCTGCTCTACTGAAACCCAGTAGGGCTACTCCATTCTCTTTAAAACTATGTCAGCCATACGTAGCATCCTTTAGCCTAAAACATGGGGAAGGGTCCTGTGAGAAGCCCACTCAGGGAGTGAATCTGGACATCTGCTTACATTTATTCTTCCTAGGCAAATGCTAATAATGGCCCATTAGAGAGATCTGTACCTTCTGAAGACGGTGAGCAGGCATATGGATGCCTACTAGTCAAACTCCACAAATGCCCCCTATGTATAGGCTGTGACAGTATGGCTGGCCTCTCCTGAACCCTTTCTCTGTCCACCCTGATCTATTTCCTTGCCTGCATCCTCTTTCTGTGAGGTTTCTTTTGAATTAACTGCATGTCCATTCAACTTAGGAGCCATAGGCTCTATAAATTAATATTTCTTATGTCAGTGAGCAGCCCAGAGGATTCCCTCCCCGGCTTGATGCCTGCCGTCCGTTCTCACTTTCATTTCCCAAGCTGAATCTCAGCCCAGTGAGCAATAGGCACAGTTGGAAGGTCCCGAGTGTCAGATCAGCTTCTTCATCCGCACAGGAGACTGAGGTTCGCTAGAATGGAATAGCTTACAGGAGAAGCAATTAAGGGAACGAAGGAACTTCATTCAGGAAAGGGAAAAGGTCAAGCTTCGTGTAATTTTGTAAACAATGTGGCCTTCTTTTACCAATGAGCTGGTTTGTTGTGAGGCAGAGAGAGGTGCTATGCAGTCTGAAGCTAGTTACCAGGCTCAACACTGGAACTTGTTTTTCACAGGCAGGAGCTGAAGGGCTAGCTAAGAATGTCCACGTTGGGAAGACTTTGGACCTGGTCCTGCCTTTTCCTCTGGCATTTGACATTGGGGAAGTCATTTTCACTTATTGCTTTTTAAGGGTCATTGTCTTTGTAACAATGCGCCTCTGGTAGTGTAAAGTATTCAGTTAGGAGGTGAGAACATCTGTTCTGTACCCTCTTGTTACTATTATTGCCGTTTCCTTATTTTTATCCATATGTCATTAATATGTCTCTTGGTTTATGCAAAGTCATTCAAACAACATTAGTGGTTTCATAAATGAAATACACATGACTTTTCTGGTTTTACTGAATTCAGAAAATTCTGAATTTCTTGCATCTTCCTATCCTGCCAATTACAGTGAGGCTAAGACGATTTAAAAGATGATCGATTAGTTTTAATTTTTTCAAATTACGTGATAAAGGAACGCATTAAGAAGCAATTGGCCCTTTTATTAAAAGTAACATTCTGCCATTTAACAGAGTTAAACCCCCATTAATTGTTCAGCAAACACATGTACTTCTTGGTGTTACCCTTTTAGATATTTTAATGGTTCTTCACTGTTTTAAATTATAGTGGTGCAACTACTAAATGACTGACAATATTTTTCTTAGGTATATGCATTGACTGTGCCTCTACCAATTAAACAAGAACCACTAGTTATGTTAGAGGGCTATGACATCATGATCACAGACACTCCTAGAATAAAATAACTAAGAGGGGTGCTAAAGAATTTTAAGACTCTTCATCACTTATAGATATGACAAGATCTCTTTGAAGGACTTTAGGTTGATTATAGGATTTTTGGCTCTGCACAATTAAATTAGTTTACAGGGAAAGGCCAAGTCGTTGCCTCTGAGAGTATAAGGCCCTGTTGACCCAGGGTCCCTTGGCCTTGAAGAAGCAACTGAAATTCACAGAACAGCTCTTTGCTCATTGAAAACTTGGACATTAACATATGTCAATCCTCGACCTATATGCTCAGCCAGGAGGAATAGTTGTGATAGTGATATCTGTAAAATGTCAAACATATTGTGCATGGTATTATTCAGCACATTCAACAGTCACCATACAGCTAAAATTTAATAATGTATGGAATTATCTCACTTATTCAATTGTACAAAATGTGAAATTTCCCTTGTAATTAGAAATATTGTATATGGCATTTGCCTAGGAATTTCGTGAATTCATTGTTTTTAATTGCAGAGTAGTATTCCATTGTGTAAATATACCACATCTTCTGAATCCATTCCCCCATTGAGGGACATCTGGGTTCTTTCCAGCTTCTGGCTATTATAAATAAGGCTGCTATGAACAAAATGGAGCATGTGTCCTTATTGCATGCAGGTAAAGCCTCTGGGTATATGCCCAGGAGTGGTATAGCCGGATCCTCCGGGAGTGTCATGCCCAGTTTTCTGAGGAACCGCCAGACTGCTTTCCAGAGTGGTTGTGCCAGCTTGCAATCCCACCAGCAGTGGAGGAGTGCTCTCTTTCTCCACATCCTCACCAACAGCTGCTGCCTGATAGAGGTGTTTGTAAAGCTACTGACCAGATACAGATGGACCCAAGGGGGAATTAGGGGATATGCATATGATTCTCTGAAAGTAAAAATGGATCTTTTATTAAAGTTAGATTCAAGGTTTAGACTGGCCTTTATATTACATATATCTGCCTGTCCTGAAACTTGTTATGTAGACTTGATTGGCCCTGAACTTTCAGAGATCACTGACCTCTGCCTTCAAAATGCTGAAATTAAAGTTATGAACCACCTGTCCTAGCTGTAAACATAAATCCTTCTTACAAGTTAAATTTGAAAGACTGAAGGTAACATTTGAAATGTAAATAAATAAAATATCCAATAAAAAAGAAGTTAGTACTTAAAATACTGACATTATCTGACAGAAAGAATGATAATATTTCAATAAAAATAATGAAATAAAATAAAATAGTATTTGTGGCAATTTTGATTTTTTTCATTATGATCTGTTTGGAAGTATTATTCAGCCACCTATTTAAAAACTTCAATGACAAATTAAACAAAAACAAGAAAGAATGATTTTAATTTTCTCCTCAAAATTATTACTTACCTTTGCTTATTATCAACCTTTATCTTACTATTGTGTCAGCATTTGTATTGTAATTGTTTAGTATCTGTTTAATATAAATATTATATATATATTATTTATCATACACACATACATATATATATGTATATATGTGTATATATATATACACACATATATATGGTATTTGGAGGAAAATTTCTAACTTTGCCTTGGTTTCATAATTTCCACTTAAATAATTTTTCCTCTTGTTCATATCTTTAAAAGCTATTCTTGGGAGAATATAACAAAAGAAAGTTAAAAAAAATAATACAAAAGAGAGAACTCAGAGGGAGAGTGGAATTGATTAAAGGACAATATAGGTGTGTATATGAAAATGTCACAGGAAAAACTAATTGATCTGTATAATTAGCGTGTGTGAATAATTACAGTTGTAGAACACTGGGTCTGAACAAAATGGTTTAGCTGGGAAAGTAATGGCTGTGCACATTCTGAGAAGACTAACACCCACATAAAAACCTGAACTCAGTTGTATGCAATTGACCTCTTTGTAGGGTTGTGACATCAGCTGTATCCACTGAGTGCTTATGCTATCCAGCTTAGGTAAAATCAGGAGTCTATAGGTTCACTGAGATACTCTTAGAAAAAAGGAATAAATATGTGGTAGAGAGTGATGGAGATAGCCACTCAACCTAGATCATTGTATCACATATAGCATAAATCCAAGAGCCTGTACATTTATGCACATACATACACACGAATTGGTATGTACACATACTTAATAACACACTCACAAACACTCATGCATCATAGTTATAGCTGTAGAAAACTAAGACCTCAAATAACACTCAAAGTTTTTTGGTACTGCATGCACACAGCTGAAAATGTTTCCATTAGTGTCCAAGGGAAATTAAAGGGAATAATATTTTGAGTGCCAATTTTTATACTTTGTAACTGTGGTGAGCACTTGACTCATTACCTCATTTATTCCTGATTAAATCATATTTCATAGATGATGTACCTGCGATTGAGAGTGACTGATTTGTGTAAAGCTTTTAAGTGTGTTCTTTGGACTGCCGTCCCAAATTTATAGGCAATGAACATTAAATACATTCAAGCTATATTTCAGTGGTTCTGCTCCAGTATATATATCTTGACACATCTATCCTTAATCACTGAAGGGAAATACTGAAATGATCCACCATGGTGAAGAAAAGGTGTTGATTGATGTAGTATTTTCTCGAGTTCTTTAGTTTTTGAATGGCCAAGAGCAAGCTTTCTCGGTAAACCAGAAACCTACAGCAATGGCTGAAGACGAATGCAGAAAATCTACTCATGCACCTTCTTCCACTGTAATTCTTGGCTTGTGTTGAGGATCTAGGAAATTTTTTTTTTTTTCGAGACAGGGTTTCTCTGTGTAGCCCTGGCTGTCCTGGAACTCACTTTGTAGACCAGGCTGGCCTCGAACTCAGAAATCCTCCTGCCTCTGCCTCCCAAGTGCTGGGATTAAAGGCGTGCGCCACCACCGCCCGGCGGAAATTATTAATTACCACTAATGTTTGTTTCTGCTAAGGTAAAATAGCAGCTGAAGTTCCTGGGAAATTACATTGCCCTGGGCAAAATGCTGATTATTTACTTTATTGTTTTCTTATTTGAAAAAGTTTCGCTTCCTGATGAATGCTCTCCACGCCTTGAATTATGACCAAAAGATCTGCAGAAACTGGGTGTAAATACTAGTAGAACGTACTGTAAGTAGTATACTAATATAGCTTGTAATCCACAAAGTTATGTAAAAACAGTATTCTCTCAATGTTATTATGATTACAGTGCTCTTATTAGGGCTAGGCTACAGATTTCTAAGGGTTTTGAATGTCCTTCTTACTATGTTTTTTACATAAGATTTGATATTTTTATTCCAATTTTTTTTATAATACCAAGGTTTCTTGGGATTGAGAATGTACAAGTAGAATATCAAAGGCACGTTTCTACATGCGAAATGTACAGATGCGATTTATTTAAGACACATTATTGTGTTGATAGGTTTCCTATACCAAAATAAGTACACCTAAATATTGTTTTATGTATCAATGAGGGACCTGTAGTGTGTGTGTGTGTGTGTGTGTGTGTGTGTGTGTGTGTGTGTGTGTATGCGCACATGAGTGTGTGTGCGTGGGCATGCATGCATGTCTGTTTGTACATGTGTGAGTTTGAGGTGAGGTTGGGTATTGAAACTAACCCTGGTACACTCTAGGCAAGCATTCGACCATGGAGGGGCTGGAATCTTCATCCCCTTTAAATTAAAGCATCCTGTCCATTATAGGAAATTTTAAAATATTTTTAGTGCAGAACTATCATATTATTTTAACATTTAGAGTTTTCCTTAATCTATAGATTTTTTTGTGGATTAAAATATTGAACATACTACCCAGGCAGAACAATTTAAATTTTGCCTTCTAACAACAAAATCGCATCTTAGTGTTCAGCATACATCACTACACACAAGGAACATGATCAAAGAGGGTGGTAAAAGTGCTTTCTTACACAACGCATCTTTCTTTGTTATGTATGTGAAGAGCTGGTCATACAAAGATTGTAGGAAACAGACTTTTAGAAATATTTTCTAGTATTTGCAAGCTGTTACCTTCATGCTGCAACCTCAGACATACCGAATTAAACAATGTTTCAACTCTTTGAAACAGGATTTTTGTCTCGTGTATAATCATAAAATAATATATATGTGCAAATATGTGTATATATATATGTATATATGTATATATATTTGTGTGCTTATAAAATTATTTATACATATATCAGGTTAAAGATTCTAGGTATCAATTGCTGAGTGAAAAAAATAAAACAATGTATTTAAATATATGGCGTGTGCACTATGAGGCATATTACTAAACAAAAGACTCTATAGACAATCTTTATTTACCAGTTTCAAGAACCACAGTTTCCCTGAAAATTAGTGTGACCAAATTAGAATGAAGTGCATAGTATCTTAAAGACAGAAAGTTACTCTAGAAGAAATACTTAAAATTGATATGAATCCTTCACCTTATATAGTCTATGGGTTTTAAATATATTTCTGTCTTTACCTCAATGTTTGTTTGAACATGTATTAGGGAACTATTTAAATAACTTCTCATTTGAGTGTGTACATTTGTTTTCTGTGGTCTTTACATTAACCTTTGGACTGATTCTCTGGATGCTAGAGATGCTAATTAGCGCCCGACTCCTCATGCCATCTATTATGGGCATTTAATATAGAATGGTTATTCTTACAGTTTTCTGCATTTTCTACACCCCTTTTTGCTCACATTCCTTTGGTGTTGTGATGTAAACTGAAGACTCTTGCCCTGACTTCCCAGATTTAAACTTTGTGCCTGTGTAGCATGGTCATTCTATAACTTGTTTTTCCATTTAGCCCTCAGAATCTTACATTTCTTAGCTTTAACCCCATACCACTGAGGATATTATCCATTCTTCTATCATGTGTAAACTAATTGCTACCTACTTGTTACTCCTCAAAAATGCAATGTTCTTGAATTCGGCTCACAAAATATTTCACATTTCATCACTGGCTTCTCTGTGAATACCACAAATGCAAGCAAGCCTTCCAATTCTGGCTTCTCCTTATATGTTACATATTTGATCAGAGACTTCATTAAATCGGTCTGTGTTTTCTTGGAAAAACAATGGATGTTTACCAAATAAATTCTGAGTGAGTATTTACATCTTAACTAGAAAAGAGTAAACCAAAGTGTCAGGTTTATTTTAAAATATATTTGATCTTGGGTTTGGGTAATTGGGTTTGGGTTCAATTTGTTGGGAATATATTCTTTGTTCGTCTAGGTACTTATTTCAATGGATTTGTATATATCAGAACCATGAGTATGTCAACCATAAACTTACCATAAATTAGGAGTGATTATTTAATTTATAAAGAGTAGCATGGTTACCCTACTTTGCCTCTGATCTTAGTTCCTCATAGAAAAGCAATTTGACTGTAAATAAAAGTTAATTAATGCTATAAAAGTTAACATTTAAAACCCTATATATGTAAAGCATTGGAGATAGTCATGGAGTCGACTTCAGATCTGTCTCTGTCTCTCTCTGACTCTTTGTCTCCATAATATATTTCTAAAATGCATACATATAAGAATCTATGTACATATAGAAATTGAATACAAAAGAAATTAAAATAAACTAGAGCAATAGATTTAATTTGCAATACTACAATAAACACGAATATTGTCACCAAGATATGCCTAATATGTCAATGGAGCAAGTCTTTAAAATTAACACAATCTTGGAGGGTGATTACAAATTGCTCATGTATTCAATGGTCATTGGAAAGCTATTCTAAATTGTACCTATAGGAAGAAAAGAGAAAAAAAGTAGATGTTTTACCCTATTTTTTCTAGACTCTTTGATTATTTTAATGAAATTAATTTATCATCTGAAATCCTCCTTTGCCTGGTAGCCACATTTATTTTTCCCTTCTTTTGATGACTTTCTTAAGGCATTTTCAAGGACTACCTCCAGAGATGAAAGCATTTAACTGTACAGAGTGCATTTTGCAATACCTCAGAGTACCTTTACAAAACATTAATCTGTCTGCTGACTCTTTCTCATGTACCTTTCTGGGGGTATGCTTCTTTTAACATCAAATGCAATTTTCAATTAGTGATTAAATAGTCCTGCTGATTCACCCGTTTCACTCCCATTTCTTCCTCAGATTGTATCTAATTCATAATCATTGTAATTGTTAATCTAGATGAGTCATTTCATTTCAAAGCCCCCTCAAAGGTCGAACAGGAACACATCCTGCATCTCCAGGGATAAGAGATGGCTTGTACTTTAAAAAACAAAACTCAAGAACTTATCCAATGACTTTATGTCCCCTTCCCCGGCTTATGCACACCTTAATTGCCATATCTAAAATGGTTATTGAATGTCCAAATTCAGTATTCTACTCTCTTTAACAAAAGATAGACTGGAAAAGAATTCTGAGCATTATGTAACACTCAAAGTGGCTACTCTAAATTATGAATTGTAGTGAAATATTTTTATCAAAAATGTTCTTCTGAGCAGCTGATAATGAACAACTTCTTTGCCCAGAATATACCAAATTTAAGCTAAGACAACTAAAGTAGTAAACTATGACATGTGACTGGAAATAAGCATCGATGATTTGTCATTTTTTCTTAAGTCTTCCTATTCAGCTGTCTTTTGCCTACCCTATCCCACCTGCTGTTGGAGGTCTCGATTTTTCAAATGATGCATATAGATGCCATTGTGTGCCAGGAGAAGTTTAGTTTTTAAAAGTACTAATTAAGACTACCCACCATATCTTTTCTCCAAGCAGAATGCATACAGGGAGCTGGAGTAGAAAGAAAAGTAAGTACTTAGAGAAAGGACTAGTTTTGTTATGAGGAACAAAGAAAAAGTAAGTACTTACAGAAAAGTTTTGATCATCACCTAAGAGAGAATGGAATGTGGGTGACGGCCCACAAAAATATGATCTGGCATTGTTATCTACATAAATATATGGGGGAGATACCCAGTAAAAACACAGAATGGCTAGATACATCTTTGCTTTCTCTGCAAACACAATATTTATAAAATTTTGTCGAACTAATTAAATGAAGGAGATTAATTCTAGTTACTCCACAGCATGTTTTCCTATGAATTAGTTTACTTTTTTATATTAATCATTTTATTTATTCATATTTCAAATGTTATCCCCCTTCTGGTTCTCCAGTTCTTGAAACCCCTCACCCTATCCACCTCTCCTCAGCCTCTAAGAGGGTACTCACCTACCCACCCACAAACTCCTGCCTCACCATTCTAGCATCCCTCTTGGCTGGAGGGAACAAGCCTCCACAGGACCAAGTGTGATTCCCCTCTCACTGATGCTAGATAACACAATCCTCTGATATATGTATACATCTGATATATATATATATATATATATATATATATATATATATATATGTATAATATATCCACACACACATCAGGGTCCATGATATATAACTTTGGTTTAGTCTCTGGGAACTCTGTGGGGTCTGGTTGGTTGATATTGTTGTTCTTCCTATGGGGTTGCAATCATCTTCAGGTCCATCAGTCCTTTCCCTAACCCTTAATTTTTGTTATTCAATAACATGCAGGAGGTTTGAACAATGGCTTAGTAAGTGATAAACTCCATCACATAGAATAGTATGTAGATATGGTAGGATGAAGAAAGGTCCTTCTGCTGACTCAAGATTACCTTGGGAAGAAGCAGGCTGTCTCAGGTCAGAGTAAGCAAGTGCCAGAAATGTTTCTACTTTCTGACCTTTTCCTTACTTTCCAACCATTTCTTTCCAGTTCCAACCCTAGAAAGGAAACGACAACAAAATCGTGTGTATTTATTGGGAACAAAGTGATGTTTTGATGCACTGTGATATTATTAGTGAAACAATTAAAAATATTCCAAATATTATCATTTTGTGCTGAGAACATGTAGAGTATGATTTTTTCACAGCTTTGAAGTATGATACATGTTAGTACTAGCCATGGCAAGAATTCTACACAGAAATTTCCAGAAATTGTTTAGACTATCTTACTGTAGCTGTATACTTTTAATCCAGCATCTTCCTTTTACTCTCCCTTTTCTTCTGTCAACTAGTGTTCTATTGTTTGCTTTCATAAGTTTAATATTAACTTTGCCAAAAATTGTGATAATATTTGTCTTTCTATGCTTGGATAATTTTCCATATTGTGATATTCTGTTTACAATTCTTCATATGACTGTATTTTCCTTTTATTATTTGAGCTTAATAGTATAATGCTTTGTGTGCGTGTCTCATACAGTTTAACCATATGTCCTTGGGTATATAGTCCATATTGTAACTAGTGACCCAGTGAACATGGTGTGCAGGTGTTAGACACAGATTTTATTTATTTCAATTATATTTCAAAACAGAACCACTGGATCGTGTGAGCTGAAGTCATAAGCACGGAAGCTAAATACCTAAACAGAGTTCTGTAAAACTAAACAAAGTCAAATATCAGCACCAACATAGTCAATTATCAACAAAATTAATCATCAGCAAAATTGTTATTGACCTAAAAACAGAGGGAACCATTTACAAAATATACTTCTGCTAAGTGATAACATATTAAATAAATAAGGATTTTTATACAAATGCAGAGCAATAAGTTAAAAAAAAAACCAGGAAAGGGAGAGAGACGTGGCATAGTTAAAACTAGGATGCACTTACTGAGGTTCTAATTAAAGGTAATGGAACAAAGAACTATGTACTTCCCTATAAGTAATCAAGAAGTAGATGAAAACAATCCCAATATTAGGTTCAGCGGGGATTAAATTTAAAAATGCTTTGATATGATGATGCTTTGTGGTAGTTAAAATGCATTTTACCAAAAAATAAAATATCCAAGTGTCAATGAGGATAGGTTGAGCAGAAACCCATCAGTTGAGAGGAATGTGAACTAGTACAGACATTACAAAAAAACCTCATAAAGGTTCTTCAAAGATTAAAACAAATAGATCCCTACTATTATCACGGCATTTCTTTTGGTTGGGGGACTAGAGTTTAGTGAGTAACAAGGACAGATTATAATTACTTACAAAGGGAATTTTCATGGAGGATCAGTCACATTTGGGGATAGTAGAGTGCGGTTTACAGTGTCTTTATGGTGGGAGAGCTAAGTGAGTAGGTTACTTGTGTAATTCATTAAGGACTATGCCATATAAATATTTAAATGTTACTTATTCAAATGGCTTTTCTCATTGTGAAACACTAGAATTATTAATAATTAAATAGGTCATCATTTTGTGGTTGACTTAGAGAATACTTTCATAATGAAATAACATCAGTTTGAGAATGCTTTTAGGAGCATGTAAAAGAAGCGCTCTTCAGAATGCATAAAAGTAGGCATATACTCTGGCTTTCATAGGACCTTCTAGAGGCAGTTTGCACTGTCCATTTCTGCTTAGAGTTTGAACTTTTTCTCTTCATGGAGCACTTAGCTCCAGAACTACATGGCATTGTATGCAGTCATTCTCAAGTTTGGAGAGAAAGAAGTGATTGTTTGATTTTTGTTCTGGCTTTCGGAGATGTGAACAGCTATGTGTGCTGTGCTGTGGACTCACCTCGCTTCTCATTGGTAGAGCCACTTCATATGATTAACCACAGATGAATCAGAACTGAGAAGAATTACATTAGTATAAGAGCACCTGATTGAAATTAACATTTCCTGTTAATGATAAGAAGGGTGGCCTCACTTGAAGCTGAAAATTGGACAGTTAAACTCATTGTCCACCTAGTTTGGAAGAATGAAGAGGACAAATAAATATGAAATTGGTTGTCAAATGTGTTGGCCAACATGTTTTAGAGGGTATTTTGCAAAACAAACATGTCAAAAACAGTTTCTATTTTTTAAATTGACTATTTTATTTATTTACATTCTAAATGTTATACCCTTTCCCGGTTTACCCTCTGCAAACCCCCTATACCACCCTCCCTCCCCTTGCTTATGTGAGGGTGCTCCCTTCCCACCCCACTCCCACCTCACCACCCTGGCATTCCACTACACTGAGGCAAGGGCTTCTCCTCCCACTGCTGCCAGATAAGACCATCCTCTGCTACATATGCAGTTGGAGCTATGGGTCCCTCAGTTTCTAAGGCCAACATTTATAAAATACTTGCAGTGTTTATGAGCTCTCTATGTGTGACCTTATGTTAATCTCCAAATATAGTTTGGATGTGTATTCTCCTTTAACATGAGTAATAAAGAGATTTTTGAGGTCAATCTACTCAACAACTCCTCAATGTGCTTGCTGTGCAAGCTGGAAATAGAACCTTCGTTGGTTGGCAGAATTTTGCCTTAATGGTGCTGAATTGCTATGGGAATAGATGGTTGATAGTACAAATGGGTTTATCTTGTTGAGTTTAAATCTGAAGCAAGAACTCAATTTCTTTGTAAGTCAGTCAGTACTCACTTAAGCAAGCTATTAGCATGAACTTATGTAAAACGTGTATTTGCGTTTCGAAAATTGATAACTGTACTAAGTAAGAGATAGAATAAGAAATTTTCTTAGGTGATGTAGTGTGATGTGGCTAAATTTTGATGTGAATGTAGGATTGCTTTTACTGTGTAGAGTTGAGAATCTTCCAACATTTGACTCCAGTCAATGAAGAAACATACAAGAATAATTCTCGAATAATTAAACTGTATGAACCCAAAGAATATGATGTTGTAAATGGAGCTAGATATTTGAAACAAATATTTATCATCATTATTTTATGTCATCCCAGACAGGAGGACTTAAAAAAAAACTAAGTTAAATTATTTACTTAATTTTAGACATGAGATAGTTGGATAAAAGACAGTCTTGGGAACTTAAGTGTTCTTCATAGGGAAAGCTGAAACTAAAATTCAGTATTGATTTTAAAATTGACTGCTAAGATAGGGGAAATATTGAGATGTGTGTACGCATTTGGAGACACTGATCACAGCTATAATTTTATGTTTAGATAGAGACAGATAGAGACATGAGCCAGATCAGTTCATCTCCATCACAGGGTGTTCATTTAGAGGTATGCATTTATGTATGTGTATGTATGTATGTATGTATATATGTATGTATGTATGTATGTTTTTCTCCCTATAGCAGATCAGTAAACTAAATAACAATCAAAGTTAATGTTGAGGCACTTGGTACACCAGAGCACCATGAAATATGATTTCTCCTCTCAGATATCTATTCATGTTATTTCTGTAATGGGTATTCTTCACCAACACTGTATTTTCCAAGTAACCATCTATGATAAATTTTATAGAAAATGCATATAATTTTATATAAAAATATATGGTTGAATAAGTGTGGCTATAAATGTGTTGAGGTATAAATGTAAGGACATATGTATTATTTGTAAATATATCTATCCATATATTATGTGTATAACTTTGAATATTATTGTCATTCAGTACCATGTAAAATATTTGCCAGTGTATTTCATTTAAAATGGATTTTTTTCTCTTTTTTTTGATTTTTGAACATCTAAGAAGAAACTGTATTTCACACTTTCTGCAGCTGTAACATAATTAGGCAATGTTTAGTTCTTCAAGATTACAAGATAGTATGACTTGTCTTTGTTTCCTGAAATGAGCAACTGAACAGGTCTTCTACCGTATTTTTTTTAAAAAAAAAACCTGCAGGCACACAACTGTTCATAATTAATGATATTTTCCAGCGAAATCTACTGTGTGAATAGAAATGAAATCAGCATTGCAGCATGAGTGAGTGCCCTGGTTCCATCTTAATGACTGTGATCGAACTATGTGCACAGACATGAGCCCTTCATTTCATTCTCCTCACTTGTCATCGAAGACATGAAGGCAGCTACATCATTGACATCAACTCCCATCCTTTTCATTGCTATGCTCAATGGGTACCAAATCCTATCATGAAACTTATGAAAAAGCATGTTTCTCATTTTTGTGGTATCATCACAAGGATGAAAGTGTGATGCTGTAGCTACACACTGTTTACTATCACAAAGTGGATTGTTGGGTCTCCTCTGGGAATTTCTAAACAGATAATTTGCTTCTGTTTCTGATGACGCAAATCAAATTTACTTGCACAAAGGGCTTCTGTAAGTCATGTTGATTATGTTTATTATATAAACCATTCTCATTTTTGCAAGTATACAAGACAAATAAGTGGATTTGCATCAAGGAATGTTCACATTAGGTAGCTCCTGTTAGCTTTATCATTGTGTGCTTATAGTTTCACGGAAATAAAAGCATTTTATAGAGGACTTTTCCTTTACTGTTAGCAGCACTGAGCAACCTCTATTTTACATCTCGTCCTTTTTTATTACATTTGAGCAGCCTCTTTTGAAAGTACTTCTTTGATTTTTCAGTTTACTCTTCATGGTTGGGTCAGAGCAGTTGTATGTCTTTTTTCTAAAATGTTCAGAATTCACATCGTGTAGCAGACCATTGAACCATTCCAACTCAGTGGTTGATACCAAACTGACTTCACGTCTGCACATGACACTTCCAAACACCAAGGTCAATCAATGACTGTTTAGTGTCAGTCTGAAATAATTTCCAGTGTACAAGTTCATCTATGTGTGTGTACGTGTGTGTGTGCAAGCATGTGCATGTGAATATGTGTGTGCACGTGAGCGTATTGTATATATATATATATATGTGTGTGTGTGTGAGTATATGTGTGTATATGTATACATGCGCATGTGAGTGTATGAGAGTATGTGTGTATGTGTGTGTATGTATGTGTTTGTGAGTGTATGTGTATGCAGGTGTGTACGTGTGTATATGTGTATGCATGTGCATAAGTGTATGTGAGTATGTGTATGCAAGTGTGTGCGTGTGTATATGTGTATGCATGTGCATGAGTGTATGTGAGTATGTGTATGTATGTGAGTGTACGTGTGTGTATATATATAGATAGATAGATAGATATGTGCATGTGCATTTGATTGTGTGTGACAGTATGTGTGTGTGTGAGTGTGTATGTGTGTGCATATGTTAGAAGTTGAATTCTGTTACGAAAATAGTGGCTTCTTCAAAGAATTCTGTGACTATTTTATTTCCAATGCTGTTACATGCTCATGAATTTTAGATTTCTTTTCATATTAATATTACTAATATATTTTCTTCTTTATTTTATTTAAAAGTCATATATTTTAAATTATATACTTGCATTTTCTGGCATGAAATTGCCTTCCGACTTCAAAATTTTTTCAAACCTGTGGCAGAGGCTATAGAGCAGTTAAAAGGAAAACAACTGAAATTCGGCAGCTTCACATTCAAATCCTGGTCATCCACTTTCCCTCCTGCTTCTACTTCCTTCTCTCTCCCTCTCCTTCCAGATCTCCCTCTCCTTGAATTCATGAGCTGGCAATCTTTTCACTTCAGCCTCCAAGGAGCTAGGATTACAAGCATAATCCTCAGCGCTTGGTTTACCTGGGGTCTCCTAAAAGCTTATCTTCCTGGCTGGTTTCTTTTCTTCTCTTTTCTTTTTTTTTTTTTTCTGTACCATTCTCCATCCTTAACTTCTATGTAGATACTGACACTTCCCAGGCTTTGGCAGAGTCCATACGCTGGCATTCTGCTTGTTCTCGTTCCGAAGCATAATCCAGACACAGTGTTTTCCACTTTAACTCCAAATGAATTCTCCTTCACAACCGGGCTGCTGGTGCCATGTAGTAACCACAGTACTTTTATTTTTCTGGTTCAAAAATCTTCCTGACTCACCTACAACAATGTTTCTTATTCTCTTATGTCATAATGCAAACCATTCTTTTATATAATAATTAAATGCTAATGAAAGTATAAAATATGTATAGGGGAGGGACTGAGTTAGGTTCTCTGTTGGAAAGATGGTTTTTTCTTTAGTAGATTCTGAGCTTTCTATAATCATGGGCGAAAAGCAGACAAAGGTCCAGGTTTCCTTCCATGATAACTGTAGTAAAGATCTGGTTACAGGGAAGGTGAGTAGGCTGCTCACAATGTCTTAAGGTGTGAGAAAAGTCAATGATCTGCCAATGAGCACATAACTCCATAAAATCTAAGACTGTATGTGAGAAGTAGAAAATAGAATCATGTAGAACATTCAAGTAGCTACTCATTTTGCCAAAATTATACCAAACTCTGACTTTTCTAAGTAAATCAAGTAGGCTTATGATTTTTATTTTCAAAGATGAAAACAATACTATCAATTTATAATACACAGGAAAATAATTTATCATGTGATTCTTCATGTAAGATAATGATGAACAGTTTCTGAGAAGACAGACCCCATACTGGTTTTAGTAATAAATCTCAGAAACCACATATGGTATTTTTTCTTCACCTAATTATGCTTATAAGGAGCATGGAACATATAACAAATTTTATTTGTATAGGATATGATTTACTCAAATATATAGATATATGTACACTTATGTGAAATATATGACAGACACAAAGATTAACATTTATTGTTTAGTTTGTATATGTTGACCATGTGAGTGGTGAGCAGTGTGTTAAAATATGAAATGATGGATAATTTTGCAAAGTTTAGGAATCTTTCATCGAAGATTTTGACTGGTGTTTCATAATCCGTTCCTTTTGTCAAGCTAAGCTTTGTTTAGTTACGGATTCACTTTCTAACAGGATTTTCTACCAGGTATCAGTAATAAAATTCTTATTTCTAAAGCTGTTAGTCAAAGAATATTTGATATTTCTGTGTAGGTAACAAAATGTGATAGCAGCCTATGTGTAGTATTGGTGTACCCAGAGGACCAAGAATTTGATTGACAACACAGTGAAAATGAGTCTTTCAGAACTGAAAATGAATTTATGTTCTGCTTCCCACACCTCAGCTCCTTGATGATTCCACTGCTGATATGTGCAGACACATAGCTTTTGATCTTGCCTTTACCGTGGGGTCCAGGGAAGAGCTAGGTTTCTGTTTTCCAGCAACAACTGTAATAAACAGGGATCGTTGAATTACTTTTATAAAACAAGGATTTGCCATACATTTTCAATGCAATATCCCAAATAAAATAAATACTCTTAAAGAGATAAGTGACATATTTAGTTACTTAGAGCTAGTGAATAGTACGCTTAGTATGCAATCAACACTTTTAACGAGAACAAAATGAAAAGAAATACATTTTTGTTAGGGAAACATTTCTGACAATATGAAATTCTTTCAGAAATTATTTTAATGTATTGCATTTGTGGTGGCATTTTTTTCAAAAGAAAATGGTAATACAATTCTAATAGGTTGGGTTTTTAAATATGCTTCAACACACTGGCACTATCATGCCACACTGTATAAGAATGTACCCTAAATAAAGGTCTGCTACTGTTTGTAATATTCTGTGAAGAAATTTTTGAATTCCCAGTTTTACTTTTTATTCTTTCTTATATTTTTATTTTTATATATCTCAGACTGGTCTTGAGTGTGCTATACAGTCAAGGTTGTACCATGACCGTTATCTGCCTGCTTCCAAGTCTCTATGGTGTAGAGACTCCAGAAATATATCAACATACTTAACCTTTCTACCATTTAAAATCCTAGAATAACTGTCAAGATGAGTATTTATTCACATCCTCACCAGCACTACTGTCTCCTGAATTTTTGATCTTAGCCATTCTGACGGGCATGAGGTAAAATCTCAGGGTTGTTTTGATTTGCATTTCCCTGATGACGAAGGATGTTGAACATTTCTTCAGGTGCTTCTCAGTCATTTGAAATTATTTTGTTTAGCTCTGTACCCCATTTTTAATAGGGTTATTTGGCTCTCTGGATTCTAATTTCTTGAGTTCTTTGTATATATTGGATATTAGCCCTCTGTCGGATGTAGGGTTGGTGAAGATCTTTTCGCAATTTGTTGGTTGCCATTTTGTCCTATTGACAGTGTCCTTTGCCTCACAGAATCTTTGTAATTTTATGAGGTCTCATTTGTCAATTCTTGATCTTAGAGCATAATTTATTGGTGTTCAGTTCTGGAAATTTTCCCCTACACCCATGGGCTCAAGGCTTTTTCCCAGTTTCTTTTCTATTTGTTTCAGTATGTCTGGTTTTTAGTGAAGGTCCTTGAACCACTGGGGTTGAACTTACTACAAGGAGAAAGGAATTGATCGATTTACATTTTTCTGCATGATAGCTGCCAGTTGAACCAGCACCATTTGGTGAAAAGGCTATCTTTTTTCCACTGGGTGGTTTTAACTCCTTTGTCAAAGACCAAGTGACCATATGTGTGTGGGTTCAGTTTTGGAACTTCAATTCTATTCCATTGATCTACCTGCCTGTCAGTGTACCAATACCTTGCAGCTTTTAACACTGTTGCTCTGTAGTACTGCTTGAGGTCCGGTGTACTGATTCCCACAAAAGTTATTTTACTGTTGAGAATAGTTTTAGCTATCCTGGGTTTTTTGTTATTCCAAATGAATTTGAGAATTTCTCTTTCTAACTCTATGAAGAATTGAGTAGGGATTTTGATGGGCATTACATTCAATCTGTGTATTGCTTTTAGCAAGATGATCATTTTTACTATATTAATCCTTTCAATCCACGAGCATGGGAGATCTTACCATCTTCTGAGGTTTTCTTCGATTTCTTTTCTCAGAGACTTGAAATTCTTGTCATACAGATCTTTCACTTGTTTGAGTAGAGTCACACCAAGATACTTTATATTGTTTGTGGCTATCG
Organism: Tokudaia tokunoshimensis; assembly: GCA_036184795.1. NCBI lineage: Eukaryota > Metazoa > Chordata > Mammalia > Rodentia > Muridae > Tokudaia > Tokudaia tokunoshimensis. The sequence goes on from BTHU01000015.1 coordinate 68,112,014, forward strand.
TGAATGGTATCATTTCTCTTATTTCTTTCTCAGCCTGCTTATCCTTTCAGTATAGGAAGGCTACTGATTTGTTTGAGTTAATTTTATATCCGGCCACTTTCTCTGGTGGAGTTTTTGGTCGCCTATGTATACTATAATATCATCTGCAAATAGTGATAATTTGATTTCTTCCTTTCCAATTTGTATTCCTTTGACCTTTTGTTGTCTAACTGCTCTAGCTAGAACTTCAAGTACTATTTGTAATAAATATATATAGAGAGGAAAGCCTTGTCTAGTCCTTGATTTTAGTGTGATTGCTTCAAGTTTTTCTCCATTTAGTTTGATGTTGGCTGCTGGATTGCTGTATATTGCTTTTACAATGTTTAGGCATGGGCCTTGAATTCCTGATCTTTCCAAGACTTTCAATGTGAAAGGATACTGAGTTTTGTCAAATAGTTTTCAGCATCTAATGAAATGACCATGTGTTTCTTTTTCTTTGCATTTGTTTATGTAGTGGATTACATTGAGGTATTTCCTTATATTGAAATACCCCAGCATCCCTGGGATGAAGCCTACTTGATCGTGGTGAATGATTGCTTTGATGTGTTCTTGGATTCAGTTGGCAAGAATTTTATTGAGTATTTTTGCATCGGATATTCATAAGAGAAACTGGTCTGAAATTCTCTTTCTTTGCTGGATCTTTGTGTCATTTTGGCATCAGCAAAATTGTGGCTTCTTAGAACGATTTGGGTAATGTTCCTTCTGTTTCTCTTTTGTGGAATAGTTTGAAGAGTATTGGTGTTAGGTCTTCTTTGAAGGTCTGATAGAATTCTGCACTAAAACCATCTGGTCCTTTGCTTTTTTTTTGGTTGGGAGACTTTCAATGGCCACTTCTATTTCTTTAGGTGTTATGGGACCATTTAGATGGTCTATCTGATCCTGATTTAACTTCGGTATTTGGTATCTATCTAGGAAACTGTCCATTTCATTCAGATTTTCCAGTTGTGTTGAGTATAGGCTTTGTAGTAGGATCTGATAGTTTTTTTTTAATTTCCTCAGTTTCTGTTGTTATATCTCCCTTTTCATTTTTGATTTTGTTAATTTGGATACTGTCTCTGTGCCCTCTGGTTAGTCTGGCCACTTCTGGTGGGATTGAAAGCAGGTACGACCACTCTGGAAATCATTCTGGTGGTTCCTCAGAAAACTGGGCATGATACTACCGGAGGACCCTGTTATACCACTACTGGGCATATACCCAGAGGATTCTCCAGAGTGTAATAAGGACACATACTCCACTATGTTTATAGCAGCCCTATTTATAATAGCCTGAAGCTGGAAAGAACCCAGATGTCCTTCAACGGAAGAACGGATACAGAAAATGTGGTGTATTTACACAATGGAATACTTCTCAGCTATTAAAAAACAGTGAATTCATGAAATTCTTATGCAAATGGGTGGAACTGGAAAATATCATCCTAAGTAAGGTAACCCAATCACAAAAGAACACACACGATATATACTCACTGATAAGTGGATATTAGCTAAGAAGCTCAGAATACCCAAGACACAATTCACATATCAAATGATGCCCAAGAAGAAGGAAGAACAAAGTATGGATACTCTGGTCCTTCTTAGAAGGGGGAACAAAATACCCACAGAAGGTGATACAAAGACAAATGTGTAGAGCAGAAACTGAGGAAAAGACCATTCAGAGACTACCCACACCTAGTGATCCATTCCATATACAGGTACAAAACCCACACACTATTAACAATGCCCACAAGTACTTTTTGACGGAGCTGTATATAGCTGTCACCTGGGAGGCTCTGCTAGTGCATGACAAATACAGAGGGGGACACTCTCAGCCAGCCATTGAACTGAGCACAGGGTCCTCAATGTGGGAGCTAGAGAAAAGACCCAAGGAGCTGAAGAGGTTTGCAATGCCATAGTAGGAACAACAATATGAGTCACCCAGTACTTCCAGAGCTCCCAGGGATAAAAACATCAACCAGATAATACACATGTTGTTACCCATGGTTTCAGATGCATAGGCAGCAGAGGATGGCCGTGTTTGATATCCAAGGGAGGAGAAGCCCCTGGTCCTGGAAAGGCTTGATAGAGCAGTGTAGGGGAATACCTGGACAGGGAAGCAGGAGGGGGTTTATTGGGGAACAGGGGGAGGGGAGATGGTTTATGGGACTTTTGGGGGGGTAGGAACCAGGCAAGGGGAAATCATTTGAATTGTAAATAAAGAATATATCTAATAAAAAAGATGATTATGTCATGTTGGGTGTTTACTATTTTACTAGAAATTGAAGTAGTATATCTTACTTAAGGGTTAATCTTTTCTTTAAAAAATGTCATGTAAAACAGAGATTTGCTTTAAAACCTGTCAGAGGTAGCTTCCAGTTTCTTCTGGATACAAATTACAAAGTTGGTGGTTGGAAGGAGGTAATGAACCAAGAGTTTTGGAGATAGGAGTTACTGTGCATTTCTGTGAGAACATAGATTACAGCAAGTGATTCATAGAGCATACCCTCCGGTGCTGTGAGGTGCTCCCTGACACTGTTGAATACATTACTAGTGCCATTGAGCATATCATTTAAAAGCAGTTCAAGAGTGGTCACAGAATCTTAATTGAAATGGGAATGAAACATAAGTCAGGTAGAGATTGACCAAAATTTTCTTCTATTTAGGTTCCTTTAAAATGATAAAGTTAAGAAGTTGGTCATCTGAGTGGGTAGAGAGCTGGATCAGTTCTGGCATCTGGTATCAGCTAAACCTCTCTCTCTTCTCTCTGTCTCTGTCTCTCTCTCTGTCTCTCTCTCTGTCTCTCTCTCTCTCTGTCTCTGTCTCTCTCTCTCTCTCTCTCTCTCTCTCTCTCTCTCTCTCTCTCTCTCTCTCTCTCTCTCTCTCTCTCTCTCTCTCTCTCTCTCTCTCATCTTTTGAGACATGGTTTCTCTGTGTAGCCCTGGCTGTCTTGGAACTCACTCTGTAGACTAGCCTGGCCTCGAATTCAGAAATCTGCCTGCCTCTGCCTCCCTAGTGCTGGGATTAAAGGCATGTGCCACCACTGCCTGTCTAAAACTCACTTCTCATAGTATGACAAGAGCAACAATTTTGCTGACTTTCCACCAGAACAGGTGCTGATGATCTTCCACTAATATCATTGTGAAACATGTTCACAGCCTAGAGGCAAGTAAAGGAAAGAAGAAGGTAGTTAGAGAAATTTTAAAAATATTTTTAACATTTGAGTTGAAGCAATAGGACATCAATTTTCATAAACTCGAGATTTATTAAAAAATATATTTTTACAACAGTTGAAAAATGATGTTCAGTATCTGTTATAGGCTTGGCTCCTGTTCATTAGCTTAGTGATTAACTTACAATTTCAGCTTTTCAAAAATAGGTACTGAGTTAGTTGTTTTGGTTCTTATCAAGTTCAAGTCTCCCAAGTACAATCACCTTGTTATTGAACAAATACTACTAAAACCATAATCTAATTCAAAAATTTATGTTGTGTGAAACATATTCACTTCTAAGTCTCTTTAATGAGGCCTGACTAGTTCTTTGGAGGGAAAAAATCAAATGCTGTGATTCCCATTTTATACACAGACTTTCAATCTGAATGCTTTGGGGTCATATTTGCAGTCACTTTGTTGTTCTTATTGTACTTAATCTTCCTAGCATCTCATCGTCATTGCCAGAAACCTTTGGTGTGCAGCCTGCATCTAAAAACAGGGCGCTAACTGCAGTGTGCACTACCTTAGCTGAATTAAAATGAGGCAACGCAGAGCTACGTGCAATTTCTGTGAAATCCAGAAGTAAGTTGGGACACAAAGTTCTCAGATGGTCTTCTGATTTTTATGAGACATTTTATATATGTAATTTATTGACGTTATTCTATTATATTAAAAATTCCAATTGTACTTAAATCTATGCTTCTGTACTTAAAAATTCTACTGGTAAATAAAACAAGTTTGGCAAGGTGCTCAAGTGTAAAACAAATGAAAATTATATTCACTACCATCACAGATATATAACCCATATTGTTTTAAAATAAGGAAATTTAAAATAGCTTTTGTAGTAAAATTTAGTTGGAAATTCCCTTAATTTCTATAACTATATTCACGATTATGCAGCTGAATATCTGGCCAACTGAACAACATTCTTCCAGTTAGAATGGGAATCATAAAATGATAGAGTCTGTCTATCAAGTTGAGGTTATAACTCAGTCAGAAATCTACAATGTCTACTTCGAAACAACCCTAAGTATTATTCACTGTGATAGTTTATATATATATATATATATATATGTATATATATATATATACATATATATATATACAGTTATTTATGGGTTTGTTTCTTCTCTCTACATTGGTCTATACCTTAATTCTTTAATTTCTCTGATGAAATCTGTCACAGTGGTCAAGGTGGATGCTTGACTCAGTCACAAGCCTTTAATGCAACTAGGAGAACAGTAGATTCTTTGTGATGTAAAATTCTTGGTTGTCATATTGCCAGTGTGTGCTTTGCGCCTGGAATGCAAAGTGGTTTTAATCCATACATCCCTTTTTTCTAAGCTGGGATGTCTGCCAAGTCTGTGTCTGTGATTAACATTTGAGGTTGTCAGCTTGAGACAAATGTAGACTCAGAGCCTAGGACAGGGAACCTGTAGATAATATATATTCAGCGATGGTATTGGCTTTGAGAACTGTAATATATAATTACCATTGTAAACCAATCCTTACCAGGAGGATACTTAGTTACTTGGTTGCTTTGAACTGCCCCAAACTTGCATTTATTCATTTTGTTTATTTATTTATTTTGTAAATCATACTAAATTTCATGTAAAGTTGGTATATTTAATATCTTCTGTTAAAATTATTTTACATAAACATAATTGGTGCATGGGTGACGGCAAAAGCCCCCATTGTTTAAAGTGCCCCATGTGCTAAAGAAATGGCTCAGTGTTTGGAAGCTCATATTGCTTTTGCAGAACACCTTGGTTCGAGTTCCAGCATATACATGATATGACAGAAGCCTGTGTAAATCAACTTCCAGAACATCATTCTCCCTCTGATGTCTCCAGGCAAGAGGCATGCAAGTAGATCACATATATACATAAACAAAATAAAAACACTCACCCATGGAATAAAATGAGCAAATTTGGAAAATTAAACTTCAAATCTGATTAAATTTAATTTTTGAATTATAGGTTAATATTTTTCCAGAAATAAAGTTTGTAGGTCAAACTCCTCATCTTGGAAATAGTTTCTGGGTTCCAATCAAGAATTGACATAACATGTTTGGGTTTTCACATCTTCACTATATCAATATGTTTTGACATATTTGTGAGGGTCTACAGACCATAAAGTTAGGGTAGGGAAGTAAAGAAAACTAAATTACTAACTACTTCTGTCTGTAAATGGATTATATTAGATCTCTTAAATAGACTAATCTAGAAGAAATATTTACATTCTATACATTACTAACTAAGACATTTGGCCTCAGAAATATGATTAACACTATACAACTGATCCATAAAGAACAGAAAATTAGAAAGCAATCCTTGTTTACTTTTCAAAATCTATTTCTGATGATCTCCTATCTTCATCTTTGGCTACCTTAAATGCACTTTCCCTATCATGTTTATTGTGATGGAAAAGAGGGATTTATGTTGATTACTTGGGAAAAGATCATTAAAAATGCATCCATGTCTATTGAGCACTTATTATGCCTGATGGCATGCTAAGCATTTGACATGTATTATCTTCCTTGAGCCTAAGAATATCTTCTAATTATTATTGTTGACAGAGTTTATAGATAGTGAAGAGAATGCTCAGAAGGCTAAATTTACTTTTCTTGTTTAGGACATTGGAGCTTGAGTTTAAAGGGCATGCTTTGGATCACTATTATATTTGCTTCATTTTTATCTAATATTTTTCCATTAGATATATTATGATTATATTTCCATTCCACCAACCTTACCCAGATTCTGCTCACATCTCCACTTACCAATTTTATATTCCTTTTCTTTTTCTTTCTCTCTCAAATAAAATGCTACAAAAAAAACTGAAAGTAGAAGCAAAGAAACAACCATAAGACCAAAAAGCTACTTAAAAAAAACAAACCTAAAAACCAGAAATAAAAATCATACTATAAAGTCCATTTTGTGTTGATCAAATCTCTTAGTAATGGTACCTGGCATGGAGTATGGTTCGTGACACTCCGTTGGAGAATACTGATTTTCCTTTTCACAGCAGGTATCAATTACAAATTTCTTTTTGGATACAGGTGAAAATTTGTGTCTATAACCTCTATTCAGTGCTGTGATTTTGTCTGCTTAGAACCTCTGGAGGTCTTCTTGCTTATACTGCCTCAGTATCTGTGAGTTCGTATATGTTCCAGTCCTGTTGTGTCTGGAAGTCACTGCTTTCTTAAAATCACTAACACCTTTGCCTATTGCATTTTCCCACCTCTTCTTTAATGTAACTTCCTGAACTTTGAAAGGAGAGGTTTGATGAAAACATCCCTCTTTGGACTGAGCGTTCCAAAGTCTCACATTCTCTGCACAGTTGTGGATCTCTGTGTGATTTCCCATCTTTTGAAAGAAGAGGCTTCTCTGATGAAGGTTGAGAAAGGCACTACGTGAAACCCAATGGAATAATACAATAGGCCATTAGGAGTCATTTTATTGCTATGATTTTTTTTTATCAAAATAATAGGCATAGGTTATCCTAGGCTTATGAATGATGTTAAGTCCTGCTTACTTTAGGACTGTCAGGTAACGGTTCTATCATATGGAGCAGGCCTCAGATCCAGTAGAAGAATGGTTGATTATTCCCATATCGTCTATGCCTTTACTGCACTATTGTAACTTGCAGGCAGATTGTGGTCATATGTCTAACAATGATAATAATGATTGATTTTGGTTTATTGCCCTAGGAGAAGTGGAACCTGTGAAAAATAAATATAAAAAATGAGAATGACTTAAGTCGCATGTAATTGGCAACATTATTCAGAACATCAGACAATTTATACCCCAAGAGATAAGAAGAGTCACATGAGTAAATTGTCCATTCAGAAACACAATCTTTATGTGGCTTCATAAAGACATATAAATAAACAACTATAACCATTATAATGAATAGTCAGCAGTAAACTCACTCCTGTCTTTTACACCCAGGGAGAGCCTGGCAATGCATTCCAAGTATGATCCTGTTCTTTTGTTTTGTTTTGTTTTTGTTTTTTTAATTTGCTTACATTTCAAGTATTATCCCTTTATCTGGTTTCTTCTTCTCCTGGACACACCCTCTCCTATCCCCCCTCCCCCTGCTTTTATGAGGGTGTTCCTCCACTCACCCACCCACTCCCACCTCTCCACCCTGGATTCCCCTACACTGGGGCATCTATCAAACCTTCATAGGATCAAGGACTTCTCCTCCTATTGGTGTGTGACAAGGCCATCCTCTGCTACATATGTAGCCAGAACCATGTGTACTCCTTGGTTGGTGGCTTAGTTACTGGGACCTCTGGGGGGTCTGGTTGGTTGATATTGTTGTTCTTCCTATGGGGTTGCAAACCCCTTCAGATCCTTTAGTCCTTTCTCTAACTCCTCCATTGAGGATCCCATGCTCAGTCCAATGGTCAGCTGTGAGTATCCGCCTCTGTATTTGTCAGGCTCTGGCAGAGCTTCTCAGGAGACAGCTATATCAGGCTCCTATCAGCAAGCTTTTATTTTCATCCACAATTGTGTCTGGATTTGGTGACTATATGTGGGTGGATCCCCAGGTGGGACAGTCTCTGGATATCCTTTTCTTCAGTCTCTGCTCTGCACTTTGTCTCCATATTTGCTCCCGTGAGTATTTTGTTCCTCTTTCTAAGAAGGACCGAAGCACTCACACTTTCGAAGGAAGTGAGATCATAAGAGTCTTCTATGGTTTTCTTGGAGTTTTCTCACTGGTAGTCAGAATTCTCACAAAACTTCATTCTTAAATTGTGTTTTAACATTTTTTCTCTTTCATTAGTGTGTGGAATAATTTGAGCTTCAAGAATCTTAGTAAGTAGGTTCTAGTTAGGCACCACACTGATTTCTTCCTGTAATTGGTGTCTTCAAAAGTAGAGCCTTACTATCAGGACATAGAGAGCAAACAATAGCCTTGGTAATATGTAATTGGTAGAGAGTCCTGATTGGTACCTCTTTGGACAATGATACAAAGTGTAACTCATTCTGGCATTCGTGGTTTTACTTGGTGGCATACAATGTCTTGGTGGGCCTTTGTTTTCTCATTATATGGTGACTCCATTTAATTTTGTGTGTGTGTGTGTGTGTGTGTGTGTGTGTGTGTGTGTGTGTGTGTGTGTATGCTACCCTACCTGGCCACTCATTACTACTTCAGTGGCCTAGCATTCCTCTATCCTGGGTCATCAGGCCTCCACAGTAGGGACTCCCCTCCCAGTGATGTCAGATAAGGCAGTCCTCTGCTACATATCCAGCTGGAGTCCTGGGGACCTCTGTGTACTCTTTGTTTGGTGATTTTTTTGTCCCTGGGAGATCTGGGTTGTCTGGTTGGTTGATATTGTTGTTCTTTCTTTGAGGTGCAAACCCCTACAGCTCCTTCAGTCTTTGCCCTAACTTCTCCATTGGGCTCCTCAAGCTCAATCCGATGTTTGGTTGTGTACATTCACATCTGTGTTGGTCTATCTCTGTCAGAGCCTTTCAGGGGACATATATACCATGCTCCTTCAGTATGCCTTCTTGGCATCAGCAATAGTGTCTGTGTTTGATGTCAGCATATGGGATGGATTCCTAGGTGGGGCATTCTCTGCATGGCCTTTCCTTCAGTTTATGCTCCACTCTTTGTCCCTGAATTTCTTTTGACAGGAGGAATTCTGGATTAATATTTTTGAGGTGGGTAGGTGGCCCCATCCCTCCACTGGTCGTGCCTATCCATTGGATATGGTCTCTACAGCTTCTATCTCCCCTTTGTTGGTTATTTTAGCTAAAGTACTCTCTGTTGGGTCCTGGGAACCTCTTGGGTCTCTAACATCTGGACTTTCTAGTGGTGATCCCCCATTACCCCTCCCCACTGCTCCACACCTACTTCCAAGTTCCAGACCCTCTGTACTTCTCCCCCATCTCCTTCCATATCTGAACTGGCCCCCTTTCTTCCCTCCCACTCCTCTCTCCCTCCAGATCCCTCTCTCCCTCTACTTCCCAGAGATTATTTTCTTCTCCCTGCGGAGTAGGATTGTAGCATCCACATTTTGGTATGATCTTCTTTCTTTTTAGGTTTCATATGGTCTGTGTGTTGTACTGTGGGTATTCTAAGTGGCTTCATTTTATCATCTTTCAAATTTCATACATGGATGCTGCATTTGCATTATTTATCCTGTCTCTGTCCAATTCTTCCCATGCTCTTCCTATTTGTCCCATTTTCAAATTCCTTACAATTTTGTTAATTATTATCTTAACCAAATGGATTGAGAAATTATAGTTAACTACACACACACACACATGCACACACACACACACACACATACACACACACATACACACACACGAAATGGATATTATTAGGGAAGAAAATATTTGCCTCTGCAAGTGTTCAACCTATTTCTTGGAACAGAATTGTTTAGGAGAATGTATTACATTTCCCTGTAAGTGATTCTCATGGTATTGTTATGTATTAACTAGTTACCCTGACATATAGTAGCATTGTTTAAGTTCAGCAAATAGCACTGCTTACAGGTTAGATAATGAAAGTATTATATATGCACTGACCAATAAAGCTTTACAAATTAAAGCACAATAAAAAGTCCCTTACAAATTTAAGTGAAAATCCTTATACGTTTATAAATTCAATAGCTCAATGCTAATGCTACTAACCCAAATACAATGTATTAACTTTGAAAAATACCTTTTGCTTGTTATTTGAAAATTTCATACAATGTATCATCTCTAATATTCTTTCTTGGTGTTATTTGTATTAGAATTTAAAAAAAAAAAAACCTAAATTTTTAAAGACAGTAACCACATAGAATGTCATTTTTTCCTAATTTTTTTAACAAATGCCAATTCATTCTTGAAATTCATAATACTGAGGCTAGTGTATTTATAAAAATCTATTTTTTATAAATAATTATCTTTCAGGTCTGTAGTCATATGTGATTTATGTCTTTTATTCTTTATGTCCTTTAAATTTATTCATTTGCCACTTTGTTAAGTAATTTTGTGAAATGATGTGGTGATTAACATAGCTAGATATCTTATACTAGGCATTCTAGTAAATACAATGCCATCCACTGAGTCGTGGTGCATTTCAATAAACTCCCAAGTCATGGCGTTAATGGGTGCAGGTATTTGCTTGTACTTGATCACAGGACATAAGCTGTAGGCAGCCTGTGTATCCAGAAAATGCCAGATATCAGCCAAGCTAGTGGGCCATTCTCATTCTGATTTTAGCAACCTGCAAGGCTTTATTCATGTCTTGTGATGGTTTTCCATAATAGTTAGTAGTTGGTTAGGCCTATATCACCTTAGTTTTAAAAAGGACTTAACAAGTTCCTTCATAGTGGATCTTCAGTACACCAAGGAGGAATAATTATACTTATTTGAAAACAAAATGTGCATGATAGTGATCTTGCAGGAGATTTAAGTTATCTGAAGATATGTCACTTGCTAAATAAATCCTTTTCCTCTGATACATATATACAAACACACACGCACACACACACACACACACACACACACACACACAGGCACATGCAGGCACATGCAGGCACACAAACATGTACAAAAAGTTCTTCTATTTTCATTTGTAAAAGGTCATGATGAATATAGTCTTATAATTTATCTGAGGCAGTTGAGGCCATTTTTCTTGTTCTAGTTTTTAATCTTTATTTTTCGTCATCAGACACAGATCTCAACAAAAAGTTGCTTCATAAAAGAAAACCAAATTAAATGCAGATTTTTGTTTTGTTTTGTTTTGTTTTTGAGACAGGTTTTTTTCTGTGTAGCCCTGGCTATTCTGGAACTCTCCTTGTAGACCAGGCTGGCCTCCCTCCTAACTGCTGGGATTAAAGGCAGGTACCACCACTCAGGCAATTAAATGTAGCACTGAAGTTCTTGATGCTTACTAGATGTTTTTAAATAACCCAAATTGTCAGGCACTGTCTTTGATGCAATTCTTTGCAATGTCAAACAGTCTCACTTCAGGAAAACAAGCAAACAAACTAGGATATATAGATCTTTTAAGATGAGTGTAGCACAAAATTGTTATTGCATTCTGAAAAACTATGTTCCATCTCTCCTCAAGAAGTCCCTCTACCTGGTTGTAGCTCTCTGTACATCAGAGATTATGGTAATGGAATCAAAGTTATAGTACTTAAAATATATCCATTTATTATTTAGTAAATAAAATAAATTACAAGTTATGCTTCCTTAAGCTTAATACGGAAAATGGCTTTAACGATTTAAATTCGGCATGATCATTTTTTTTTTTTATGATGCAGGCTAATCAGTTTCTGTGACTCCTTTTTCCATAAACCCTATTGTATTATCCTGTAATTATAGAGTGAGATTGCATTAGCACTAGCCAATGATACTGTAATGGCTAGAATCCCTATCTGCAAAATAGTTCTAATTTCTTTACTATTCCAGTTTGAAAAGAAAAATATGGATTGACTAATAAACCAAACTATGTCTCTTAGTATTTCTTTTCTCTTTTTTTATTGAAAAATGAAGTAAAAACATTTTATGATAAAATTAAAGATTTACATGGAAAATGTTTCTGACCAAATTGAAGATCACTGAGGTATCTCACCAGCCCTTAGTATTTCTTATCTACACTTTTCATTTTGCCTTGGTTCTGAAATATGGATTTTTCTTAGTGTATTTTTTTAAAAAAACAACAATAATTATAGTGCATTATGAAACTAAGAAAATGTTCAAGCATCAATTTACTCAAACAATAAAATAGACACAGAACCATTTGTTGCTTTATTTCATAAAGCAAATCAATGATTGTTTGGAAGCCAAGATGAAACCTGTCACCACTTTTCACCATCTGAATTCCATCATGCATATCATATTCAGTAATATTTTCACATATCTTGGAATAATTCTGTTGTCTTATTTTTGTATGTTTATCAACAATTGTGTTTTATTGACTTATGCACGTGATATGATTAGCTTTTATGTCACCATATATAACTAAGGAATGCTATTAGAAAATGGTCCTTATATTATTATAAATTGAATGATGTTTGTTACAAAGAATTATTTCAGATACTACTTGTCAGTGTGTACTAAACAGCTACCAAGCTAGTTATGGATTTCAAAACTTATAAATAAATTTTTAGATTAAATGTTTAAATTTTTAAAACCGGATGAGTATTAGTGAATGATTCAGAATCAACTGTTCACATACAATTATTTCATTTTTGACATATTTCTTAGTAATAAGAGATTATAGCTACTTGTTTGCATCTACAATTCCTATATATTACTCACATTTGTAAAAGACTGCAGAAAAGCATGTATTTGCCAGTTTGTGTATCAGATTTGTGAACCAAACCATAAAATCAATCTATGTAAAAATTACAGTAATTCAGAATTGGTCATTAAATATTTCATTTTCACCTGCTATGAATAAGGGACAGTAGAAGAAATTTAATCCAGCAAGATGCCTGCTCTGGCAAGGGATAGCATTCAGAAACATAAGTCTGTGTGAATTGCTGGAATGCAGACATGCTACAAACATTTAATCCCCCTGGCTTGAATACAAAACAGGCCTTTAGTATACACCTTTAATCCCAAACAATGATTTCTAACTGCAGGGCAGTTCAAATCAGTTCACTGTAGTTTGTGCAGTGCATTTGTGATCAGTTGAGTCTGTTCATGAATTCATACAGTTTGTGCAGTTAGGTCAGTGCAGGTCAGCAGAGGCAGTTGAAGCCAGAGAATAAGAAGTCAGAAGATTAAAACAAATTTGCCAGGAGTTAGTAGGAGGACAAGCAGAGCAATTCAGTGATAAGCTGAGATAAGCCAGTTTGAACCAGTCAGCTTGGAGAGGAATCAACCTTCCAGAAGAGCTGAGCTGAACTAGTCAGTCAGAGTTCAAAAAGACCTAGTTTATTCGGTAATAAGTCTCAGAAGCTGAAACCTTGTAGGCCTTGGTTAGATTATAGGAAACCAAAAGCTTCCAGACCATGGCTTTGGGATGGTTAGAACAGAGAGAGAAAGGCGCTTGGCTCAGTCTAAGCCACATATTTGCACATCTTGATATGACTTTCATCACATTATTTCGTCTGAGGAACTAAGTAACTTTTACAAGGGAGAATGATATGGCATTGAGAGGACTGATTTATGAGGATAATTCCTTACTATGTAATTAGTTAATATTTGATATTTACTTGATTCAAATTAGAAAATAAGACTAAAATAAGTCCATGCTTTAAAATGCTCAATAGGAAAAACATATGAAAATTAGTATATATATATATAATTTATATATATATATACTATATATACTATATATATATACTATATAATTTATATATATACTATATATACTATATATATACTATATATACATATATATACTCTATATATATATAGTATATATATATATACTATATATATATAAAATTTTGTTTTGTAGCATTTTGTTAAATTAATTCTGATGTTTGTTTCATGAGATAATGATGATTAGAAAGCAAATTACTTAGATATAGTAATTACAATACATTTCAGCTTTAATTTATGATTTCATTAAATTTATTGCTCATAATTTTCTTGAGATTTTTTTTTTTGGATCTTTTGGTAAACCACCAATTGGCATGACCTACATCCATTTCTCTTTTAATACCTGAATGCACTGAGTTTTTTTTTGAAAATACAGTGAGCAAGAAGCACTCAGCAAACTAAAATTATTTTTTGGCTAATAATGCTTTCCTCCAAATACTGATTGATGTACACAAATATTGCTTTGACTAAAACCTTTCTGTTTAAAATCAATTCACAAAATTGTTTTGACATCTTAGAATATTTCATTCTGTAAACAGAATAAAATTGTACATGGATTATTGTTGACAAAATGTGAATCCAGGTTTCCTTGGCCCACAGGAGAGATACTGGTTCATTGAATCCTATTTTGACTGTTGACCAAATGAGAAATGTCTGTTTTCTTAGGCTTCTATAAGGCTGCCTCTGCAAAATGCATGTGGATAAAATAGAACCCCCCAACCTGAAGTCTTCTTACAATTCCCATCCTCCCAGACTCACATGGAGGAGCTCACAGCCATTCCTAACTGTCCAAATGGGATGAGGACAAACTGAATCACCTTCCAGAAATATCACTAAAAGAAACAGATTTGTTGGTAGAGAATGTAAGATATAGAAGTGTATTAAAAATCTCCATAAAAGAGTTTTATGATGCTTTAAATTACATTTTGATAAAAAGATAAATTAATTATGGATAGCTTTCAGAAAGAACCCCAAATCCTGCTTGACTATAATGTCATTCCAGGAACAAATAATGAACTATATTCAACTACATGTATAATTTAAATTAATATTTGAATAATCAGTTTGATTTTTTGAGGTGTGAAAACATTAAACATTAAAATGAGAACTTCTCCCCAACTCCCCCTCGACATAGATGTTTTCAAATGACTGGAGTAGCCAGAGGGTCACTTATATGATTTTTCTCTCAAGAGCAACAATAAATGTTAGAATTGCTTGCTGTTGCCTAATCCTCAGTTAACATCATAAATCAGCACTTGTCAGATCAGGGAAGCATATTAACTATAGTTATTATATTTCAAAACAGGAGTGTTTCTTATTCTGACAGCTTCCAAGAGTGGGGCCTGTGAGATGAGTATCTGCAGATATTTCATATCATTGAGGATGATACACATTTCCAGTTGTGACTGTTAAGGGCAGGCTTTCTGAGCATGTCATAATTCTCCCCTCAGCCCTCCATTTTAATTCCTGTCATACCAAAATGTTATTTACTCCTCTAACCAAGGTAAGAGCTGCCATCCATGTACAATTTAATAGAATTATAGAATTTTAGAGACAGGAAAATAAAACGTGGAAGGCATTATGTCTGTATCCCCACTTCTCTATTGAAGATATTGAAGTCTGTCTATTCCTGAAGATTCAACTAAACTCTTTCTAGAAATATTTTACCTCTTTTTCTCAGGTGACAAAATGGTATGACTGTGTACCATCTCCTTGCACCTCCTTCTTTCATTTCCAAATGTACAGTTGCCTAAATGCATATTCTTACCTATAAATATTGGAAGGGCATTAGAAGTAGTTAAGGCAGACTAGATAATTGTAAATCTGTGGAGTCAATTAGTTTTAATAAAGGAGCTAGAGCATCCTGTAGATTTGTGAACTTAACTTTGCCTAAGAAAATCCTTTGAGTTAACTAGTAAAGTATCTCTTACACAAAATTGTGTGAGATCAGGATCTTTCTAATATACAATTATGCATATATGTATGTTTTTCTGGGAGAGGATTTTGAAACACTCCCACATACAAAGGAGATAGATTGAACATGGGATCAAAACCTGAACAGCCTTCATTTATATGTGCTTTATGTGCACAGCCTGAAGGTGAGTTTCTATAATGTTTTCTTTTTCTAAGATTTATTTATTTATTATCTTTAAGTACACTGTAGCTGTCTTCAGACACTCGAGAAGAGGGTGTCAGATCTCATTACGGATGGTTGTGAGCCACCATGTGGTTGCTGGGAATTGAACTCAGTACCTTTGGAAGAGCAGTCAGTGCTCTTAACCTCTGAGCCATCTCTCCGGCCCCTCTATAATATTTTCATGTGTATGATTTTATTCAGTTCTGTCACCTAAACTTAAGTGTGGAACATTTGACCTGTATCATTGAACTGTTCAAAAGTTTTCAGATCTTTCTTGGAGTATCTTTCTTAGAATTTTTCAGGTTAGTGATTTTCAAGTTTATGTTGTACTATACATGAGTTTATGGACTAGAAAACAAATAAGATGTGGCAATTAAGAATTAAAAGGACTCTATATATTTTGGGTATTAGCCCTCTGTCAGATATAGGGTTATTGAAGATCTTGACCCAATCTAGAGACTGTCATTTTTTCCTAATGATTGTGTCATTTGACTAACAGAAACTTTTCAGTTTTATGAGATACCATCTATTGACTTTAGTGCCTGAGCCCTTGGTGTTCTGTTCAGAAAGTTGTCTCCTGTACTTAGTTCAAAGCTATTCCCCACTTTCTGTTTTATTAGATTTAGTGTATCTGGTTTTATATTGAGCTCTTTGATCAATTAGGACTTGAGTGTTGAGCAGTGCAATACACATGGATTATTCTTCTATATTTAGATATCCAGTTAGACCTTCCCCATGTTTTGAAGAGTCTCTTCTTTTTCCAATGTATTGTTTTGGCATGTTTGTTAAAAAAAAATCAAGCATCCATAGGTGTATGGCTTTATTCCTATGTCTTAGATTCAACTCCTTTGATCAACCTGTCTGTTTGTATTCCAGTACAGTAAAGTTTTTATTACTGTTGCTCTGGAGTACATCCTGAAATCAGGGATAGTGATACCTCCAGAATTTCGTTTGTTGGTCAGGACCATTTTAGCTATCCTAGGATTTGTTGTTTTTTCCACATGAAGTTGATAATTGTTATTTTAAGATCTGTGAAGAATCATGTTGAAATATTGATGGGAAATTCATTGAATCTGAAGGCTGCCTTTGGTAAGATGGCCATTTTCACTATGTTGATCCTACTTATCCATGAGCAAGGGAAATCTTTCCATCTTATGAGGCCTTTTTTTAAATTTTTTGTTGAGAAATGTCACCAATAAATTAATCTTGTAACAGGACAAAACGCCAGGAAATGATTTTAAGCAATAGCACATAAACAAAGGCATGGAAATACTAGTTTATTATAATTATGAATATGGAGTTACAAAGTAATTAGAGATCATTTAGTCAAATTTTATATCAGTGTTTAGCACTCCTCCATTGCTGGTGGGGTTGCAAACTGGTAAAACCACTCTGGAAATCCATCTGGAGGTTCCTCAGAAAATTGGAAATAGACCTACCTGCAGACCCAGCTATATTACTCTTGAGCATATGCTCAAAAGATGTCCCATCATGCCACAGGGGTACATTTTCTACTATGTTCATAAACAGCCTTGTTTGTGAGGGGAAGAAGCTGGAATTAACCCAGATTTCCAACAACAGCCTAACATGACTGCTCTCTGAAATGCCCAACAAGCAGCTGAAAGGGTCAGATGCAGATATTTTCACACAACCACCGGACAGATGCTGGTGACCCCTTTGGTTGAATTTGGGAAAAGCTGGAGGAAGCTGAGGAGGAGGGTGACCTTAATGGAATACTAGCAGTCTCAACTAACCTAGACTCAGAGGATCTCTCAGACACTGATCCACCCACCAGGGAGCATACACCAGTTGATGTGAGGCCCCTGACACATAGACAGCAGAAGAATGCATGGTCTGGACATACTTAAAGAAGATGCTTCTATCCCTTGATAGACTTGAAGCCCCAAGAGTGGGAAGATCTGGTGAGGTGGAAGATCTGGTGAGGTGGGGATGGGGGATGGGGACATCCTCTTAGAAACAGAGTTCAGGAGGAGGTGAACTGGGAGGGCTATGAACTCTAGACTGTAAAAAAAAAAAATAAAGAATTAAAAAAAAGAAAAGAAAAGAAGAATATTTCTTTTGCTTGTTTGTTCTTTGTGTTACAAGAAATTAATGATGGGTAATACCAACTTAATTAAATCATGATGTAAATTTAAATGTCTGAAGAGCTACAGATTCTTCTTAGATTTTTGCCATTTCGATTTTGCCAGGAATAAAGTAGAGCACTTGTCAAATAGAGGTTGCCAACTCTAAAGAAGGTGTGAATTATTATCTGCTTGCCTGGATGCCCAAGTCAATACTAGAGCTCTGAATGGTGGAAGGTGACAATGTACTCCTGTAATCTGTTTTCTGACCTTAACGTATGCATTTTGGTACCTGTCTTTTCTCCCTCCCTCTCTCTCACATAGAAAAAAAAACATGTAAATTTCAATAAATGCATATAATCAACATTTTAAAAATAATATTCTTGTTAACTTTGGAAGAGTGTGAAAGAATAAACTCTCACAGTAACAGTGAAAAGGAGCAGAAATGAAACGATTCAATGTTTCTTTTCTTTTCTCTCCATTGGCCATAATGTTACTTGTATAATGGATGATTATGTCAATTAAATTATTAAATATTAACACTATATGTAGAATTAGTAATGGCAGTGCATGAATCAATGATTCTTTACCTAGATGTGCTACCTCCACTTAAAGGAACAGAATCTAAATGCAATCACGCCCTTAAAGAACTGAAAAGCACCCACAATCTGCCGTGTATTCTCTCCGCATCACACCATGAATGGCATGAATTTCAGTACTATCAGGAGCCTGGCCCTCCATGACAATGAGGAAAATGCTGGTCCTCATTCTTACACATTTAATCCTTGTCTGTACCAAGTGGATGCCAGAGTTAAAATATTTTGATTTTACCACTTATTTTTAACAAGATTAATGTAATTTCATAAGAAACACCGTAAATTTATGATTCACAGGACAAGCTCTATTTTTCTCCAGAATGCCATTTCATTTTTTCATACATCCACATATCTGAGGTACAAAATCCCATTGTGTAAGCATTTATTTATATGTGTATGATTATGTGTGTATATGTATGTATGTGTATATGTATATATACATATATACACATAATATATTTAATATATAAATATTTTTATTTAACCATATATATATATAAAATTATATATATATATATATATATATATAATTTTCTAAAAGAACAGTATTATTTTGCTTTTATATTTTCAAGACAGGGACTCACTAAGATGTACTGACTGTTGTGTGACTCACTATTCAGACCAGACTGGATTTAAATTCACAAAGATGACCCATCTTTGCCTCTGAATTCTGGGTTTAAAGTCATACAACACTACTTTTGGCCTAAAAGAGCATTTTGGATGAACCTTTATTTATCCCTGTGATTTGCACTTCCTGTCCATCTCTGGACTCTGGGTCTAGCTTTTGCTTTCTAATCATTTCAGTTTCACTGCTTGGCTCATGATTTATCCAGCACCAAAAAAATGTTTTTGTAGCTTATTTCTCTTTCACATTTTTATACATACTTAGAGAAAACCGTATTTATAATTTCTTTATACAGGTATACAGGTATATGTGGTAGAGAGATGCATTGACGATTAAGAATAAATACTGTTCTTGCAAAGAATTTAAGCCATGTACATGTATATATTAACATGGGGTTGGAGTGGCAGAGAAAGAGAGATTTTAAACAGTTTTTAAGGGCATGAGTCTTTCAAAATGTATTAAGTTCTTATTATACTTACACAAAGGGAGACAGCTGGAGGAAATGAATTATAGCCAAATACTAAGTGTTTATTTTGTCATAATGAGGCATTTATCTTTAGGTGACATTCTTTACTTCACATTCTTCTACTTCCTGGAGTGCCTTCTCTTCACTGTAGCAAACCCTAATGACCTTTATTTTGTGCTGTGAGAATATATGGCAGCCTCCTCAGCACATCTGAGTAGACCCACCTTGGTCTTAAAGGGACTTTGTGCTCAAAGAGCCTCTACTCTTTTGAGTGTGGGTAGCAATGTAGTATTACTTGAAATTAGTTTTTCAGATATGTTTTAAGGAAAAAGAATCTATGTCAGTATACATCAAGAAGTTTCTATTTTTACTGACATAAATATTTGAGACGATGCTTGCAGTTCTTTAATAATATATTTGGGTTTGGGTTAAGATATATTTTTAAACAGCTATTATTTGCAAAACAGGAAATATGATTGTAAAAATAAATACTAGTTTTGCTAATGGGTAGCCATTTAGATTTTAAGTGTTCATTAGCAATAGGGGGGCTGATGAGCAGATGTTTAATGAGCAATAAAAGGTAATAGGATATCGGTTCGTATTCTCTCTCTCTCTCTCTCTCTCTCTCTCTCTCTCTCTCTCTCTCTCTCTTTTCTGATAGAAGGTAGCCAATATCCTTATTAAACAATGAAGCTTTCAACCTATTGTTTATTGAGTGGAACTATGTAGTCAATATTCAAGAAAACAATTCACTTTTAAATAAATTCAAATTACTATACGAAGAGAAGTAATATTTTAAATTATATAACTCATTCTAGTCAATATATTTGCATTTTTATCAGTATTATCTCCGTGTATTGCTAATACTTTTGCTACTACTCATTCATTCAGAAGAGTAGTATATAATGTGAATATTAATGTGAATATTTAGTTTTCTGTTGGGGTTTATTTCCAAATATATTTATTAACTAATTCTGACACTGGTATGCATAATACTGATATTAGATCTTACATACACTATACTCACTAAAAACATTTTGAGGCCGTTCAGGATGGCACAAGCATTCAATTCCAGCACTGAGCAGGTAGAGGCAGGGAGACCACTGAGTATTCAACTAGTCCCATCTACATCGTGAGTTCTAGGCCAGCCAGGGATGTGCAGTAAGATGTGGTTCCTATAAGTAGAGAGAGAGAGAGAGAGAGAGAGAGAGAGAGAGAGAGAGAGAGAGAGAGAGAAACATTGATAAATAATAGAAAAGATATTTTTATATTCTTACTATATTCTTATATTTTACTGTATTCCTACATATTTTTACCATATTCTATATGCTGTCATAAATTATTTGGAAAGTTTTGATATATGAGGTTGCATACTTGGAATCTCCTTTTCTGTTTCCTTCTTCCTCCCCATTATTTAAAACAATCATTTAGGTACAGAATACCAGATTTCTGCCTTCCCCTTTCACCTTCCTCTCCACTGTTTAAAACGAATGTTCAAGTACAGAACACAAGATTTTTGCCTTCTCTATTATAATTTCCAGTGAAGGAAATCATTAGACTTTTTTTTCTCTTCATGATATACATTGCATGTCCATGTGTGCACACAGCTTTTGTATGAGTCTCTAGCACTGCCTTCTTTAAATGACCTGGTTTACTATTCTGTGCTATTCTACAGTCTCTATCCAAGCAAAATTCTGAGATTTTGTACAAATTAAACCTCATGTTTGATGATGGATTAAAATTGTTTTCACTTTAACCATTCCTGCTCCATTCAATATTGGGGCTATTTTGGCATTGTTAGAATTAAATTCCACATTCTTTCATAATTCCTTTTTGCATTTGGTAAAAGAAATTTGTAATGCTAGGATTCTTTACTTATTTTAATGATTAATATGCTGGTGAATACCTTTATACAGAGTAAATAACCCATTATGATCAATTTTGATATAAATTATTAGGTCCCTAGAATGGCCCTGTATTAATTTTCTGATTGCTTGTTTGTTTCCTTCTAAGAAGTTCAAAATTGATGCTATAGGCCCCTTTGAATTACCTAACAAAAGACTATGAAAATTAGATGCAGCTAATGGTTACTTCAGTCATTATTTGTTACTCTAAGTCTCTGAAAATGTCTGAGGTTTCCATACATTGTGGCTGTTAGTGTCTCCATGATCCCATATATCAATGATGCTTGAAATACCAGTTGAATGTGTGCACTGAAATGTAGTGAGCTGAAGCACACCATGACTATCTGATTTATTTCCCTGATCGATTTCTCCCAGGCAGCATATGTTATCCCACACTGGCTCAGACTAAAAGACTGGTCTTATTGTTCTTCCAGGTGACTAACTGGAATGTGCTGTACTTACATTTGAGCTAGTTCACACCAGTAGTCAAAACAAAAATTTTTTTAAATGAGTTTAAATTAAAGCAGCCTAATTAAACATCTTTATATTTTTAGAGTCCCACTTTTAATAGCTTCAAATCATATATTCTCTAAGTTCTATACATGTATAAGTTGGTTCATTGATTTAATGAATATCTTTTTTTTCTGTTCCTTTTTAATTGGATCTTTTATTTATTTACATTTCAAATGTTATAGTCCTTCCTGGTTTCCCCTTTAGAAACCCCATATTCCATCATCTCTCCCTCTGCTTCTATGAAGGTGTTCCCCTACACACCCACCCAACCACTCCCACCTCCCCCACTCCAGCATTCCCTTACACTGGCGCATTGAGCCTTCCCTGGACCAAGGGCCTCTCCTCCCATTGATGTCCTTCATGGTCATCCTCTGTTACACAGGTGGGTGGAGCCATGGGACCTTGATGTGAACTCTTTGGTTGGTGGTTTAGTCCCTGGGAGCTCTGGGGGGTCTGGTGGGTTGATATTGCTGTTCTCCCTATGAGTTGCAAACCCCTAAAGTTCCTTCAGTCCTTTCTTTAACTCCTTCATTGGGGACCCTGTGCTCAGTCCAGTGGTTGGTTGCAAGCATCTGCCCCTGTGTTTGTCAGACTCTGAAAGAGCCTCTCAGGAGACACTTATATCAGGATCTAGTCAGCAGGAACTTCTTGGCACCTGCAATAGTGTCTGGGTTTGGTGTCTGTGTATGGGATCTGTCTCCAGGTGGGGCATTCTCTGGATAGCCTTTCCTTCAGTCTCTGTCCCACACTTTGTTTCCATATTTCCTCCAATAAGTATTTTGTCCCCCCTTCTAAGAAGGACCCAAACATCCACACTTTGGTCTTTCTTCTTCTTATGCTTCATGTAATCTGTGAATTGTATGTTGGGTATTTCGAGCTTTTAAGCTAATATCCACTTATCAATGAGTGCATACCATGTGTGTTATTTTGTGATTGGGTTACCTCACAACTAGATATTTTCTAGTTCCATTGATTTGCCTAAAAATTTCATGAAGTCACTGTTTTTAATAGTATTCCATTGTGTAAATGGAGTAAATTCTGTATCCATTCCTCTGTTGAAGGACATCTGGGTTCTTTCCAGCTTTTGGGTACTTTAATATAAATAAGGCTGCTATGAATATAGTGGAGCATGTGTCCTTGTTATATGTTGGAGCATCTTTTGGGTATTTGCCCATGAGTGGTATAGCTGGGGCCTCCAGTAGTTCTGTCTAATTTTCTGAGGAACCACCAGACTGATTTGCAGCGGTTACACCAACTTGCAATCCTACCAGCAATGAAGAAGTTTTCCTCTTTCTCCACATACTTGGCAGTATCTGCTGTCACCTGAGTTTTTGAACTTAGCTATTCTGACTGGTGTGTGGTAAAATAGCAGGGATGTTTTCATTTGCATTTCTTTGATGAGCAAGGATGTTAAACATTTCTTTAGGTGCTTCTTGGACATTCCATATTCCCTGGTTGAGAATTTTTTATTTAGCTCTGTATCCCATATTTTAATAGGGTTAGCTGGTTCTTCTGGAGTATAACTTCTTGAGTTCTTTGTATATATTGGATATTATCCCTCTATTGGATGTAGGTTTGGTAAAGATCTTTTCCCAAGCTATCAGAATGTACATAGAGAGGTAATTACTCTTAAGTCATACCTAAT
The DNA here is from genome assembly GCA_036184795.1 of Tokudaia tokunoshimensis. NCBI lineage: Eukaryota > Metazoa > Chordata > Mammalia > Rodentia > Muridae > Tokudaia > Tokudaia tokunoshimensis. Next base: position 68,135,497 of record BTHU01000015.1, read on the forward strand.
GTCATTTGAGGTTTTTGTTTTTGTTTTTGTTTTTGTCAAGTGAATAAGTCACTGAGAAAGCCTTTTTGGGATAATCTGGTAGACCCTCCAAAGCATGTACCCTGGACTCATCAGACCTCATTCCAGAGGTTTATCTCCAGAGATTTCACCATCCTTTGCCAACCAAAGAGCAACTGTAGATGAATACAAACAGCTTGGGTATTTATTGTCTTCACTCTTTCAAAAATTCCTTACGGTTTCAGCGATGACTCCCTCACTTTTAAAAGAACTCCGGGAGTTCACACAAAACCTCCAGTTCAAACAATATCTGATCTTGCAGTAGAGACCTTAGGTGGGTTCTGATGCTCATAACTGTTCCTTTTTTATCTGTTTCTTCATGAGCAGGGTTATGAATGTTCTCAGCTCTCTGTTGACCTGGACATTTATATTTTGGTAGATATAAGCAGAGGGCACTGATCTGTGCTACCCTTTCCCTGTTTAGTCTCCAATCTACACATTTTCTAATTTTTTGCACATTTTTCAACATCTGTGCTCCTTCTTTTTATATGGGTTGATCCTAAATCATGTCTAAGAAAGTCTTGCCCATGTTAGAGGCAGTTTTCAGGAGCTCTGTCTGAAATACACAGCACTGTGATTTCATATAAGATGTGCCTCATAAATACTCATCAAATTGTGCTACAATACAAAACATGAAGGTCTTTATTTTCTAAACTAGTTACAGTTCAGTTTTCCTTGGCTCCATTAGTTTTGGGAATAGCCTGTGTTTGGGCTCAACTAGGATGTGCTGTAGCTGTTTCCCCTTGAGCAAATCTCAGTGTATGTCTCAGAGACGTTGGGGACTTTTGCTTCATGACACTTTCTGAGCATCACTTGTAAAAGCTTAGATTTTCCTAATAGCATGGGTACCATATGACATTTGCCGGAATACAATTATAAGATCTCTCCTCTGGTGCTTTCTTTGTTTAAGTTCTCTTTGTAGTACAATCAGTAGCTCCCAATAGCCATCTGTAGATAGTCTTCTTTGTCTTTTTCCTGGTGAAAGATGTTCATCATGTCTTTTATTTTTCAATGCTTTTCAGTGATTATTTTCTGTTTGTTTGTTTTACATTTTATTTCAGGTGTTACTTACACTCTCTGTGTAGCATACACTAGAGTCTTTTAGGGCTTGGGCTAGACAGATATCTAAGGTTGTCGAGAATATGGCACATTCAAAATCAACAAGTTCTCAGGCCCACCCTCTTAGGAATAAATTCTTTCCCTAGAAACATATCAACCCTCAAGTTAATAGACCTCTAGTGACCTGCTTCGTAACCTTACCAACCAGACAAGTTCAAACAGATTAGAAACACTGTAATGAACCCAATTTATTCTATATGGGGTTTCCAGTATAATTAGAAAATAATTCATTGTTTACTATCCTGTTTACTCGCCTCATAGAAACCAAAAACATAAAGGTAAATAGTAGTATATGAAATCAGAAAATCATTGCTTATTGAGGAATATGAAATAAAAAGGCTTCATGAGCCATCAATAGTCTATGTTAAAAGCTTATTTTATTTTTGCTGTGATTTGGGTCAGCCTTGGCCTTACTACCTTACCATATTTTACCAGTGACTTTTTATTTAATGTTTTCCATACATAATGTCTTTAACTTAGCCATTTCCTTTAATAATTCCAAAAACAATTTTAAAATTTTGTCAAAGTGCCCTATTGTAGAGGCTTGATAGAAAAAACATGAGTGCTAGAAATTATATATTGTGTCAACATGCTATAATTATTTTTCTGAGTTAATATTTACATGGTGATTATGCACTTAAAATTTAAAGAACAATATTTCATCATTTTGTTTTTTGATTTCTAGTAATAATATATGTTGAAACCAGCTTCTATTTATTAAGCTCAAATATTTATGTTATATTCTGCATTTTTAAAATCACAATAAAATTATGATTTACTTAATTATTGCTTCCTTTGCTTAGAACCACAATCTCATTTAGTCTAGAATGACTTTGTATTGCTATGTGGCTTCAGCTGGCCATGATACACTATTCCTGTGTGTCCACCTACAAAGTATTAGGATTGCAAATACGATCGAGGACACATAACTAGAAATCTAACTTTAGTTTATGTTCTAATGAACTTTACCTCTCTGAAGCTTGGAAACTTTTGAATAGTTTAGTTACTTTTCATTTTTTCCCTCTGTTATTTGTCTGTCTGTCTGTCTATCTATCTATCTATCTATCTATCTATCTATCTATCTATCTATCGATCTATTTATTATTTTGGGTCTGGGAAATGGATACAGGCCTTACACATACTAAGCACATGCTTTTCTATTGAAATATAATCTCAATTAATTTAAAGTTTTCTATGTGTCTAACCTAATATGATTTTGAACTTGAAGTTCAACTTTCCATATTGTGCCATGCTTAAATTATTCAATTGTTTATTTTCCCACCCAAGTATTTTAAACTTTAGTTTAAATATTGTATGATTATTACTTTTCAAGATGCATGACTGTGCCTACTTTACATTTCTATCCTATGATATTTTCCCAATTAGTTTTACGATTTGAATATTTAAATCAATGTTACTGTATTTAGATTTTTACTCATTTCTCTTCTCTCAGTCTCTCTAACGTCTGGCCTCTGCCTCCTGAGTAATGGAATAATAGCTGTGCCTAATTACTTTATGCTTTGATAATTTTGTTCTAACCCACACATGCACACAGGCATAAACACACAAGCACACATGTATACACACACAAACAAGGACACACATGCACACATGCATATTTGAAACACCAATTATCTCACATCAAAATAGAAAGAAGCACTTGGCTTCACTGGTCAGTTTTAACATTTGGAAGCTCTCATTCTGAAGTAACAAGCAGTATAACCTGCAGGTCATTGTTGCTTAATGACTACACTTTACTGAGGCTGTCACTCTCTGTCTTTTGAATCATGAGAATTGCAAAGTTTTCCAATAATATAGCAGTTTAAGGACCCAGAGAGAAATAGATATAAAATCTTGAGATAATTTATCTAGTGTCACCTAACTATACAAATTATCAAATATTCAAACATGGTTTATCCATAAAAATCCACTTTTGACTTTTAGCTTAATTGATACATTTATTACAGATATACCTCCATCTCTAAAAGATGCAAAGACTCCAATTATTTAATATATGTAAATATAATACATATGTATGTATGGCAGTACATCCTGTTAAAAATAAAACTAAAGTCATAGCTCATGATCAAAAATATTTATAGAGACATTCTATTATATCAAAGAATTAGTTCATACATACCATATACAATCAACTCTAGTCATTAGCTTGTTTCTAAGATAATTCACTTAGTTATACTTAATAATTAGATATACATAAATGTTCCTCTTCTAAGCATATACATAAGTAGGAACAAAAGATGCGATGTGTTTCACAATCTGAGAGGAAAATCCGTTCATTGTATTTTAAAAGCTAACTAATACCATGTGGTTCAAGAGGCAAGAAATTGTTCAAAAAACATAAGCACGAGATTTATCTGAAAATTTTATAATAGAAATGGATTAAATATTATACTTAAAGGTTGTATTTTTGTTAAAATTAGTCCACTTAGCCTATTTAATTAACATCCTTAATATTTGTCTTTAGAGAAATATGCTTGTGGAAAAACATGGGACAGAAACAAACAAACCAGAATTAACTGGATGCTAAAGGCAAAGGCAAGAACAATGTGATACACATTTTTAATATTGTTATTCTTCTTTCTTATCCCTGAAGAAATAGCTTGATGCTGCTTCTACTTCATAAATCTTTGCAATCAAACCTTTTCTGAGAAAAATTCAATTGTACAGTCCACCAATAACTTCCTGCTTAAGACTATAAACTGAGAGGATTTTCTCCTTTTTAAGATGCAGAGAAAGTGAATTACGTTTCACAAACACCACCCTCCGATTGAAAAATAAAACAAAAAGCATAAGTGTATAAGTAGGGGTCTCTGTATCTGTCTGTACTCTCTGTCTCTCTCTTCTTTGTCTTCTCTTCCTGACCCATCAATCATTTTCTAACTGATACCAGTTATGAAACTCAAGATTTCATGTGTGCTTATCAAGTCTTCTGCACAGAGCTCCATTTTTAGCAGTAATATTATCCCCTAGCATTCCCACATTTGTTGAAGTATTAGCGTTACTTCTTCAGTTCTGTCCAAGTGAAGTCTGGATAAATTGAGAAATGAGACAGGAGGTCAAACAGAAAATATTACACTCAGCTAAATCATTTAAACAATATATTCATATGTTGAAATCATGATCATCATCTAAAACAATTCTAATATTTAGGGAAAGACAGAGACAGATACATAGAGACAGAACAAGACAGAGGAGGTAGAGGAGAAAAATATTGCATCTACTGGGCACTCAGAAGAAAGAAGTTTAAAATCATTTTATTATTTTTTATGGTTCAGTAAATTCTTCTATAGAAGATAACACACAGGGAACTACATTGAATTTTTTCTTGCTAAGATAAAAATAAGATACCCATATGTAGCTTGCAATGATGGGGAAGATGAAGGTTCTAGGAAATTCTGCTTGAGAACTATCTTCTAGGTTCACATATTAATTTGTTTGATGTGTGGTGAGGTCTACAAAGGCAGACAGTTCCTTATTTATAGCATAAGAACAAAAGCATTTCTCACCACAAGAAAGAAAGCTGGAGGAAACAGGGTTTGAGTTGGCATTAGGAGAGAACTCAGTGATCCCACATGTGGTTTCTGAATAGATTACCTCATCACTGAGCAAGCTGTTATCTGCACTTCCGAAACTTTAATATCCTCATGTGTAAAATCACTATGACAAGGTGCCTAACTCATGGATACAATGTGGGAACTGTATGAAAAACAAGTATATGTAAACACAACACTGTCGGAGCCCTTGTTCCATAATTAGTGTCCTGTAACACCATTACTGCTGCATTTATATATCCTTAAATGAATATTACACATTCTATCAGAATGGAAATCCATTAGGATGAATAAAAACATAAAATAGTATACCTATTCTGAAAGAACCTCATTTTAGTAATATCTTTATTGCTAATAAACTCTCTTCTCTCTGGGGAGAGAACTTCTGTCCTTAACATTTTTATTTGCACTGAATTAACTATTACCATTACAGTTAGGAATAGTGTAATTAGAAAACAAAAGTTTGGTAAGATGCTCATTTTTACTATATTAATCCTGCCAATCCATGAGCATGGCAGATTTTTCCATCTTCTGAGGTCTTCTTCAATTTCTCTCTTCAGAGACTTGAAGTTCTTGTCATACAGATCTTTCACTTGTTTGGTTAGAGTCACGCCAAGATACTTAATATGGTTTGTGGCTATCGTGAAGGGTATTATTTCTCTTACTTCTTTCTCAGCCTGCTTATCCTTTGAGTATAGGAAGGCTTCTGACTTGCTTGAGTTGATTTTATATCCGGCCACTTTGCTGAAGTCGTTTATCAGCTGTAGGAGTTCTCTGGTGGAGTTCTTTGGGTCGCTTAAGTATACTATCATATCATCTGCAAATAGTGATAGTTTGACTTCTTCCTTTCCAATTTGTATCCCTTTGACCTCTTTTTGTTGTCTAATTGCTCTAGCTAGAACTTCAAGTACTATATTGAAAAGATATGGAGAGAGAGGGCAGCCTTGTCTAGTCCCTGATTTTAGTGGGATTGCTTCAAGTTTCTCTCCATTTAGATTGATGCTGGCTACCGGTTTTCTGTAAATTGCTTTTACTATGTTTAGATATGGGCCTTGAATTCCTGATCTTTCCAAGACCTTTAGCATGAAAGGATGCTGAATTTTGCCAAATGCTTTCTCAGCATCTAATGAGATGACCATGTGGTTTTTCCAAAAGTAATACACAGATTCAATGCAATCCCCATCAAAATCCCAACTCAATTCTTCATAGAGTTAGAAAGAACAATTCAAAAATTCATCTGGAATAACAGAAAACCCAGAATAGCTAAAACTATTCTCAAGAGTAAAAGAACCTCTGGGGGAATCAGTATCCCGGACCTCAAGCTGTACTACAGAGCAATAGTGTTAAAAACCGCATGGTATTGGTACAGTGACAGACATGTAGATCAATGGAACAGAATTGAAGAACCAGAAATGAATCCAAACTCCTATGGTCACTTGATCTTTGACAAAGGAGCTAAAACCATCCAGTGGGAAAAAAAAATAGCCTTTTCAACAAATGGTGCTGGCTCAGCTGGAGGTCAACATGCAGAAGAATGCAAATTGACCCTTTCTTATCTCCTTGCACTAAGCTCAATTCTAAATGGATCAAAGATCTCCACATAAAACCAGACACACTGAAACTAATAGAAGGGAAACTAGGGAAGAACCTTGAACATATGGGCACAGGGGAGAATTTCCTGAACAGAACTCCAATAGCTTATGCTCTAAGATCAAGAATAGACAAATGGGACCTCATTAAATTACAAAGTTTCTGCAAGGCAAAAGACACTGTCAAAAAGACAAAGCGGCAACCAACTAACTGGGAAATGATCTTTACCAACCTTACATCCGACAGAGGGCTAATATCCAATATATACAAAGAACTCAAGAAGTTAAACTCCGGAGAGGCAAGTAACCCTATTAAAAAATGGGGTACAGAGCTAAACAAAGTGTTCTCACCTGAAGAATATCTAATGGCTGAGAAGCACCTAAAGAGATGTTCAACATCCTTAGTCATTAGGGAAATGCAAATCAAAACAACCCTGAGATTCCATCTCACACCAGTCAGGATGGCTAAGATCAAAAACACAGGAGACAGCAGTTGTTGGCGAGGATGTGGAGAAAGAGGAACACTCCTCCACTGCTGGTGGAATTGCAAGCTGGTACAACCACTCTGGAAAGCAGTCTGGCGGTTCCTCAGAAAACTGGGCATGACACTCCCGGAGGATCCGGCTATACCACTCCTGGGCATATACCCAGAGGCTTTACCTGCATGCAATAAGGACACATGCTCCACTGTGTTCATAGCAGCCTTATTTATAATAGCCAGAAGCTGGAAAGAACCCAGATGTCCCTCAACGGAGGAATGGATTCAGAAGATGTGGTATATCTACACAATGGAATACTACTCTGCAATTAAAAACAATGAATTCACGAAATTCCTAGGCAAATGGTCAGATCTTGAAAATATCATCCTTAGTGAGGTAACCCAATCACAAAAGAACACACATGGTATGCAGTCACTGATAAGGGGGTATTGACCCAGAATCTCGGAATACCCTAGACACAATTCGCATATCAATAGATTTCTAAGAAGATGGAAGGAGAGACCCCTGATCCTGGAAAGACTGGATGTAGGGGAACGCCAGGACTGAGAAAGGAGAGGGGGTTGAATGGAGAAAAGAGGGAGGGAAGGGGGCTTATGGGACTTTCGGGGATGGAGGAAACGGGAAAGAGGAAATGATTTTGAATGTAAATTAAAAAAAATAAAATAAAATAAATAAAAAATAATAAAAAAAGAAAAGAAAACAAAAGTTTGTGTGCATATACTATTTATATGTTAAAATTGTTGCAGAATAATTGACAGTCTTCATTTTAAGAACTAAACAGGAAGTCAGGAAGTCATATTTATTCATGAAACCTTGTCGAGCATACGTTTGATCAACAGTGTGCTAACAGTAAGGAAAGAGAGCAGAAGCATTTTTTTTAAGTCCAATTGGTATTAATGAGTAAGTGTATTTTGTTTTATTTTGATTCTCTGTTTGGAAGGTATGATTTCACTTTATATTTTAGGGTTATGTTTCTTTATTCATTTGTCACATTTGTGAAGTTGCTAAAATTCCTGCAGAGATGTAATAAATAGATGGATAATTGCCATTATTGAACAAGTGACACAGTCATTTGTTGTCTTGTTCGCAAAGCAGCCCTTGTGGCTAAGAAGGGGAAATATGAGGGTGTCCCTGACTCACAAGTCAGAAAATAATTTGACAAATACTGTGGACCAAACACTGCTTCCCCACACAATTGAACCATAGAATTTTTGCCATTTATGGAAAGTCATGGTAAAGATTTTATTTGACCATTTAAAAACTTTTCATAAACAGATGCCGATACAGAAACTGATCAGAGCAGCAAGGATGAGGTAGATATTGGATGCTGCCTTTTCATAATTAGAACTGGAGTCATGAAAGAGTGGAGGAACTTAACTTTGAGCTCTGCATTTTCTTTTTGTTCTACTCTGAGTTACATGCCTCTTTTAACAATAATTTTATTTTAAATATTTGATTTTCATTATGTGTGAATATTCATTTGCATATTTTTCCAGGTTGTGTATATTGTCCTTCCACAAACTGTCAAAATGTCAAACTCACTGTGATGTTTAAATTAAAACCCAGGGTTATCTTGCATCAGCTTTAAATACCTTGTTCCGAAAGAGGTTAAAACATTCTGTTTGTAAATGCTTAAAACCTCATATTGTTAACATTGTTAAAAAATAATATTGAAATTGGTTAATAGCATCTATGGACACATACAAATGTTTACTGGGACATAAGATATTTTAAACAGTGACAGTAGAGAAATAAACAATAGATGTAGCTTTCAAACCTTGAGAACATTTTACAATTTAAATGGTCTGTAAAATGACAATCCCATCCTTAATATCTTAAATATGTAGCTATATTCATCCAGAGTTCAAGGTTTCAAAGGATATAGCTTGGTATAAAATACCTTGCTTGAACAGGTACATTACATAAACATAGGCAGTGTGTGCTCTCCATATTTTCTTAAGGGTCATTTAACTTAATTTAAATGTAAGAAAGGAAAACAGCTCAGGCTAAAGTTGGCAAGGTATATGTATACAACACACACAGACATAGACACACACAGACACACGCACACAAATACACACACACACACACATATATATTTATATATCTATATATCTATATATCTATATCTATATCTATCTATATCTATATCTATATCTATATCTATATCTATATCTATATCTATATCTATATCTATATCTATATCTATATATACTGCCTTTGTAGATATGAGAAAAAAATCATGTGAATGCAAGAAAAATTCAGATCCAAACCTGTAACTATCTTTTAACTATGTCACTAGGTTCAGGAAATATCTTTAAACTTGTCTTTGTTATCTATGTAATGCAGAGATTTGTTGATAAGGATGAGATATAATATGTTAAAAAATTACCTCAGAGATTATTGCTTCAGAACTTCAGATGGTGTCACTTAGTACAATTTGAATTAAGTTTGTTTTGTTTTCGAGACTCTGATGATGTTTTGAGTGCCTAAATTGACTTATAATTATGAACAATGGAGTAAAACAATCATTCTATTATGGAGGCTGAAAGGTTCTCATACAGTAACAGTTATCTTTGGCAATGTGTGTGCTCAGATATGGAAATGCTTACTGTTTATCATTACAACTCATTATGCTGAACACTGTATTCCTAGGTCAGAAGAAATGTGATAAGAAAGCAAATTCTATCTCTACATATTTAACATAAAATATGTAATGATGTGCTCCTGCACCCACACTAATAAAAGTTTATTCAACACAGTCTATCAAATCAGAATTTTTACATATGTTTCCATTTTAAAAGCTATATTATAACATATATCAGCACTAAGTATTGCTAAAATAAGAGAATGCTGATACCATCTTTGAATACTACTTAACTCCAATTTAAAAATTCAAAGATATGTAAATGCGCTGTTAGATATCTATAGGTACTATTGTGAGTTCATGTCTCTGTGTTTTTTGATAATATTCAGTACATAAATGATAATTTATTTTTAACTTTTAATTTTCAATTCAGTAAATTCTAAATTTGTTGACTGGTAGGCACCTTTACTCTTCAAAATATTTTGGAAACAAATATTTTAATACATATAGTAACAAAATAATACTGAATCTGAGTGAAAATGATACATTTAGCTAAGGTATGGGTCATTTACTTACTAGTTAAGTGGGCATAAAATCTGACATAATCTACTCATTACATTAGATTTTGTGTGTATACTGTAAAAGCATCCAGAGTTGTAGATAATAATGTTGCTTTGCTTCAAATACCCTGTCTGTCTGTCTGTCTGTCTGTCTGTCTGTCTGTCTGTCTGTCTGTCTGTCTCTGTCTGTGTGTGCATGTGTGTGTGTCTGTATGCGCACATACATGTCTGTGTAGTATGTGTGTGTGTGTGTGTGTGTGTTTGTGTGTATAATAAAAGAAAAGGAGGTTAAGAATGCAAATCAGGACCAGTAGTTGATGGCGAAAGCTCATGATTCATGTGCCAAACATATGACATGAATTTTGGACCAGAGGCAGGCAACTGAGTATATGAAAATATGGAAACATTCCAAAGGAATGTGGGACTCTGCTAAGCTTACATATGTAGGAAATTCATAGAAAATATATTTTCATTCTGAATTATGAAGATGTTATTTGAGAGATAGCCAAGTATAGCAGCAAGAGGATCTGGGGCAACTTACAACACAGAAATCGGCAAAAGACATTGAAGGAGAGACGAGAGAGTTCCTCAGAATAGTACCTATCCTCATGATCGACAGCTATCATAGGAGTTGAGTTCTTAAGAGAGTTAGGCAGCATATTAGTAGAAAAATAAATTATAAAATATATTGTTTTGTTGTAATTTCCAGGTAGTGTTAGGGTTGATTCCCAGTTTGTTAAACAGAATAACTATAACTATATATACCTATACCTATACCTATACCTATACCTATACCTATACCTATACCTATACCTATACATATAGATGAAGTGTGTGTTGGCTTAGGAATTGTTTTGTTCTTCCTTTAAAATCAAAGACTGAAACCATGTACATGTATTTTGTATTAGTACCATTAACCCTTATGATCCTTTTTTATCTGTGTTTCAATCTGAAGCGCCAAACCCCCCAAAAAAAAAAAATCTCATGATCAATATTCAGAATGGAAACAATTAATCTGTTAAGTGATGAGATAAACAGAAGTAGTGATTCTATTTTGATATTCTAAAATATGTTTTTATAATAATACAAATCATTGCTGTCATTTTTATAATGTTGAAAATATTTTTGCCATATAGATGTGACTTCATTTTTGTGCTATTTATAGGCTTATATTTTGTTTTAACTTTTTTTACTTCACTTTTTCTAACTGAGGCTTAGCATTCACTACATATTGCATAATATTTATAGTGCCCTTATTTTCAATCACCAAAGTATCAAGGTTATTGCTATTATTTCAATGTAACACTGTGTATAACCATGACTATAATTACATTATTTTATGCATGCATGTGTATGAACTGTGTGTGTTTGTGTGCAAGTGTGTGAGTGCATGTACATATATATTAATGCGTGTGTTTGAGTGTCCTTGGTGTTGATGCATGTGGCTATGTCTGGGCAGGTATATGTTCATGAGTTTGATTACATGTGGAGGTGTGAGTATACCCTTCGGAGTAGTTACTCAGTCTGTCCCTTATATTTGGAGATAAGATCTTTCAGTGGCTGATCTTGCCATGTGACCTAGGTCAGATGGCCAGTAAATTCCAAAGACCTGTTTGTGTGCCTTGTCTTGCCTCTTCAGTGATTATAGGCATGTTGATACATGCTTAGGTTTTTAATATTTTATTCAGGGATTCAACTGAATATATATATATATATATATATATGAATATATGTAAGGCAGGCTTACATGTAATACAGAGTATAAAATACACATTTTTATGCATGTTTCATATGGATATCATAGATAATACTAATGTAAAGATGAAGCAAACTGTTGCTCATGCTTCCCTTTAGTACTTTAGGATAATTTTAAACCTTTGACTTTCAGAGAAGACGACTTTGGTTTTTGTGGAGAAAACTGTCTTGAAGTAAAGAGCACAGATATATGGCATGCCATAATACATACTTGAATTTCTTCAGAAGGTTCATTATAAACTTGTTCGTCACAAATCTATACCCTTGGGGTTAAATAATAAAAGTGAAATTATCTGTGTTACAGATGGATTTTTGGATCTGATGTGTGAATGAAATGTTTACGAACAGGTATATTTTTGTAGTAGGTACGTAGAAGGATAAGCCAAAGTTATAATGAGAGTGAATACTGCAGTAATTTGGTTTTAACATCTAATAAACTGAATAAATATATTGAAAAAATACAACTATACTTATTTTTAAAATACCCTTAAATATTGTGCATGCATTTCCATGGATGATTTTTGAGTTTATATGATGTCTCCCAATAAAGAAAGCAAAACCCTATGATATCTCAGAGAATAGTTTATTTTATTTACCATATTCATATGATACCCAGAGATGATTGTGATTTGATCTTGAGCTAGCTTCTTCAAAGGACTAATTAAGTTGAAATTGGAACATCAATTTAGATCTTAAGTGCTATAACCAGGTCCTTGTTATAAATAAAAATTTACAGCCAGGCATTCACTAAGGATAGTACTAAACTCAAACTAGATGGTGCTTTCATGGTAGTCACAGACAGCACATATTCTAAAGTGGTCGCCAAATGATCTACCAGTGATCTCACATAAGGAACTCAGATTTTTTTTAGTTCTTTTTATATTGGAAATTTTATTTATTTACATTTTTTACATGTTATCCCCTTTCCTGGTTACCCTCCGCAAACCCGCTATCCCATCCTCCTTCCCCCTGCTTCTAGGGGGTGCTCCCCCACCCACCCATATACTAGTCTCTAGTAGTAAAAGACATGATTTTGTTATTTATTCTACACAGCTTATTGCAATGTGGGTTTATGAGACTTGTAAAATAATACACTAATTTTTGAGTACTTAGAAAGAGATATATTGTCTGTTTTGAATTTGTTTCTAATAAAGAATCCAAGAAACTCTTAATTTTGAAAGCTATCAATCATATAATTTAATAATTCCCAAACAACCTTGATTAATTTATCAAATTTTTAAAAATGGGAAAAGTTATCATGAATAGTAAGCACATAAGATAAATACAATACTTGTTTCAGATTCTCAGAATACGAATCATTTATATTAAAAATATCTCATCTCCAAATATTTGAAATGCAAGTGAGGAGTATCTTTAAACAAGAATATGGAAAAGATCAGTTAAAAAAAACTCATTCACAACTCTTTCTTAAGATCAAATTCTACTTGGATTTTCTGTTTTCTTCTACCTACTTCTGGTATAACCTGTAATATAGTAGCACATGGAAGTAATCTTAATGAGTTGGTAGTCAATGGGTCACTTACCAATACTGTCTGAATAGTACCTGCTTCTATAAACTTGCTGCCAAGTGAAGTCATGATGTAGTATCTTAAGACACTTGAACAGACAGAAAGTTACATTGTATAAATAACCATTCTGGTGTGTGTGTGTGTGTGTGTGTGTGTGTGTGTGTGTGTGTGTGTGTGTGTGTGTGCCATATTGTAATTGTTTTACTACATTAACACCAAATTATTACTAGTGGCTTTACACTGTTGTTGGTCTCTACCTCTCAAAATAATATAATTTCATTCATTTATAATTTTATTCATAGCTTATTTGTTGTTCACATTGCTAAGATATTATAATAAAATGCTAAGAATAAAGTTTTAATATCCATGAATTTTCTGATTTGGTTAGGAACAGAAAATATTTTCAAACATAAATACATTTTTGTGGTGACCAGGATAAAAGTGTAAATTAAATTTATAGTGGGAGCCAGTATGAGAGAAATTGTGTTTGTACATTTGAAAAAGGTCATGTCTGAGATCAGAAATATGATATCAGATTTTGGACAGGAATTGACAGACTTATAAATCAGTATGCTTCGGCATGTGTGGCCACCAGGTGTTGTCATATATTGCTGTGGGTTGGAACCAATATTAAGTCCCAGTGAGTAAAGATAATGAGGATAGTTTTTGATGAAGAAAAAAACCAAGAGGAAAAAGATTGCACTGGTGTTTAAGGACATTTTAAGAACTTAGACTTTGTTTTAATGCAAATCAATAATGTAACAAAATGAAGACCCAGTCTTATGGTCCTGATGAATAATTTCAGTATTTATTCAGAGTATTCTGAAAATGGCTAATACGTTTATAAAATGTACTTTGCAGAAACCTTTCTAGGTACTTTTTCCCAATTTTCTCACCTCAACCATCATTTTGCAGTATTTGCTAGCTTTGTGGCCTTGATAAAAACCCTCTTAAAGGATTTTTTTTGCATTTATTTTCTTATTAGATATACATTTATTTTTTATTACATATATTTTCTTTATTTACATTTCAAATGTTATTCCCTTTCCTTGTTTCCTCTCTGAAAACCCCCTATCCCAATCTCCACCCTGCTCACTAACCCACCCACTCCAACTTCCCTGTCCTGGCATTTCCCTACACTGGGGCATCGAGCCGTCACAGGACCAAGGGTCTCTCCTCTAATTGATGTCCAGAAAGGCCATCCTCTGGATTTTTTGCTATTTCTTTTATCTTCACTAAAATCACCTCATTAGCATGCCACTTATTAGCAGTTTCAGCATATGCGAGTCCTTCTGAATACTGTTGGCGGATCAATTGCCTACATGAACCTTTTGACTCATCATTTTCTGATAATGTAGATTTTCTCCGATCCTGCTTCTTTTACTAGAAATTTATGTGCATGTTACTAGTAATAAAATCTCATGCAATGCTACATAAAAATGAAAATCATTAATATCAAAGCTCATGTAATAATTATTAGTACTAATGGTTATTTGATATCAATAAATGTAGTGTGTAGGGAGCTTTATATTATTGTAATGACTTCTGAACAGAGGTCAAGAGTCTTACTGCCTAACAATTGAAACTTATTTGTTTTGGACTAATGATGCTTTTGAAAACCTAAAATTATATGGCTATAGTTGTTTCTTGTTTACTCTTTATCAAATAAACATCAGCCTTTAAGAGCATATAAAGGGGAAGTGATTTGGAATGTAAATTAAAAAAATAAAATAAAATTAAATTAAAAAAAAAAGAGCATATGCTTCTATTTCTTTCTTATTGGTGGATTATAATGTTATTATATAAACAACAAAAATTCAACTTTAAGCTATGAGACACTTCCTGAACATATTTTATTCTCACTTTTGCCTATATAAATTTATTGTTCTAAGTGTTCCTATTCATCTAAATATGTCTTGCTGTTATAAATTACTGTTTCAAAGGTCATTTCTATAATCAATATTTAGTAAGGTTTCTAACAACCCAACTCATTGAGAATGTATAAGATAATTCCATATTCATTATTAAAACCTGTTTAGTTCTAGTTACTTTTCAAGGTTACAAAAGTACTTAATCATTTTGATATTACTTTATACTACAATTAATTCATTACATTTTAGCCATATGAAAGGTTTATATGTAATAGTTAATCTCAATAAACTTGAGCAAATTAGACAAAGGAGTGTTCTATTTCAAATCAAAGATCATTTTAATCTACTAACTCTTTGCAAGATTAATGGTCCTACTAAAAATTAAACACTCCCCAGTGCATGGCATGTGCATCAAATGACCTCATTAAGTAAGAATATGGTGAACAGATGCCTCTGTGACCTGTCTCCAGATTTACTGAGTGGGGAGTGCCCTGCTTTATTGTCCCTTTGATAAACAAATGAATTTCAAGTTAGGATACAAGAACAGTATTTCTTCATAGATATTGTCTATGCAATCTGAGTATTTCCAGTGCACTTTATATATAGCTTGGCAATAAATAAACCAGTTAAACTAAATTATAATTTACTGATGAAAATATCATTTACTAATAAAATATATCTTTACTTATACTCATCAAAAATGTGAAATATATGCTTAAGTCTTTAAGTTTATTTGATGTTTGTTTTTAGATTTATATATAGTTTACTATTACACTATTTTTTCTAGAAACGGAAAATTGGTATTTATCTTAAATTTTGTAAGTACAGACACATTAAAAATCCTACCTTGTTTGAATTGTGACACGTAGTGACTATGATTGCAAATAAACTGTTTTATGTGAATACATGCATTTGTAATTATATTTAAGGCATCTAAGGAAGTTATAATTTATTTCTGTTATTATAATTAGTCTTTTTTACACTATTATTGACATTTTAGGATGCAGTAAGATGTAGCCTGTAGATGTTAAACTAGTGCTCAGGTCTTTCTTTGCTATTATTTAATGACTCTCTGATTGATAAAGTCAGAGTCATACACAATGCATTAGGAAATTAATGTTTAATGCAATACAGTTGCTTATAACTTTTCCTATTCTGTATTTCTCTTTGAAATCCCATCATATCTAAGCAAAGTGGTAGTTCTACATATTGAATTCTATTTTAGAAATATGCATAATGTATCTATGTTTAATGTTATAACACATTCAAAAAACTGTGTACCAAATTATGGTAAGAAGTGTTTCATGAGCTCACAGCTTTATAAAAGGTTTCTTTGGAGAATTTCCTTAGTGCATCTATGGAAAATAGTAATTTTTTTGGTTATTGATTTGAGTCCTTATTTGATGTTAGCATTCTGAGAGAACCACAATATTAACAATAAAATACATTAGTGGTACCTACATGTTGAGGATATTTCCTGAAAATTTTCCTAATGGAAGCTTGCTATTGAAAAATCTTTAAAATTGTCCATCCATATAAATATCTTCATATACATATAGGTATGAATAACGAAAAATAATACACATACACCCACAATTTATGCATTTTTAAATAATATATGTTATAATCCCAAATTATTTAAATGTAGTACAATTTTTCTAATTTGTACATTTAAAATACAATTAGATTATAAAATGTAATTATCTCTAATTCTTGAATGTGAGGAGTAATAATATATGAATTATAGTGTGTAGGTGAAAGTAGACTTTAATAAGAGAAGACAAGCTCTTAGTAATCGTGTCATATAGAGACATATGAAAAATACTTGTACAGTGGAAAGTATGGTAGTTAAATACTACAAATAAAAATTCTATATATTATTCTTTGCATATTTATAAAGAAGAATCGAATCTTACACTGGAAATTTCTGGGACTGGAATATAATGCATTAAAGTGTTTGCCTCACAAACATGACATGAATCCAATATCTTTGACCAATGTAAATAGAAGAAAAGGTGATTCTTTGCTGTAATCTTAGTGTTTGGGATGTGGATATGGGAGGATCCCCAGGCTTGGCTAGCTGCACTCCATCTAACTCAGTGAACTCCAAATTAGGTGAGAGAGTATACCTAAAAACAAGGTATAGGGTGACTGAGGAAGATACTTTGGACTTAGTCTCAGATGACACAAAAAGCTCTAATGGTCTTAAGTAAAATTAGATTGTTCAAGTTTTAATTTTTAACTTTAATTGGTCAGTTTTGTTAATTACTTCCTAGTTTCATTTATTTGATTATTTATTCTCCTTATTGTGTGTGAGTGTGTGTGTGTGTGTGTGTGTGTGTGTGTGTGTCCACTAGTCTGTGAATGTGCCTATAGAAGGCAGATGTTTACATCAACCCCTATTTCTGCTTTTATTTTTGAGACATTGTCTGTCAGTGAAACTATGGCTTGCCTTTTCAACTACTCTCACTGATCAGAAATATGTGTGATCCACCTTTTCACCCAAGGGCATTCACATTACAGGTATACACTAGCAGACTCAGCTTCTATGTGGGTGATAGATATCTTAACTCAGGGAGTCATAGGCTCACCCAGGATGTGAGTGCTTTATTTTTATTTTCTATATAGTAATTTAACCACCAGTGATGGTACCAGTAGCCTATATGATTTAGTAACAGTAAAAAAAAAAAAAAACAAAACAACCAAATAGCAAGAAAAGACAGTGCAGAAAAGTGAAAAACCTGGTAGGTAAAATGAAGTGGAAATAATCATAGTATCCTTTATAAAATAGCAAACTCCTAGAAATTTCATATTTTTGCTATATACATGTACACATGAAAGAGACAGAGAGAGATACACACAGAGAAAGATATATATATATATATAATATATATTATTTATTCTATCAATTTGTTATTTCACAATTTATGTTGTATCATGTATTAAGTGGCAAGGATAGATTTTCATCACCATAAAACTCTAGTGGACTTTACATGGTCAGAAGCTATGGCAGGGCTAATTCTGTAATTTTCTCAATTATCTATTTTTATCAAATTATTTTTATGTGAGTAAAAATTAATATGATTTCTACACACACACACACACACACACACACACCACACCACACACACACACACACAGACATACACACACACATACACACATGTATATCTGCTTTGTGAAGAAATTTTATATATTTTGTTAAATTGTATTCTGTAGTCTAATCATGCTGTAAAATATGATGCAATACAGAAGTATAGTAACATTTGCCTGATCAAATGCCACCAAAAAATGACAGCTATATTTCTACTTTTTCATTTCAAAACTGATTGAATTATATTGTGCTAAAAGTACTGATTATATACTATACTCGTTCTTAATAAAAAACATTTGATGTGACTAAATATATAGCTACATTCAATGGAGAAAATATTCAGGAACTCAACCAAATTAACAAAAATTTGTGTGTTATCTACTTAAATAAATATTACTGTCTAAAGCAAGTGGAAGCCACTAAATAAAAGTAAATTTCTGTGATTTATTAAGAATTAATTGATATTGATGTGCCCTTATTGTTTGCAATGGTTGATCGTTCTGTAGAAGCAGAAAATATAAATTATGTATGAATGAAATATTCATCCAACCTTGAAAATCCTAAGACATTTAGGGTTGAAATACCTTAGTTATCAATGTCATCTCCTTCTCAGTTTAAATATTAACTCTGAATATTAATGACAAGCCCGAGTTGTCCTACAAAAAGAGAACACTTCTTCCTTAGAGGAGAAGCATATAATGTCATTTTCCACTTTGCTACAATTCAAATCAATCACCTGGTGGAAGTGCTCCAACTTTTTGCCCTAGCCCTTGGATCTGCCTCTCCTTTTTAGAGGTATTATGAAGAGTCTTACTTAAAGGGAATGTAGGGACAAACTGAAGAACTGGCAAATACCTGAATGTCACTGTCAAAGGCTGGAAGTATATATAAACTAAATTGTATAGAGCAATCAGATTTCACATGCAGTTTTATTTGTTTTTATGACTATTTGTAAAAGTTTTTTGTTGTTTAAAATTTAGCTACTTTTCCAAAGGCTCAAAATAAACATGTTACAATTCACAGACCACAGGAAGCTCAAGAAGAAGGAGGACTGAAATGGGTGTGCTTTGGTTCCTCTGAGAAAGGTAACAAAATACTCACAGGAGCAAAAATAGAGACAAAGTGTGGAACAGAGACTGAAAGAAAGGCCACCCAGAGACTGGACTGCCTGGGGATTCATCCTGTAAACAGTCACCAAACCCTGACACTATTATTGACGACAAGAAGTGCATACCAAAATGAGTCTGTTATGGTTGTTTTTGGAGGGGTCCTGCCAGAGCCTTACACATACATACAGAGGCAGAAGCCAGCGGCCAACCATTGAACTGAGAGTGGGGGTACACAATGGAGTTGGAGGGCAGACTGGAGGAGCTGAAGGGGTTTACAGCCCCACGGGAAGAACAACAATGTCAGCCACCCAGAGGCCCCAGGACTCCCAGGGACTAAACCATCAACCAAGGGGTACACATGGTTCCAGACAAAAGTGTGGCAGAGGAATGCCTTGTCAGGCATCAGTGGGAGGAGAGGTCCTTGGTCCTGTGACGGATCAATAGATGCCCCAACTAAGGGAAATCGAGGTGGGGTGGGGGGAGGAGGTGGACGTGGGTCAGGTGGAGGGGCATATACTTGGAGGCAGGGGGCTGGAGGAGGGGTTGGGAATTTTCGGGGAGGGGGGAACCAGGAAAGGTTTTAGCATTTGAAATGTAAATGAAGATTATATTCAATAAAAAAAATTAGCTACTCTGATGACATCTTAAATAGACAAAGCTGAATGCACATAGAAACAGTCCATACCCTTTATATGATATGCTGTGCAATCCGCAATTATTACTTTTCCAACATCATTCTTCCATTGCCCCATGAATGAGAGAGAGGGGAGAATGGAGAGAGGAGGGAGAAAAAAGTGAATGAGAGATGGATAAGTATACAGACAGGAAATAGCCTAGGAGAGGAAAGGAGATGCGGGGGGAGAGGAAGAGAGAAGCCAAATTAATTTGTGTGGTAAAATAAAGTAACATGGTGACATTAAATATCACAGGCCTTGAAGAATTTATAAATCTAACACATACAAATTCAGGTCTATGAAAACCCAATATTAAAAATATAAGGCAGAAAATGAAAAAAAGGTTTATGAAGATTTGATATATCAGAGGAAAAACCTAGTTATTAAGGGAAAATACTTCTTGGAATTATAGGTAGCAATAAATGCTTAAACTGGAGGATTATTTTATTTTGTATGGATTCAAAGTGAAATTTTTACTTTTTTGTGTTTAGAAATACTTTAACAATTTTAGGGTTTTGATCATTTTTTAAATGTGTATTCTATTTGCTATTTGAATAAAAAATAATAGTTATCACAATATATTATGTAATAAAATATGAAGTCTACTGACAATTTAAATTTAGTAGTTGCATATTTGTATCTCCATGTTATCTAATAAATAACAACAGAGATCCAATGTATGGTAGTTATTTTATAAGGATAGTTTAAAATAATTATTTACTAAATGTTAAATGACTAAGAAAATCTAAGATGCTTCTGATATTTAATCATTTGAAAAAAAAGCTAAAGAAAATGGTATCAGTAAAAATAATGTGAGAGAAGCAGTCCACTAGTAGCAAAGTACTATTTTTATTATTAATTGATTGATTAATTAATTTTTTTATGCTCCATATTTTATTTCCCCCTACCCCCATCCACCCTCCGACTGTTTCACATCCCGTACCTCCTCCCCATCTCCTTTCTCAGATGGATGTCCCCACACATCACCCCACCTGACCTCTAAAACTCCCTGGGATTCCAGTCTCTTGAGGGTTAGGTGTGTCATCTCTGAATGAACACAGACCCAGCAGTCTTCTACCGTATATGTGCTGGGGGTCTCATATCAGCTGGTGTATGCTGCCTCTTTGGTGGTCCAGTGTTTGAGTGATCTCGGGGGCCCCGATTAAATGAGACAGTTGGTTCTCCTACAGGATGACCTTTCTCCTCATCTTCCCTCAGCCTTCCCTAATCCAACAACAGGGGTCAGTTCTTTCTGTTCATTGGTTGGGTGCAAATATCTGCATCTGACTCTTTCAGCTGCTTGTTGGGTAGTCCGGAGGGCAATCATGCTAGGTCCCTTTCTGTGAGCGCTCCATAGCCTCAAGAGCACATTTTTAAATTCATTAGGATTGAATTTTAATGGATTTTAATTATTTTTTCATATATAGGAGTATTTTGCCAATATATATGCATTCCATGTGCCTGGTGCAAATGACGTCAGAATAGGATGTTGGATACACTGGAACTGGAGTCATAGAGGGTTGTGAGACATCATGAAGGTGCTTCGGGTAGAAATGGGTTCCTCTGCAAAGACAGCGAGGGCTGTCCACCACTCTGAAAGCTCCTCAGCTCCTTAACTGTAAAATTCTAACCACGTGTGAGGAATCCTGAAAGGCAGGTTGTTGTTTACAAATGCGATATCAAAGTTCCCAGTACCTTACCAAAGCAATGGCCAATTGCATTAAAGCTGTCAACATCTTCACAAACTAGATGAGATGGTAAGTGAATCCATGTGAATAAATGAGATCTTCACGAAGGAGAATGTGAAGTGTGAATACATTAAGGCATCCTACTCTGCTTTAGGCAACACATATTTATGAGGAGAAGAGCAACTGATGGGACATGTATAGTCACACTGGCTGTCAACACAGCTGATGATGTGCACTACTCAACCGTGGGAAATTGTTTTGTGTATTAATTAATTAATTTGTATCTAGGAATTTTTCCAAATATAATTGATTGATATGGAAACAAATGCAGAAAAAAATTAATACCAGAATGTAGATTTGAAAATGACTAGGAAAACGACATGATTTATTTGGAAAGAAAAGACACTTAATATTTAAGACTGTCATGTAGTTAAAGTAAAAATTCACAGAAACTGGTGTAACCCAGTTGTTGGTTATGAAACTGTCAAATAAACTTAGAAGTATATCAATGGATAATACTTTATTTGAATAAACTAAATAATTAGATGGATATAATTAAATGGCATTAATCTATATGCTAGATTGTAAACATAGAGAAAGCTGAATACTTAGGTAATGACAAAGATTAGATAAAGTATGAAATTTAAGATCGAAGGTGGAAAGCAACCTTGCCCAGCATAGTCTGCGAATGTGTGACTGCAGCTCAAATGTATGAGGAAGCAGACCGACTGAGGGGTGCTTCTGGGAGGTGGAGAATGTGAGAAGCTCAAATCACTTATGCTCTTTGAGAACTGTAAACAGTTATTAAGGTTCAGTGAACTCAGATGAGCAGTTCTTACTCCCAGTCTCCTTCCTTCATCCATTTCCATCTTTCTGTCCCGCTTTCTCCCCTTCTCTCTACCCTCTTTCTGCTTCCCCCTCCTTCTTTTGCCATATCCTTTTTCCTGTTTTCTTTCTGTCTGTCTGTCTGTCTCCATCTCTTTCCCGTCCTCTCTTTCTCTAGTAAGGTAGTACTTGCATAATCACATGCCTGAGGGTAAACTGTGTCTGTCTCTGCATATAGAGATTCAGGTTGATGTCAAGTATCTGAGTATCTTCCTTTATTGCTTTATACCTATTAACAGTTATATATTGGTTTGATTATTTGTTTGTTAATTTTTAGTTATTTGAGAATTTCATGTGTCCTCATAATGCATACTCCTTCTATCTCATCTCTGATATCTAGGCACCTTTCTAATTACACACACACACACACACACACACACACACACAGAGGCACACACATGTGTGAGTGGGTAAAGATATAACTTATGGGAGACAGATATTGCCCAATACCATGTTGGCTTGGTGGGAAGTTATCTAGTTACTCCACTCACCTTATTTTCGACATAAAATAACTGTGTACCTCAAACTCATGTATTACCAGTGAGCCAAGTTCTCTTATCTGTGTGCTAAGTACCTTACACATTAAATATATCTCTAACCACTTTCCCTTTTTTTTTCCTTTACATTTTGATACTAATAAAGAAAATATATCACACTATCTATATCCATTCCTCCGTTGAGGGACATCTGGGTTCTTTCCAGCTTCTGGCTATTATAAATAGGGCTGCTATGAACATAGTGGAGCATGTGTCCTTATTATATGCTGGGAAATCCTCTGGGTATATGCCCCGGAGTGGTATAACAGGGTCCTCCAGTAGAACCATGCCCAGTTTTCTAAGGAACCGCCAGACTAATTTCCAGAGTGGTTGTACCAGCTTGCAATCCCACCAGCAGTGGAAGAGTGTTGCCCTTTCTCCACATCCTCGCCAGCACCTGCTATCTCCTGAGTTTTTTATCTTAGCTATTCTGACTGGTGTGAGGTGAAATCTCAGGGTTGTTTGATTTGTAGGTCCATGATGACTAAGGATGTTGAACATTTCTTTAGGAGCTTCTTAGCCATTCGATATTCCTCAGGTGAAAATTCTTTGTTTAGCTCTGTACCCATTTTTTAATAGGGTTATTTGGCTCTCTGGAGTCTAACTTCTACAGAAAATGTGGGATATTTACATAATGGAATACTACTCAGCTATTAAAAACAATGAATTCATGAAATTCTTAGGCAAGTAGGTGGATATGGAAAATATCCTAAGTGAGGTAACCCAATCACAAAAGAACACACATGATATGCACGCACTGATAAGTGGATATTAGCCCAGAAGCTCAGAGTACACAAAACACAATTCACATATCAAATGATGCCCAAGAAGAAGGAAGGAAAAGCCCCTGGTCCTGGAAAGGCTCGATGCAGCAGTGTAGGGGAATACCAGGACAGGGAATCTAGATGGGATTGATTGGAGAACAGGGGGAGGGGAAAGGGCTTATGGGACTTTCAGGGAGGGGGGAACCAGGAATGGAGAAATCATTTTAAATGTAAATAAAGAATATATATATATATATATATATATATATATATATATATATATATATATATTAAGATTAAAGATTATACACACACACACACACACACACACACACACACACACATAAATATACAGGCACAATGACATTTGATGTTTTGTTTACGCATTGATATTTTATATAATATAATCAGTCCTCTTCTCAATACTTACTAGCTGAGTCTTATTTTCTTACATGATTTATATCAGTCTTTCAAACCAGGATGGACTTAGGTATACATTTAAGAGCTCAGTCCTACCAGTGCTTGCTATGAAAAACTGAAATAAATACCCATGGGCACAATAGCTCATAGTATGCAGTTTGCAGAAGTAGGCTAAAAGCCAAGACAACGTCAAAACAAGCTCTAATGTAGATGTATCTGTGATACCTATAATCAGCTTTGGATTAGAAGCTTCAGATCTACTTTTTGAGATTTTTTTTTTAAGTTTTGTATTGAAAAATCAATTTTTCCCTCATACAACAGAACCAAACCATAGTTTACCTTTTCTCCTCCTCTCTTTGTGTCTCCCTCTGCCCAAGATCCACTCCCAGTCTGTTTCCATTTCAGAAATAAGTAAACATCTAAAGAATGGCTACCAAACAAGACAAGACAAGACACAATAACACAAAGTAGAAGCCTTCATCTCGAGGCAAGACTAGACAACCAAATAGAAGGAAAAGAATCCCAAGAGCAGGCAAAAGAGTCAGAGATGCACCACCTCTTGCAGTCATGCAGCCCATAGCAACATCAAGCTACCATCCATAACACATATGCAGAGGACCAGTATGGAACCATTCAGGCCCTGTGCTTGACGCTTCAGTCTTGGTGAGCCCATGAGAGAGCTTAATTTTCCAGCACGTTAGAGAAATTTGAGTGGATATATATGACACTACAAAATGTCCAGCATGTAACCACCAGCTTGGTCCAAACATATACTACCTGAGATGATTGTAATTTGTTATTATTTTATAAATTATTTTATTTTATTTACATATTTGATTATTAAATTCCACTTGAATTTTGCTTTAATGAATCTTGCTTGTCATTAAAAGCATGCCTTAGACTCCAGGGATTAAAAATCTGAGACTTATTTTTCACAGTTCTACAGGTTAGACTTCTGAGAGATCAGAAGCAAGGATGGAAAGGGCCTGTTGATGGTACTTTAATGGCTTGAAAGTGATCATTTCCAAATTTACTTGGCAAGATCAGGATGAAGAAGAAAACATTCTCATTAGCTCTGATAAGGCACATATCTCAATGGTGAAGGCTCTGTGAGTCTGAACTATACCTAATGCATATACTTCATATCAAACACTGTACAGAAATAGAGAAATATACAATAAAACTCATAAGTGTTTTAAATGGAAGCACACATAAAGAAGAAACTTTAACACATCCGAAACAATTATGAACTTTACTGATTGTGATGATGAAGTTTGAAGCTAAGATCATGACAATATCAGCATTTTCAAAAGTAGTTAAATGAAATTATAATTAGTATTTCAAGGAAAATGAACTGAAAGCATTCCTTTCCAGCACTTTTATGGGATTCTTTAAGCTGACAGTGCAGTTGGTGCAAAACATAATGAGACTCGGACCCTTATAATTTACTAAAAAAATAAACTTACACAAAGAGAACGTTCTTAGTTTCTTTCTCATGCTTTTGAATGCTTTGCAAAGTAATTATTTAAAGCTTTAACTTGCAAAAATTGTTAGAAAATTGAGCCATTTATTTACTTATTTTTTTTACTGTTTCTTTTGTGCATATTTTGCTTTGTCTTGCTTTCTTATTTCAGGTCTCTGTTGCTCTGTCAGTCAAATTTGCAACGTGCCATTTCCTCCTCTGTTATCTCAGTAAATATTGTATGTTTGAAATTTGGGTTGGCTTAACTTGATATCATTTTCCTTACTTTATAAAGAATAGCAATTCCAAGATAAAGAAGCTTCTGATATTTAATATTATATATAATTAAAAAGCAAATTTTTTTAAATACCTGCAAGAAATGTATAAATATTGAAAACTGTCAGCACTCATAATATAGAACATTTTCATGTCCAGCAGAAATGATTGTTCTGCTTAAATTGGTCTTTTTATAATTTTAATACAGCAAACTGGGCAGAATCCCATGAGGCCTCTAGGCTTGCAACTTTTCCACCCCACCCCCTCCATAGTTAAGGAGTGTTTAGAGGGAAAGGATGACTCTTATTTGCAGAATGAGGACATTGATGTTCAATGTAAGGTGACTAAAACTTGGGGTAAATTGTTGAATGTCATTTTTTTCCATTGTGAGAAATTGTTTAAAAGAAAAAGAAGGGATAACAGTGTAGTGAAGTCAGAAAAGTGAAATGTTGAATCATTTCTACCATAAGAAGTTCTATGATCATTACTAAGCTGTTCCCCTTGACTTCGATTTTCAGCTAGCACATTATTTTTGTCTCTGTAGTAACATACTTTAAGTGAAATGCATTGTAGATTTTTAAGACATGGAACAAATATAGTAATTATGTACTAAACAACATTAACCATTAGTTTTCTTTTTCCACATATGAATCCCAGAGATAGAACTCAAATTGCCAGGACTGGCAGCAGCTATCATGTCCCACTGAACATGTCATTGTCCCTCTTTACATTTTGATAATCGTCACTTCCTCAAGAAAACCTTTCAAAGTTGAAAATGTGACTCTTCAGGTGTGACCTTGTAGACCTTCATGAAGTCTATTCATATGTGACTTGCTCTCATTTCTCACTCCAGTCATAGATTCTTATGGTTAAGTTTCTTTGATTAACATGAGTCAGAAAACTTGAATGTCAGTAATTTCATTAATATATTCTCGATTGAGTTAAAAACATATTGGAGTCATTCTTAGGAGGATTATTGCTGTTAGCATTACTATTACTGTCATTGTAATTAACTACTAGAGAGTACTTCAGAATACTTCATTTGCAAGTAATAGAACATTTCATAGTATGATTTCATGCAGTGTTTTTTGAAGGGATGAATTTCCTCAGGAGCGTAGGTAAAAGAAATGACTAGAATCTAACCACTCTCCAGATGAAGGATTACATCCCCAGCACATCTTTTTTTTTTTTTTTTTTTTTTTTTTGGTTTTTCGAGACAGGGATTTTCTGCATAGTCCTGGCTGTCCTGGAACTCACTCTGTAGACCAGGCTGGCCTTGAACTCAGAAATCCACCTGCCTCCACCTCCCAAGTGCTAGGATTAAAGGCGTGTGCCACCACCGCCCGACTTCCCCAGCACATCTTGTCACTGAATTTCTCCATCTGTATATGTTCTTAGGTTGACTTATCACTTGTTTGGATCCTTCAGCTTGTGTGAGCTCCTCAGTTGACTAATCCAGACTTCACTAGTGTATAACTAGGTTTCTTGTCACATTTTACACCAATAGTACACTAGCCAGATCTGCTTGTCAAGTTTAATTAACATTCTGGGCATAATTTCAGGACACATTGTTTAGTGTGATGTAGGATGCCAGCACATCCATTCTGTGAGACTGTGAATGAGGATGACGATGTGGAGATATGGTACTGGTCATCTCCATAGTTCCCATATAATGAAGAAGAATTAATTCTCAGGCACTAATGTTTTTTTTTTGAAAGTTATATCACTTCATCTACAGAACAAATCTATTAAATTTCAATTTGGGAACAAATCTATTATTCAGAATATGCATTTTATTATAGAAAATTACAGGAAGAAATTAATTTATTATGCTTTTATGGAAATTGTATAAGACCTTCAAATTTAATTGAATGGGCTTAAATTTCTTTAACTGCAAATCTTAAGAGAAGTTAATAGTTCATTTGGAGAATAACCTTTTTCTGTGGATACGCAGTACTTTCTCAGATGACTTAAGTTTGACAATTAAATTAGAGACAAATCATCTAGTCAGTCATCATCTTTACTGTAAATATGATTGAAAGTGAGAAACCATTTTTGGAATGCAAAGTACTTGATCTGGAGGAGAATGTTGTTTCCTAGAATCTGTGAGAGAAAGGGGCAAAATGGTTTTCAGAATGTCCTGGGTAACAGTTACATAAAGTAATGAGCTCCAATTTCCTAACATGCCACAACGTAACCAGATAACAATTTTATACTTTATAACTCAACAAAATTGAAATGTCAGAAATACTTATCATGAATTATTTATTAGTTTCTCAAGACACATACATGTGTACTGGGGAACACTACACAATTTATGTGTGCAGGGAAACATCATGTTAGCCCATTCATTTGTATGATTTTCATATCAGTGACATTTCATTTAAATAAATACGTTTTGAAGTGAGTAAAAGCAGGGAGGCTGGTATGACTTATAGCAATACCGATTGATTCTGAGCTATTGGAGCGCCTTCTGTGACCAGGAAATAAAAATAAGAGTCGCAAAACAAGAGTAGAAAAGGGACTTGTGACCCAAAATTAAAATAATGACAGCTTGGGCAAAGGCTCTTTCCACCTATGAATCAATAACTCATTTTTCAGACATGGGTTCTATTTAAAACCCATTCCTATTGTAAGAGAGTATATAATTTCCAGAATTGCAGACACATGATAGGCAGCCCTTAAAATATATAGTGTGTCTTATGTGGCCAGGCAGGTTCCTCCCCATTTGCTACCCATGTCCAGTAGTGTTAACAGAATGTTCTTAATACACTTTCTGGTGATTTTGAAATGTGAAGGAAAATTAAATTTGCTTCATTGTGGTGAAGTATAACATCAGAAACTAGAATTAGATGTGTGGAAATAGGAAAATATTATTAGACATTTTGATACAAATAATAGTAGTCATGGTAATAATGAAATCTGACTCATAAAATAAATTAAATGTTAACTGAATCAGAAGATAAGAGCAAGGAATACAGATTTGTATTGAAAGCTATGCACTTTTTACTTCAAGAATTTTACAGTTTAAATTTTATAAATATAAATAAAAGTGATTTCCTACATCATGTTTATTTTCATAGCTTTATTGAATGCCCTCATTTCATGACAGTTATTTAATAATATTGTTATAAAATTTGTTGACCTTTAAATCCAATGATCATTATAACTGTCATTTGCTGAACATATCTAACATTATTAAATATTTTCAAAGACAAGAAATAAGAATTACTTGAGTATTGATATTGCTGGCTAATATTTGTGGGTGAGATTTTTCTTAAACCTTTTCTGCATAGTCACTGGGTTTAGAAAGGACATATAAGATGGTAAAAATAAAACTTCTATAGTGTACTGAGAATATACTCATCGAATATGCTCTTCTGTCTTTGGCTCCTGCCTTTATATGTGGATTCTACGGTTTAAATAATTTGGTCTGTTGTGTGAGATATAAACTAATGACACTGAGAGCAAGAAAGAAGTCTAAGACCATGTGTTCATGTTTTTTGTTTTTCTGATTTTTTTTGTTTGTTTTGTTTCACTGAACCTGCTCTGTATCAGAGTTCAGTTGAATTTACTCTCTCCCCTTATGACTTTCAATATTGTCTCCATCTAGTGGTTCTTTAGAACAAAGAGGAGGCACAGCTCTGGTGACTGTCCCCCTTTTATGCCCCATTCCCATTACCTTGTGCAAACATTCGTAATTAATCCCTTTGTAAATAAGGTGTTGTCTTTATTTGAGTCTGCCATCTGTTCCCTTTTGGGAACATGCAGAGTTAGAACATTCTGGGTCACAGGCAGGACCAGACATGCAAAGAGATAAGAAACTTTTAGGATCATTACATAATATACTAAGGATATATCCCATCTGGACCACAGCAGTGAAGTTTAAAGTAGAAGTTGATAGGGTTCACCTTGTTCTTTGGAAGGTTGAAATGTTGACAGTTCATTTAATATCTCCCCTAGAAAATGTGGTCTTGTGTATGATCAATAAAGTGTGTGATACATAGGAAAATAATCTAACTGAGCAACATGTAAAGCCTAAGTCGTGTTCTTTGATTTATTCATGATTTCTGAACCAACGTATTTGAGTCCATAAAAACACTCTAAATTTACCTTGAAATATAAATCTTATAAAGATCCTTATATATAAATCTGAATAAAGATTTAAACTATAGCTATATATGGCACTACATGATGTCATATTAAATAGAAGAATGATTCTAATTGTGAATGAAATGAAGAGCTCTCAAACAGATTTAAGTCAGTTTAAGAATCAGTCCATTATGAACAAAATTAACAACTATCCTTTTGATGAAATAATTTGTGACCCAATATAATTGTCATGGAAATATAAATGAGTCAAGGCCAAGACAACAAACTAATATATTTTATAATTATAATTTATAGTGGTATTGAATGTATTACTATATACTATGATAAATTACATTTAAATTTTAAGTATATTTATACATGTACATTTATAATTTTAATTTATGGGTTATAGGTCTATCATATCAGAATAAAGTCTCAATGTTTTTATATCAAAATTATACATTAGGAGAAACTCCAAAGTATGGATTCTATGTTAGGCAGGATTACATTATATAGAAGAAGGGAATTTATCTCTCTATATGGAAATATCTAGGTAAGTTTTCACAGGAATATTTGAAATCCTTAATATTCATTCAAGGATTGACTTTTTTCTTCCCATTTTCTCTCTCTCTCTCTCTCTTTCTCTCTCTCTTTCTCTCTTTCTCTCTCTCTTTCACACACACACACACACACACACACACACACTCACTCTCTCTTCCCCTCTATTCTATTTTTAATCTCCTTGAAGGAACATTTTATACCTTCCATACTCAGTGCTGCCCTTGGAGACATTTTGTATATCATGGAAATTGATATTTATTTGAGGACTTGATTGTGATATGATTATGATAGAAATATTTTAAAAGGCAATGCCAATAGTTTACCCTCTAAAGGAATATTTCCTTAATCACTTCTTTCTAGCTAATTTTTCTACTCTCAAATTTATGATATAATCAAAATATAATCACTCTTTAGCCTGAATGTTCTATTTCCTTCATTCTAATGTGTTTATTCCACGTCTTTATCACTTGCACATTGAATACATAATGATAAATCAAATAAATACAATGTTTTAAAGTTTTTGTTGTTATCAGATCAATCCACTTTGTTCACTAACTATTAAAGAATCAA
Source organism: Tokudaia tokunoshimensis (assembly GCA_036184795.1). NCBI lineage: Eukaryota > Metazoa > Chordata > Mammalia > Rodentia > Muridae > Tokudaia > Tokudaia tokunoshimensis. The sequence continues at coordinate 68,166,767 of BTHU01000015.1, forward strand.
TGTTTCAATGTAAAAATCTTATCCCCCAAGGACTTTGTCTGTGCCTGTGACTTGAGTCTCCACATATCTGAAATCTACAAAAATGTTCTCTCCTATATGTTTATACATCTTTATTGTTTCTTTTCTACATTTTCTTCTTCTCTACAGACTTTTCTCTCTATTCTGTTTTTTTTTATTCTTTTTATTTTTTTGTAATGTGCATTTTACCTTTCTGGCCATGTTTCTGAAGGTTACCTAACTCTATTTGAATGGCAAGATATGATAATTTTACTTCTGAGTTTATAAGCTTGTACTACTGTGCCTTGAATAATTTAGAAATCATTGATTCTATTTCAAAAGTCAAGAAAAATTAGTACAGCAATGTGCCACAACATAAACCTCACATGGTTCTTCATGGGAGGACTGGGGGAGGGTTTATACTCCTCTGCCTTGTAGACCTTTCTATCCAAGTGCTGTCCTAGGATCTGCTGCCTCAGCAGCAACTGGAGGCTTATCAGAAATTCAGAATATCAGGTCTCACCTCAAATTCAATAATTGGCACATGTATTTAAATAGTTTGCAGAAAATTTGCTGTCTCCTGACCCACTTGTTAAAATAGGCGATTCAATAAAGCACCTTGGAAATATGGATTTGGTGAGTAAAGTGATAGTCACAATTAAGAAAATTTGCCTTTCACAATTGCAGCAGAACATGTGTGTGCAGATTCGAAAGTTACTAAAGTAAGGCTTGTTTTAATTTTTCTTTTGTCTCCCTGTTTTCTGTTTTTAAGTCAGCTGTTTCTTTAAATTAATAAATATTCATGGAAGCTGGGGTTGTTGCTCAGTGGCAGAGTCTATGCTCAACATGCATAAAGTTTGATTTCAATCCCCCATACCCAAAATTCTAATTGAAGAAATAGCCCCAACAGACTCTGCCATTAACTTATTTTAATATTTTTAAAAATGCTATATAAATGCGAGTCATAGATTTGGGAGCTTTGCTTTCAATTAGATAAGATTTAGATTCTAGTTTCCTCTGACTATATTGTAGAGTGTGTTATATGACATGACTGTTTGATAATACAGTAATAAACAAATGCTGTCTGTGTCTTTGTATGTAGTTTTCAGTAACAGTTGGGAAAATGTGATAAGAATGTCCGATGCTCTTAATATAGAATGAAAATGGATTAGTTTATGAGAACTTTTATCCATGGGCCATTGAAACACTCTCTCTGAAACACTGATAAATAAATTTGGAGGAAAAAAGGGAGAAAGTTCTAAGTTATCTGAATTAAATTAATGGGAAGATAAATGTTAAAAGATTTGTTAAAACAATTTATGTTGTCTTTATTTTTAAATATATTTTTGTGTTATTCCTTTCAGAAATTTACATATGTCTGCAATTAATTCCAATCATCTTAACTCCCATTCTGGTGCAAAGTGCTCTCCATCCTCCAAGTTCCTCCTCCTCACTGCTTCTTTCATATCAGCTTTTTTCTTTCTAGTTGACCCCAAAATGTCCGATTAGTGATTTCTGTACATGCAGGCTTGTTATCCATGGAGCATATTTGACCTACCAAGGGCAAACAGCTGTAGAAAACTGATGCTGGCTCTCCCAATCTCTAACCCCTGTGACTAACTCCTCTGCTAATCATGGGCACCCTAGAGCTCCTCCTCCTGAAAGATAACTGGCACCTTCTCTTCAGGTCTGATATTGGCAAACACTACTGTGAATACATGAGTACAAAGGTCCTGTCAGGTCCACACTCTTCACATCAGTTTTTCCCAAGCTCCCGACCTTACTTACCATCATTCTTTCCTTTCTTCTGAGATGTCTCCTGAGACTCCAGTAGAAAGTAAATATAAATCAATAGAGATAATAAATTGAATGAAGGCTTAGGAGAGACTGGTCTTTATCAATGACAGGAAGAAAAGCTGTGATCCTGCCAGCTGCTTCCTTGCTGGAGGTTTCTTATTTTATCACTGACTTAGTTATGACTCTCAATGAGGAAAGGAGCTTGTTTATTTATTAGGGGCTAGGGCATGGCCGTGTCTCCAGTTCATCTAGCTAGTGGGTTAACAGTAACAATTATATGCTATACTGTGATTAGTCTAAATAATGATATGCTTAGAAAGTCAGCTAATCATTCTTTTTTTTAAAGATTTATTTATTTATTATATATAAGTACACTGTAGCTGTCTTCAGACTCATCAGAGGAGGGAGTCAGATCTCATTACAGATGGTTGTGAGCCACCATGTGGTTGCTGGGATTTGAACTTAACCACTGACTGACCTCTCCAGCCTCTCAGATAATCATTCTTAAAGACATTTTAAAATAACTGGTAGGGTAGGGTCTGGATTGTAGGCCACACATTTTGTTGTTTATTTTTTTGTTTGTTTGTTTTCTTGTATTCTTTTGTAAGTGACCTAGTATCCAGACCCATGGAGGGATTTTTAAAAGAAGAAATTAAATTTCCCTTGTGCATCCATAACATTTTATTCCATAGAACGAGTCACACATCACCCTGCCAGATGGAAGACACTGCCCTGTTAATACTCAACTTCATTCTCTTTTGTAATGATGTGGTTATATAGTGTTGCAATTCTTATCTACAACTTGACACATGTATTGATTCTCAGCTGTAGTTCTGGCTAAAATGACCTTCATGGAAGCTGCAACTTCAGCAAGTGTTGTCCGAAGCCAAGTATCATTAGGATGCAGTTGCATACCCTCAGGTTTAGGTACTAAGAGCAGAAAGTAAATAATGCAAGGGAGAATTTAAAGGCAGCTTACAAAGTGCTATATATTACCAAATGAATGGTCCACAGAATGGAAAAAGTGCACTTTGTTTTGTTTTCAGGGTTTCCAACACATTCAAATTGCCTCTTTACACCTGAAATGTCAGTAGCCTATACACTTGTCAAAAGGGAAATCTTTTTGTTTTGTTTTGTTTTCTTCTCTTTTTTGTTGTTATTACATTTTTTTCTGTAATCTTTCTTTTTTTTACACTCCAGTCTTCATCCCCCTCGAGGTCTTTCCCCCAACCATTCCCCATTCCATACTCTAAGCCAGTCTCCAAGAGAATGTCCTCACCCCTCCACCCCTACCCCAACATACCTCCCTAGGGCCTCAAGTCTCTCAAGGATTAGGCACATCTATATGTGTCCCCTGCTGTATATGATGTGACCTCACATCAGCTGGTGTATTCTGCTTGGTTGGTGGCTCAGTATCTGAGAGATCTTGGGGTTCCAGGTTAGTTGAGACTGCTAGTCTCCCTATGGGCCACCCTCCTCCTAAGCTTCTTCCAGCTTTTCCTCAATTCAACCACTGGGGTCCATGACTTCTGCTTATTAGTCCTCTCAGAGGACAGTCATGCTAGGCTCCTGTCTGCAAGCACACCACAGCATCAGTAACAATGTCAGGCCCCAAGGCCTCCTCCTGAGCTTTATCTTGTAGCACTATTTCTGGAAGTAGCCTGTTGCCAAGATAAAAGCACCTCTGCATGACCAAATTTCTCCTCTAGCAATTTTCAGACCATCAAGATACGTTGAACCAATATCTTTTAAATGTCTTGCTTAATGTTAATCCATAGTTCATCAAGCAACTGATTCAAATTTTGGACATTAAGGTGTGACACTTTCTTACAGTGTAATAAAGCAAAGAAAGTTGTAGGACCGATGCTTCTGTATCATAGAGCACGGAGCCCACTCACACAGCATCTAAGTATCTTTCAGTCTCACATATTGGCCAGTAATTTTTAAGTTTCCATAGAATTCACCAAGGAAAGTAAAATCCTTTTGTGGGGGACAACATCCAGGATGACACTATTTCCCAAGTGTTCTTGCCTTGACTCTCTCTCTCTCTCTCTCTCTCTCTTTTCTTTCTTTTTTTTTTTTACCAAATAAGTTTTTTTCTTAATCTGACACTCTAACTCTGGATTTAGAACTTATAAATGTCTCATATTCAATATTTAATATACTATTTTTGTTAATATTATAGCTACCGATTCTCTTGTTTTCCAAACCAATATCTTTATTTTATCCTTAGAATTATCTATTTAAATGCTATATTGACTATAAAGATTTCAGAATATTCATTTCTTAAGAGCAAGTCTCAAAAGTTAAGAGCACAATATTCTATAACTCCCTCGAGTGCATTTGAAGCCTTCTTCTGACATCCATGAGCAGAAGACATGCATGTGGTGCACATGAATACATGGAGGCAAAATGGTCTTTTGCAGAATTTTAGAATAATTAAATATAAAAAATAAGATTGAAGAAATTGTAAGTTAACTTGTCATTTTAACTTGAGAACAGCCCACAGTGACAGTAACTACAATTACTATACAATAAAGGATTCTATTGCATACTACTAGTATGAATGATAACTATTAAGAGAGTTTTAGGATTTTCTTGAATTTTTAGTTGTTCATTTCTTCATAGGTATATGTTTAATTAGTAGGTGATTGGTTATCAATTTTGAGTTTTCTTGAAGTAACTTTTGAAACATAAACTCAATTTATGCCTCTCTTCTATTTTACATACTAAAGTGCATATAGGCTATAGATTAGTCTACTATTTAATTGTAAAATAATCTAAAAAATGAATCAATTCACCTATTATGACTCATGCCTGAGTTTCATCTTCATATTTGAAGTGCAATTATCATCACTTATCACTGAAGCTATATTAATTTTGCAAAATTATATATTTTATAAAGAATATATTTGTTAGAGAAATTAAGACACTAGTATGATAACTAACTCTAAAGAGTGTCACATTTAAAATCTGTTGAACTAACATCTTGATCTGTCATCCACATATCTTCACAGCTATCTATTTATTTGAAGACAGAAAAATTACCTAATAAGAAAAACAGAAGATTAGTATGTTCCAAATTGTTGAAACAATGAAGATATTGACTATCTCTAAAAATATAACTGAATACATTATCATTTGGCTGTTATTAATGGAATAGTACATCATAAAATAAAATTTTAGTGTCATCAAGACTAGATAAAAATTAGAGGCCCACGAATGGCAATTCAACTTGCAGTATTGTTTCAAATTTCTTAAAGTGATTTTTATATTCGAATTTATATATCTAATCTATAACCAAACCACATAATCAGGGGATATAAAGAAAAGTTAAATATTATATTTTTCTATTAGAACTCAACAGATGTACCATTTAAAATAAATTAGAAGTGAGAGATTAGAGAGAACAGAGACTAATGAGGCAGATATATGTCAAAGGGAGTAAGCTCAGAACATCTGTTTATGTGAATGAGGAAAGTCCTTAATTATATAAAATGGATTACCCAATGATAGATTGTTTTTCACCTTGAACAAAAAGATCACTATTACTGTTAATTTTAGCACATTTGTGAATGGCACAGATTCTTTAATTTCGTATCTATCAACAGAGCTAATAAAACGCTGGTTGTATTTAAATGCTTGGATTCCCCCTCTCTTAATACCTATAGGCTTAAAATTAATTTTGCTTTTCCTGTTTTAAAAACTCCACCTTTTTTTCTGGATCCTCTATGCAAGCATGATCTGCTATGGTGCATATGGAGAGCCTTTAGCTGCGACAAGGGAGGCTTGGGAAAATGACAACACTAGTTGAGAAGTTGCACACATTTTCAAGATTCTCAAAATTTAAAACTTTCTTTGTTCATATACAACACACACACACACACAGACATACACAAAGAAAATCTAGTGAAGTATCATTTCTTTATTATAGAATATTTTACAGTATTCAATATACTGAGCATTATCATGTTTCTTTTGAAATCTTGTTATGAAGAATTCTTTGAGCAGTACTTCATATCTCCTTGCTGACTTTATTACTACTATGCTGGGAACAAGTTTCTTTCCTATGCTATGGGCAATTGTAAGTTTCTCCTAAATTAGCATCACCTTCCAACATTCTATTCTCTCTTGATGGTGTGAAAATTTCCAAGGGTCCCCGTGAATGGTGTTATAATTTTTTTTTATAATAGCTTATTCTGTGTCTTATGAAGAACACATTATTTTTGTTTGAGGCTGTTTTTCCCAATATGATGATGTTGAACTTCGGTTAGCTTTCTGGTTCGTATCAAAGCCTGCTAATTGGCTGTGGTGAGAATATCTCTTTGTAATGTTTCTCTCTTACATCTCCATATACATGTTTATGTTCTTTTATCCCTTTCCTATCAGGAGACATAATAATATAAACAATTTTAACAATTGAGAATATAAGTAATTCCCAAATATATTAATGACTTAATGTATCAAAGTAAGATTACCTTACACATACTGTACAAATATTGTATGTATGTGTGTATGTATGTATATATGTATGTATTTGCAAGTCTCATGAAAACCAACTCCTCACCTCTTCAACTTTTATACAATGTGTCTCTGAATTGGTACAAGAGTTAGAGAAAGTTTTACACCCCAGCAAGATGGCATAGATATTAGTGGGCCAAGGCAGTGAACACTGTAAATAGAACAGAAGAGAATGTTTGCAGAGAGTTATACAACTGTATATGTGGACTATACCATTGCAGTTAGATATATAAGATGTTTCATTCTTCTTGTTTATCTAGCAGTGAACACACTGGAGGCCACAGGGACTCTATGGGGTGAATCAACACTCCCTGTATGACTGGAAGTGTCTTATCATTATCCCAAATGTCTCTTCAGTTTTATACTAAATTTTCCTCAAAACAAAAATGGCATGTCTCAGATCCTATAGACCCAGCCAGGGGTGTTCTGCATAGTACAGAGAATCATGTAAGACAGCCATGATTTAGTTTAGAATGAATGGCTTTATTAGGTTGAGCGCAAAGTAAATAAAAGAGTAAATAGCAAGTAGCTGGTAGAAAGGAGCAGCAGACAGAACATCATCAATCAGACACTCAGGACATTCCCCACAGACCACTGGAATAACCCAATTGAGAGAGTGAACCAACGTAATGTCATCAAATTGGTAGCTCACAAATATCCAGCAGAAATCAACTAGGGGCAGGGGGTGTTTATTGAGGCAGGTTGCTATCTTGAGAGATCTACAGATCCTGACAGAACATTTTGTCCTCAGATGATCTCTGCCTTCTCTTTCCTGCTCTGTAGGTTTTTTTTTAATATTATGAGATAAATAGTAGGCTATTTTTAACATACCTCTTTTGAAAATTGTTTACTTTCAGCTGTTCCCAAGGACAGTTTTCATACTACTGGACTGTGTTGCTGTTTTACTCTCTTTCTGTTACAGAAGAGGGTGGGAGTGGGGTTGGGGTAGGGACTCTGATATCAGACAAGAGGCTTTGGAGACTACTTGAAATAAATATGATGGATTCTGGAACTGAAATTCTCCCTCACCTCCCGCTTACATAAAATACTCTCAATATACTCATAATCAAATTGCCAAATTATCAGTTTTTCAGCAAAATAGGTAGGACAATTTGAAATGTGACTTGTCCACATTAAAGTCAAGAGTGAAATATGTTGGGTTTACCTAACACAGCAAACCATACATTTTTTTAAATCACATACTGTAATTAAATTATTGACACATAATAGTTGAAATAAAATAATTATTAAAAATTTCTTCTTTTTCATTAGGCTTTAAAAACATGGTTACAAAATCTTTTATATGGTGACTATGGTCTTTTAAGTTAGTTAGTTCTGCTCTTTTTCATATAATTTTTAAGATAATAATACAGTTTTCTAATTTTCCCCTTGCCCATTATTGTTATTCCAATTCCTCTCATGTATCTCCCCTTGCTATTTTGCAAACCCATGGTCTCCTTTTCTTTAATTGTGTATTCCTTAATATATAAATGTCAACTGATTGGTTCATATAATGCTACTCATGTTTTGAGGGCTGAGCATTTGGTATTGGATAATCAACTGATTTGTTCATCCATTGGGAAAACTACTTTTGCATCCAGCTTTTCTTAGCCTCTTGGTCTTAATCTTTGTCTCTGAGATCTTCTGGGATTTTCATGTTGTTCTTGTTCAGTTTAGGCAGCTGCGGTGATGAGACTTGCAGAGTACAACTGCTGCCATTTCTAAGAGACAATCAAATGTCATGACTCAAATATCAACCTCTCTACTTGGGGAATGACTGACATTAGACCTGACATTTTTCCACTGTATCCCTCAGTTTCCTTTTCTACCAAATGCTAAAGTAGTGGTTTAAATTAACTTGTACATATATGTTCAGCATTTAGATGATTTCCTGATGGTTAATTGAACATTTTGTTTATTATAACATGTCCAAGTAAGTAATTGTCTTAAGCATGTTATTTGTCTCAAACAACTCCTTCATCTCTGTTGATAAAAACATCTGATTTTATCTGTTCTTTCCAGACATATTACCACATAATTGAGTAGGGTTACATTTATTTTGCATCAGCCTAACATGTTTCCCAAGTATACACACAGGGCAAATATAAAAGTGTTAAAATACAGCTTGGTTTCATCATCAACTAGTTTGTAGTTAATCACAGTTTCAAGTAGTGACTATTTCTTGTTCGATTTCCTTTTACCAGAGGATTGTTTTATCACTATATGTTCCTCTGTGGTTTTCTGTGCACATGCACATAACTACATTTTCATGATTATTCTATGAGTTTTTAAAGGTGACTGTTTTGAATGTGGTTGAATCAAATGAATACATTGTTCAGGCAAATATAGCACTAACAAATTCATGATTTCTTATCAAATGTAACATGGAATGTATTCTCATGTGGGTAAATTGTATGTAACCCTTAAGTGGAAATTTTATATCTGATTCAAAGTTTAATTGAAGTACTTACTCAAAATTTATAATTCCTTTCTTGAATAAGTGATGGACACAATTTTATGCAAAAGACAAATATTCAACACATAATTTCAAAATATATATTGGTATATAATAATTTAAAATTATAGTGGGGTTACTTAGACTTCTGTTGATAAAATTCAACAAAATTTTGTCATTGGTAATTTCTCCTTTCTTTCTTTTAGCAATTCTCTATTGTGTAAATATTTTGAGGAAACAACTCCTAAGCATAGGTGACATACTTTTTCATTTCTTTAGCATAATGAATGGGCTGTCTATTGATCAATGTGTTTCTTTCTGATATTCTACAGTGTATGTTATTTCTATAACTTGTAAAAAAGCAATTATAGCATCACTTTCTCAATTCATTGAGTGTCAATATATGACTACATTATTTTAAATCTTAATATTTTGTCAATCTTATGTCTTGTAGTATAATGAAAACAATCTGATATTATGGTTTGTTTACCTTGTCAGTCTTTCACTGTGGTTAATGAGAGCACAAAGTTCAGGTTTAAATACTCTGTATAAATATTAGTCTTAACCTATTAAATCTACCCTTATTTATTTTATCTCCCATTTCATAGCCATTTGTCTAGTTACATAATAGGATATTACTCATCTGGACCTTTCCTGCTGTTTTATTGCGCATTATAAATTTACTTTCAATGCATTATGAAAGTCAGAACTTCAGGATGTTGTAGTAGGTTTTCAAAGCATGCCTTTTCTGCCGAAATTCAAGCTGGTGATGATTAATCAAATTATCTTTTACAAAATGTGCATTTACGTTGCTCCCTAACTATGATTCCACAAAATTAATCAGCAGAGGATGTTAGTCTTAGTCATTCTTTTTGTTCCTCCTCCGTTATTCACTTTGTATTATATTCTATGGTTTAAAAGTTATTCAAATACCTAATATTATTTTTTATAAAGACCTCATTTTCTAATTGGTTTTCACTAGTTAATATACTGAAAATTTTTAAACAGATTTGTACTTAATATAGCTTGAATCAGTAAATTAAAATAACCAAGAAACACAGAAAGTAGTATTATAAACCATATTAGTTTCTACATGAAACCAAGACCTTTTACTTTCTCTCTCTTTCTTTCTTTCTTTCTTTCTTTCTTTCTTTCTTTCTTTCTTTCTTTCTTTCTTTCTTTCTTTCTTTCTTTCTTTCTTTCTTTCTTTCCTTCTTTCTTTCTTGATGTTAGCTCTTTACAACATAGAAACTGAGTCTTGTTAAGGATTTACCTATAAGAAGTAACATCACTGATTATCTCAGGACAATGTTTTGGTGAAACATGCAATGGGCTCTTCAAGAAGCAAGTGTAGTAACTTCAACAAATCTTATATCTGACTTCACTATAGTTAAGAATTATGTAGGCATTTGCATCCATTAGGAATTTGGTACTATGACAAGTGCAGTTATGTCTTTTTTTAATTTTTTTATTAGATATATTCTTTATTTACATTTCAAATGTTGTCTCCTTTCCTGGTTCCTCCCCGCCCCACCAAAGTCCCATAAGCCACCTCCCCTCCCCCTGTTGCCCAATCAACCCCCTCCCTCTTCCCTGTCCTGGTATTCCCCTAGACTACAGCATCGAGCCTTTCCAGGACCAGGAGCCTCTCCTCCCTTTGATGTCCAACAAGGCCATATTCTGCTACCTATGTGTCTGGAGCCATGTGTACTCTTTGGGTCCTGGTTTAGTCCCTGGGAGCTCTGGGAGTACTGGGTGGCTCATATTATTTTTCCTCCTATGGCGCTGCAAACCTCTTCAGCTCCTTGGGTCCTTTCTCTAGCTCCCCCATTGGGGACCCTGTGCTTAGTTCAATGACTAAGAGTGCCCCCCTCTGTATTTGTCATGTATTAGCAGAGTGCAAGCTATATCCAGCTCCAGTCAGTAAGTACTTGTGGGCATCAATAATAGTGTCTGTGTTTTGTAACTATATATGGGATGGATCACTAGGTGGGGTAGTCACTGGATGGTCTTTCTCTCAGTCTCTGCTCCACAATGTGTCTCTGTATCCCCTTTTATGGGTATTTTGTTCCCCCTTCTAAGAATGACCAGAGTATCCATACTTTGTTCTTCCTTCTTCTTGGGCATCATTGATATATGAATTGTGTTTGGGTATTCTGAACTTCTGGGCTTAGCTTAGACACCTTGAAACAATTAAGGACAAAAAATAGCATCATCTTATCTTTAGCTTAAAGTAGAATTTATAATACCTCCTGCAAGTCACTTTTATTTATTTGTGATAAGCATATGAGAAAAAAAACAAAAAATGGGAAGACAGATTTTTTTTTTACTTATCTTTCTTTAAAGAGATATTTTGTCCACATTTAGGTGTCCAGTTGTTCTGGGCCAGGAGAGGCAGAGTGATTTAAATAAGTAAACCTCTGCAGTTTTCCTTCACGTTATGATAAAACACAGTGGAATCATGTGATTCGGTCTATGTGGTATGGCTTTCAAAATGCATTATTATGTAAATACAAATTTAGACTAGATATAAAATAGTTACAACGTTATAACTACATCACCTTGTGTCTCTACTGAAAAAATTTCTAATCTCTTTTTATTGATCAAAATTGTCTCACCTTGTAACATCATAATGAAATTTTGTTTCCACATAGTTAGAAAATCAGGTATACTATTTTTACTCACCCTTACAATTATATATAAAACAACATAAGAAATTTATATATAGCAGAATGGTCTTATTAATTTTTAATGAATTTCTATATGCCAGAATCAGCCTAGAAAGTATATACATGTCCAGCACAATCACTATGTAAGTTCATTAGGGATCAATTTTTATACTTATTTTTAGACAAGAACATTGAGTGAAATAATTGCATTTAATTTCAGAGCCGGTATTTTTATGTACATTAAGTCTGACGGATAATCCTCATATATCTTCTTTATCTTCAACTTTATCACACAAGGCTGTCCTCACCTGTATTTCACAGAGATGTAAATATGAATAGTAACAAGAGATAAGCATTTGTGTACTTTTGTGTCAGTATTAAAGCAGCCAAAAAGTTCTGAACCCCAAACCATCATGGTAGGAAATGCATTTAAGTAGGCATTTGCTTCTGGTTAAGGTGATATTTCTGGCATGAAATGGATAAACCAACCTTGGCAGAAACACTTATGAATACAAAGATTCAAGCTGAAGAAACTAAATCCACAGGATGTGAACATTTGTGTGTTGTCTTATATGTTGCAGATAACTTAGTGATGACCTACTAACCTTTGTACAGTGTGTCAGCCATTTTGTTCAGCACATAATTGATACATAAAAGGAAATAAAAGGGAATGAAACAAGTATCAAGTCAATGCTGAGGATAACTGCAGGTTCAGTCCTGAACAGTGTGTGTGTGTGTGTGTGTGTGAGCGTATGTGTGTGTGTGTGTGCATGTGTGTATGTGTGAGATAGAGTGAGAGAGTAAGCTCATATATTTATATATGTACATGAATATATATATATATGTCTATATATATGTGCATGTGTACATATGAGCACATATATGGGCATTGTATGTATCTAAATATGTACATACTTTTGAGCATATAGGTAATATATAATAATATATAGTATTATATATATATATATATAATACTATATATATATATATGTACTATATATATATATATGTACTATATATATATATATATATATATATATATATATATATATATATATGTATATATATACAAGTAACAACCAACTGTTTGAACTCCTCGGGTTTACTGCACTAAAGTACAAAGATGTTTAGTGAGATGTGCTGTAAGACATAGGTGAAGATGATTACCATCCATTGAAAGTTTACCTTCAGGGAGGATTGGTGGCTTGGCCATATTTCTTGATTCCTCTTCTGCTCCTAAACTAGAGCTTTCTTGCTGCTCTACCAGCTCACCTCAGCCACTCTGTGACTCTGTCTTTCCTACATGACTGATCATAACTCACTACCATAGGTTCCCTTGCTGTTACTTAGCTGTTGTCTACTTCGTCTCTGCCAAAGAACCAAGATTACTCCATGAACTATTTGATTTTTCATAGATTTAATTTCTTTTTTTCTGAAACATATTTCTTCTATTCTTCCTATTCTTCAGTCTATATTATCATAGCTTTTTGACGTTTTATCCTTCATATTGCATAACTGAGAAAATACCAAAATGATTGCATCAGAATAGGGCTTTCACAGTCAAGTGTCACGGATAGATAGGTAGATAGATAGATAGATAGATAGATAGATAGATAGATAGATAGATAGATAAAAACCAATTGAATAATTCAACTGTGAAGGTGTTAGATTTTAATTTTCAATGAAAATTTTTAAGTATTTGTCTGAAACAAATGTGTACTTTTTATTATAAAGCATGCATTTAAATGGTGTGTTTGATGTTTTGATTACACATGAGACAATCTGTAGAAATATTTGCCTATGTGTATAATAGGAGCTAACGATTGCGTGGTGAAATAGCTCTATGATCTAAGTATGTCAGTAGACAAATGACATACACCAATGACTTACAAATCCTACTTCGTGAATACTCACCTTGGAAGGCCCAGCCGCTCACTGCTATACCAAAGAGCAAGATGCCATGTAATCATAGAGAATGGCAAATTCTACTATTGTATAAATATAAGAACTTACATTATCTTGGCTTATCTGTCTTTGTTGTCGTTGTCGTTGTCGTCGTCATTTTTATCAATATCTTAACATTTCTCTCATTTAAGAGCAGATCCCTTGAGAATCTACTACAATGTACTCGTGCTTTGGATTTGCTTGTACTGACCTCTCTTTCATTTGCAATTGGGTTCTCTGGCCTGAATCATTCCCTACTCACTGTGGTCTTCTCTCCCTCCTATGGGCATGCATAATGTCTGCATCCTTGAGATTTTAGTTTGGTCAGCTCACTTATATGTCTTAAAGTAACAATCACATAACTTCCCTATAATTTTTTATAATGTCCTAGATTAAAAGTATTTTGATCTTTTAGATACTCTGTATGGAAGCATATCTATAACACACACAAACACACACACATTCATGCACACATATATACATTCAAATATCACAATCCCTCTCTTCATGACAGAACATATAATGTAGCTTACATAGTATATTTGTTTAATAAATGTATTTTCTTATTTTGGATTCAGCATAAATAGAAAATGAAAGGAAAGAAAATGCAAATTAATTCTCTTGCATGCATAGACAACTAAACCTAAAAAAGAAAAATGACAAAACATGTAATCACAGTTCTCCTGGTACTGTTCTTGCTTCAGTTTACAACTTCTAGATCCACGCTAAGCCACAGCCATTCCCTAACATTTCAAACATCCACTGTTTGAGAGTATGTGCTAAAATTGTATTTACTTTGTTCGAAATAAGACATGACATGTAACTAGCTTCAAAAAAATCAATAAGAACAACACTGGGTTCTGTGAATGGCTCTAGCACTTTCCCCTTCTTTAAATGGCTGTAGATACTTGAAGTAACATGTTCACCATCCCCTGCTCTGAGTCACTGTGGAGACAGCGCCCCCTGCTGAGATGTCTTGTGTAAGAACAGAAGGACAAAACTAAATAGCTTTTATAAACAAATGTGATATTTTTTTTCCACTTTAATTCTTTTTTTTAATTATCTATTTTATTTTTTTAATTTACATTCCAAATCATTTCCCCTTTCAAATGTGATATTTTAAGAATGCAAGAAAACTTAAATTATCCTGTCACAAATTTGGACTTTGAAATGGTGTGTGTGTGTGTGTGTGTGTGTGTGTGTGTGTGTGCGTGTGTGTGTGGTGTGTGTGTGTTTGTGTGTGTGTGTGAGATAAATATGCATAACCTCTCATTAGAAATAAATGTTTAAATACTCAATATAAAAGGTTCATATTTTTTAAGTTTATCAAACTATAGTGGTTTTTTATGAAGTCAGTCACAAGTGGCTTAGCTTCCTATTAAGCTTCAAATATCATTTTTAAAACTTTCAGCATAAAATATGTGGAAAGATAAATTGGCAAGTTAATTAGAACTTTGGTGTTTAACTGGTTAATAAACTGTAGATACAAATCAAAATATTTGCAGTAATAACAAAAGAGTTTTCATTTTTCATGTAAAAATATGAATGCAATTTTTGGATGGAAATAAAGTGGTTGATATGATGTTCATGTAAGATGATATTCCAACCTGATGCTCAGTTATACAAGTCCCAGTGGGCAATGTTGTGGATGTATTGTTAAATGGTTGGCAGAGAAGAGGGCTTTCTGTGAATCACACTGTGTTTGGGTTTGGAATGAATGAATTAAACCATTAATAATAAAGGAAACCCAGCAAGAAAGAAAATAAAGAAATAAAGAAAACCAGAGAATTGCTGTGCATATCATCATTTTTTCTCACATGGTTTTAAGAGGAGTTGAAATCTTAACTCTTAAGATCATATCATTACATTTCAGCATACAGTTTGCCATAAAAGTTTTAAGTTCCATCACTGAGCACACACATTCCTGTCTAGGCTTTTTTATCAAAGGAGTCATTCTTGTGGATCAACAAGGCTTAGGCACAGACTGAAGAGTGCTTTCATCGTTTTTAAGAAAGTGACGCAGCTTACTGTCTCCTAGGAAACTCAGAAACTCAGCAGCTGTAGAAAGTCCAAGTTTTACAAAACAGCTATTATTGAGGGTAAATCTTCTAAGGAACTGGTCCCTGAAATATTAACTTATTTTTGAAATCTAGTCTAAGGCTACTGTCATGGTATTCTTGAATTTTATTTGTTATAGACCAAAAATAAATAAATAAATCTGTGCACTAAAGCTAGAATTGGATGCATTCCATTTCTAGATCTGTGTGAAACTGGAATTAAACTCAGGAGACTTGACAAAAGGCTGATTATTTGAAGGAAATGACTATCAAACAAACCCTGACAAGACACAATTCTCTGAAGTACCAACAGAATAATTAATGTGCCAGAACCCTACAAGTAAATTATAAGAAATGCCCATGTATTTTGAAGTAAAATAGGTAGTAAAATGTAAAAGCAATAATACATGCAATAATTGATTTATATCTATGAAATTAAAGCTTTTACTAAATAAAAATTGGTATTATTTCAAAGAGATAAAAATGTATATACTCATACTCTTATAAATACTATATAAAAGATGAAATCTTTACAAGTCTTCTGTAGGTTAGAGTATATCTATGCAAGATACAAATATGCTAACCAGGCATGGTTTTACGCATCTGCCATCTCAGGACTGGAAGTAGGAGGCAGGAGCCTGCATGGATTATATACTAAGTTTGAGAGCTATCAGAGCCACAATATAAGACTCTGTTTCAAAAATTAAGATGATAATGATGACGATGACGATGATGATGATGATGATGACGATTGCAAATATGTCAGTTCTGAGAGGAATGATAAGAATATCACATAATAATACATAATACATTAAAGTCATATTTAGAAAATTTTGCAGAAGATAACATTTAAGAACAGAGCTACACATTAGAATTTATTAACAAATGCAAAGTTACAACAAAAATGAACTTCAGGTTCAAGCTGTGAGAAACACTATGACACTCTCTTGGTTACTGTTTTTTTTTTTAAATTCATTTATTTATCTACTATTTATTTACTTATTGGTTGATTGATTGATTGACTTAAATCCCATGCTGAGGTAGGAACTGTTGCGCAGAATATAGTGTGGAGTTCTATTAGAGAAGTAAAGGGAAACTTCAAGGGCCACCTTGGGGAGGTTAGAGTTGATCCTTAGCAAATTAGTCCACATAGTTCACACCCCTTCACTCAGTTGTATAATTTCACATTCACATGGGCTGCTTAATAGAGTTCTTCGTGATATTACAATCCTTGGATTGGGATATGTTTTGAAGTAGCAAATTTAATTATATTTGGGTGGTGGATATTGATATTTTATATTATATTTTATTCAATTATTTTTCCAGATATAAACTGGAATTTTTGACAATGTTTAAAGATAAAACCAGAAAGTAGAAAACTAAAAATAGAAAGTAGAAAAACTGTAGCTATTTATTCTTATATTTATCATTAATTGCTTTTTTCTTTTAATTATAAGTAAGCCTAAAGAAACAACAGTAGCTAAGACACTAAGTAAAATAGTGTTTGATATATCTACAGATTTCCTAGACATACCAAATCTTTTGTTGGCCAAGTCAATAGAGACTATGCACAGGTGGTTTCCTAATTGAAGAAATAGCCTATTTACTCTCTGTCAACATGAGGAAAACAACTTGCTTAGATAAAAATAATTCTTTACAATTTATCTTTATTGAATTTTAGACACCCAGATTTTAATATTGTAAAAATAAGAATACTACACTGCAATTAAAAACAATGAACTCACGAAATTCCTAGGCAAATGGTCAGAACTTGAAAATATCATCCTTAGTGAGGTAGCCCAATCACAAAAGAACACACATAGTATGCAGTCACTGATAAGGGGATATTAACCCAGAATCTCGGAATACCCTAGACACAATTCACATATCAATAGATTTCCAAGAAGATGGAAGGAGAGACCCCTGGTCCTGGAAAGACTGGATGTAGGGGAATACCAGGACAGAGAAGCGAGAGGGGGTTGAATGGGGAACAGGGGGAGGGAAGAGGGCTTATGGGACTTTCGTGGAGGGAGGAAACGGGAAAGGGGAAATCATTTGGAATGTAAATAAAAAAAATATAGAAAATAAAAAAAAAAGAATTCTAATTTTCAATACACTCTGACTAATAGGGTACTTTGAGAAAGATAGGGTGCATTGCTAGAAATAATATTTCTGCCTTGCATATTTATTTAATTCTAGTGTATCGTGTGGACAGGACTATAAGAAACAGGCAGTAGCAGGCATTATAGTAGTATGTTATGTCTGTAACCTTATCTGAATTTCACGAGCATTGTTTCAATCTGAAACATATTTTATTTGTAGAAGAAGGAAGAAAACTGAAGCTGCAAGTGTTAGTTGACATCTTCTGTTTTACAGAAGAGCATGAAGAACAGGAAGAAGAATGAGAAATACTAAGTCTGGGACTCTCAACACATTCAAGCAACACAGACTTTTCCTATACAAAGTGTGTAGACTCATTCACATAGATCCTGATATGTCTTATTTGGTGTAATAAATGATTGAATGAGAAAAAATAAACTAAAAGGAAAATTTTATACTATTCATGTTTCTCAGTCTCCATATTTCACATTACTCATAACCAGTTGGTCAAATTTGCTACTCAGTTTTGATTTGAGTATAATCAAGCTATCAATACCATTTATAACAAACTATTGAGAATTTCTACTATAGTTATTGTCCATGAAGATTTAAACCAGCACAGTATCCCTTATTCACCTCCTTATGGTAACTCAGAAGATAAGGAATTTCATAAAAAAGAATTGAACAAAGGTTGAATAGCTTGTAATCATTCATATTTACAATGACAGAATCAGAAGACTCTTTGGAACCTTCAAGGAATAACATGTGAATGGATTTCACCTTTCAAATCACTGCGAAATGTAAAATACATTTGGTGGATAATAGTAATATATTTTTAAATCCTTGCTTCATCATCAAATTTTTCATATTGTGTAACCTGGATACATTCCCTATTATGTTGTAATTTTGTGTTAAAATTTATAAACTATACATAATTTAATAAATACTTGAATGTTCATAGTATACAACGTGGGAGGATTTGATCACCGAAGTCACAGCCCATAATAGGAGAATGCTTTTGTATAATAACTATATGCAACATATCATTATGAATAATAATATAATTTTTAAAGCCTGTAAACTAAATTCATTCATTTTTTATGTGTAATAAGAATGAAATATATGCAGGCAGTGGTGGCACACGCCTTTAATCCCAGCACTTGGGAGGCAGAGGCAGACAGATTTCTGAGTTCGAGGCCAGCGTGATGTACAGAGTGCATTCCAGACAGCCAGGGTTATACAGAGAAAACCTGTCTCAAAAAATCCAAAAAACAAACAAACAAAAAAAGAATGAAATATATGATAATATCATAAAATCACATCTCCTCAATAATCATAATATTTAAATATATTATCTGGTTCACTGAGTCTTGATAATTGTAAAATCAAAACTCAACCATATACACACCAAGAGTCACGCCTTGTCTGCCCTAAAATAATGGTGGAAAGATATGGAACTGAATTTGGAACTGGATTTTATTAAAAACGTGATTTCTGTTGTAAAATTAGAAAAGTAGCAATCTGTAATAAGGTTGACCATCAATCACACAAATTTTGATAACAGCACTGAGGCCAGGATATTCCCATCCTACCAGCTGTCATGAGAAAGTGCTAAATGAAGCATCTAGTGATGAAATCAAGTGTTGCATCATGCAGATAAGGATGTCTTTAATACATGGATATGAAAGTTAACTTAGTTATTGAATTGAAAAATCAATGTGCAATTTTAATGTTATCACTGCAAATGTATCTTTGAATTACTAATTTGTTATAAATAACAATGCCCAGGAGAAAAGTCAGCTTCCTCTTTATTTCCCACTTTTGGACATTTGTAACAAAGGTAGTTTTTCTTAGAAGCTAATAATATATCTCTAAGATTGGTCTTCAATTTCCCAGTGTAAACAGCATTTTAATTCACTCAATGTTACTATATATATATATATATATGAATATGAATATGGTGTGTAGATTACAACAATTAAATAAAAAAAAACAAAAAAGTTAACATTATTATTTAAGTATATCAGGAAATATGAATATGTTGAGAACACTATTTAGAGGAAGTAAATGTAATTCTTTACAGAAGATTATGTCAAAGGTTTATTGCCCAAACAAAAATTATATTCATTACTTTACCTTTTTTTAATTGTAGTGACACATGTCATTCAGCTTAGAGTGGGCTTTGCTAAGAACAATGTAACAATATATTAGGTTTTTAATTTAACTTAGGAAAGGAATTTATTTCATCTTTTTAAAAACAATTTTATTTATTTGATATTTTCTTTATTTGCACTTCTTTTTTGAATGATATTCCATTTTATTAACAAGTATAATCGCAATAAAATAAAATATTAATGAAATATGGGTTTCAAATTTTTCTTTTTTTTCTTGGAAATTTGCTTCTTTACATTTCAAATATTATCCACTTTCTCTGTTTCTCCCCCAGAAATAACCTATCCCATCCTCCCTCATCCTCCTTCTATGAGGTTGTTCCCCTACCCAGCAACCCACTCCTACCTCCCCACTCTGGCATTCCACTACACTTGGGCATCAAACCTTCATAGGATCAAGAGCCTCTCCCATTGATGCCTGGCAAGGCAATCGTCTGCTATTTATGCTGCTGGAGCCATGGGTCCCTCCTTTGGTTGGTAGATTAGTCCCTGGGAGCTCTGAGGTGTCTGTTTGGTTGACATTGTTGTTCTTCCTATGGGGTTGCAAACCCCTTCAGCTCCTTCAGTCCTTTCTATAACTCCTCCACTTTGCTTTTATATTGGTCAGGCTCTGGCAGAGCCTCTCAGGAACAGTCACATTAGGCTCTTGTCAGCATGTACTTCCTGGCATCCACAGTAGTGTCTGGGTTTGGTGACTGTATATGGAATGGATCCCCAGGTGGGGCAGTCTCTGGATGGCCTTTCCTTCAGTCTGTGCTCCACACTTTGTCTGCTTATTTCTGTCTCTGAGTATTTTGTTCTCCCTTCTACGAAGGACTGAAGCACCCACACTTTGGTCTTCCTTCCTCTTGAGCTTCATGTGGTCTGTGAATTGTATTTTGGTTATTCTGATCTCCTGGGCTAATACCACTTATCAGTGAGTGCATACCATGTGTGTTCTTTTGTGATAGGATTACCTCACTCAGCATATTTTCTAGTACCATCCATTTGCCTAGGAATTTCATAAAGTCATTGTTTTTAATAGCTGAGTAGTATTCCATTGTGTAATGTACCACACTTTCTGTATCCATTCCTCTGTTGAGGGACATCTGGGTTCTTTCCAGCTTCTGGCTATTATAAATAAGGCTGCTATGAACATAGTAGAGCATGTGTCCTTGGTATATGTAGGAGCATCTATTGTGTATATGCCCAGGAGTGGTAAAGCTGGTTCCTCAGGTAGTTTTATGTCAGTTTTCTGAGGAACCACCAGACTGATTTACAGATTAGTTGCACCAGCTTGCATTTGTTGAAAATTATGTCTTTCTTTCCACTAGATGGCTTTTAGCTGTATTTATGAGTTTTGTTGCTGTTACTGTATTTATGAGTTTTTTGTTACTGTACGTGTATATATATATGCATATCTCTATCATTTTTCTATGTAGCAATCTATGTATGCATGTATCTATCTGTTCATTGTCTGTCTATATGTTTATCATCTATCTATCTATCTAATATCTATCATCTATAACCCATTTTTATATCTTCTACTTATCTAAGGAGACTTGAGTTTTTTTTTATTTTTTTATTTTATTAGACACTTTCCTTATTCACATTTTAAATATTAACCCCTTCCACAAAACCGCCATCCCATCCCCCTCTTCCTGCTCTCTAACCCACCCACTCCCACTTCCCTGTCCCTGCATTCCCCTACACTGGGGCAACAAGCCTTCACAGTTCCAAGGGTTTCTCCTCTCATTGATGTTCAACAAGGACATCCTCTGCTACACATGCGGCTGGAGCCATGGGTCCCTCCATATGTACTCTTTGGTTGGTGATTAAATCTGTGGGAGCTCCGGGACTACTGGTTGGTTCATATTGCTGTTCCTCCTATGGGGCTGCAAAACCCTTCAGATTCTTGGGTCCTTTCTCCAACTCCTCTATTGAGGACCCTGTACTCAGTTCAATGGTTGGCTGAGAGCATCCCCTTTTGTATTTGTCAGGCACTGGCAGGGCCTGTCAGGAGACAGCTATATCAGGCTCCAGTCAGCAAGCACTTGTTTGCATTCACAACAGTGTCTTGGTTTGGTAACTGTATATGGGATGGATCCCCAGTTGGTTTGAGGTTTTTAAGGATCCTCTTCATCTATGTTACAAGATTTTAGAACTATCCAAATAGTTATTAATTTTCATTTCTCTTATTCATCAGAGAAACAATTTGTTCAATCAATTTGTAACTTGTATCTTCAATAAATTATTTTTTTCGTTGCATGAAGCTTTGGATTCTCTTTAATCACTTTTACAGTTATTCAACATATTCCGAGCCACTGAAGAGTTTGTGTTTCTTGCTTGTGCATCTGTGCTGAATTACTACACCTGTCTTTGCACCGAGAATTTCAAAGTTCTAAGCCTTTGATCCCTTTGTAGCTTATTTTTGTGCAGTATGAATGATAGTTATATACCTTCATTGTTCTTCATATAGATATGCTGTTTTTCCAGCTTTTGTGCAAAAGGCTGTTGTTTCCAAATGTATGCTTGGGAATCTTTATTAAAAAATAAAAGATAACCATGTCTCTTTGGGTGTATTTATGGAATAACTAGTCTATCCTGGTTTATTATTCTGCATGTCTGTCTTATACTAATACCATAGTATTTTTATGATTTTACCACTATACAATAATCTGAGATCCAGTTTTGTGGTACTGCCAATATATTGCTTTTTTCTGAGGATTGTTTTGTTGATTCAGGTTATCCTGTGCTTCCACTATAATTAGAGGATTTTTCCCAAGTAACAGAACAATGAATCAATTTCATTAGAAATAGTTTTTGCAATATAGCTCTTATCAAAACATTAATGCCTGAGTGTGGGGCAAACTTATTTTGCAATTTTTTCAGTCTCTCCAATATGTTTACATCTTTATTTCAAAAGTATTTTATTCCCTTTGTTATGTCTAATGCTATGCATTTTATTTTCATGGTATTCTGAATGATATATTCACTCTCAGCAGGTACATTATTGGAATATTAGTAATTTGCAAAATATTTTATGCTGGATTGTATCCTGTTACTTTGCTAGTGTCTTGTATTTCTAAGATTTTTTTCTGGAATAACTTCTAGGGTCTTCCTGCCTGTGTGGATTCTTTGACATTTTTCTTCCTTGCTTTCCTTTTATTTCTACTCTTGTGCTATTTCTCTAGTGAAACTTCCAAGAGATGTATGTCTTACATTTTCTCTATTTAGTATAGTGTTGAATATAGTCTTATCATATCTGATCTATATTATAATGAGCTATGTTCATTTTATATATTATTTATCCATGAATTTTATCATGAAGAGTTGTGAGACTTAGCCAAGGTGATTTTGCCTCTGTTGAGATAAGCATTAATATCTATGAATGAAGCAATTGATCTTGTGGACTAAATATATTGATTTGCATTTGATGAAACATATCTGCACCTTTGAGTGAGCAGTAATTGATAATAGTCAATGATCTTTTTAATCTGTCAATTTTTGTGGCTTGCAATTAATAAAAGACAATTATTCACCCATTTGTGTGCATCAGGTCCATTGCCTAATAACTAATTTTTTTCATGTGTTCTTATGTATGGATATGTTCTGTATCTTAGAGGTATTTATTAAAATAAACATAGAATCTCATTACATGTGCTTATAAATTTTCTCTGCCATGTGTGATTTATAATTATGGTATGGATTGATGAGTCATTTATTTAATGAATTGCTTATATTTGCAGTAAAGTCAGTGTTAATAATAGCTTCTACAATAGCACTGTTTTATTAAGTATTAATTTGTTTATGATTTTATATCAAACATAAATTGATTTGTCCTCTTTTCAGGTTTCTTCTTTTAAATGTATAAATATATAGTTATTCTTTTTTTAAATTTTACTGTGAAACTCCCTTCATTTATTTCTTCTCTGAGATTTTCAGTTACCCTTAAATATATCTTTTTTTCAGTTATGTCAATTTTTCATTTTGAAACATGATTTGTAGTGAACAGAATAATACCTAGAAATAAGTGGCTATTTTTCTAAAGATGTGGCCTCATTTTAACTACTTGCTTGTTTCTATTACAGCTTTTATCAACAGTGTTGTTTTCTTATTTCAAATAAAGTTGAATCATATCTGGTAGGCTTTGCCATCTTATAATTGTGCCTCAGAATGAACTGAAAGATCTCTGTTCCTTCTATTTCTTCAAAGGCTGCAGTCAGTGCTTTCTGGGAGTTATTTTATGACACAGTGATTGCCAGATGGTATCTGCTCTGATAACTGCACTTCAGAAATGTATGAAGAGAAAGCTTTTATCAGTCTGTCACCATCGGACCTATCACCCTCAAGCAAGTAGTCAGGCTAAAAGAGCAGTGCCAACCATAGAACAGGTTCTTATGGGAGATTGACTAGTAAGATAGGACAAGTTGGAGCAAATTCAGCTCCTTTTACGCCTGAGTCAATAGTATGTATTCGTACAGATAGAATTTTTGAGGCTACGTTGAGCTTTTCGTGCTAAGAATTGGCTTCATGGGATTAGAAATAGCGGTGTGCTTGTATCTTGTTCCTTTCATGCTCCTGATTCTTACAAAGGATTGCACACTGCCTTTCATCCAATGAATGTTGTTCATTCAAACTGAACCCTTCCCGTGTCATTATGTTACCATTTTATTAGAATTTAAGGTATACTCCTGGGCTTCTAAAAGTAAATATAAAACTTCTCCAGACTAATGAAAAAATAAAAATAATAAAAAAAAGAACCACCAGTAGATCTTTAAAGTTAAAATTAAACAAAAAAATTCCCAAATGATTTTTCATAATGTGTAAACTGTAATTGAAGGTTTTCAGTGTCTTGACCTTTGAATTGGGGATAAGAAATTGATTTCATTAGAAATTGCCCTTTAAGAAGCACCAAACTTAGTTGTGTGTCTCAAAACTTAAATATACAAATTTTCATTATTTAATTGGACAAAATTCAGGAAACATATACAGCCTGTCAGCTGCCAGCAAAGATAAAATAATGACCTTGGGGAAGTGGCAAGTGTATGCAGTTATGGCTGAGAGCCACACTAACATTTTTTTCTTTGAAAATGTATATCCATATTATCACCACATAAATGATTAACAGAATATGATAAAACTTGGTAACCTCATTTTCCAAATTCGTGAAATGGGTTTCCAACTGCAAAAATAAAAAATAGTGCCATCATTTGTTGTAATCTATAAAATCAGGGAATTATATAACTTTGTTTGCTATACATGTTGGTAATGTATTTTATACTCTAACTCCCCAATGTTTCAGAGCATAAATGATCAGTTTCTCCTTCATTTGCGTAATGATAGTATAAGTATCAGTGAAACTTCTTAGTATAGATGGTAGTTGTTAGGTAGTCTTCATTTGAATTTTGATATTATCAGCTTCATAATAGATCCTGTATTTTAGCCAATCCTAGATTTTAGAGATTGTGCCACATTTTCTGACTTTCCAGAGATTTATAATAAATCATGTGAGTCAATTTCATTGTAGGCTGTTAGTTTTCATCTCTCTGCCTCTTCAAGTTGTCTCTCTACCATAGATTTTTAATAGTCTCCCTTTTTTTTTTGCATTTTACTCATTTAAATGGCAAGAAAACTGATTATATGTCCCTAGATACTCATGCTCTGTAGTGTTTTGGAAGAAACTTCTCAAGAGAGTGACCTGATACAAGCACGTTTGAATCTATCATAAATTCTCTAATAACTTATGTCTTACTATCCTCAAGATAGTTACCTTCAAATCAATGTTTCTAAAACAATGCTGGCTTAAATGAGGAATGAGTTGTCACAGCTAATATTTCATTTTGCTATGGTCTATTAGAATACTCTTTAAAAGTCGCTAGTGTTTTTTTTTCATGGTTGTATTTATAACAATGATTAGGACAGGGATAATTATGTAATTATGCACTAATGGATCTCTCAGGAATAATCCCAATGTTACAAGGGTCAACACTAATTCTTTGTTATAGGAACACATTTGTAACAAGAGCAGGGTCATCATCTGTGCCAAAAGTTTCATTTTGTTTGACTAGTGTGAAAGAGGATGCACTTTCAGCTGCTTAGATGGAGTCAAGGGTGCTAGAACATGATTATTTAGAGTTTCTACAATGACACCAGAACAAGGTCCTCTTGGACTGAGATGAGGTCTGATGAGGGCAGATTCAGAGTGCACACTTTGCTAGGGCTTCTGCTCTCCACTTTGAATAGCTCTGCTCCTAGCTGTTCCCCAGGTTTTTCTGTTTGCTTGCTTTTGAATTTGTTTATTTTGTTTTTGTTGTTTAGTTGTTTGGTTGACTGGCTGGTTAATTTGTTTCCTTGTTTGTTAGTTGGTTGGTAGAATTTCTGTTTTGAATTTTTTTTTAATTCCCCCCAACATGGACAACTGATTTGGTTGTGAATTTCCTGTGATGTGAGGAAGATATTAGGAAATCTAGGTAATAGACAGAACCGCTATTATGACCAATGTAGTATTACCATAGTATTCTGATATTTAACACAGTTGCACACTTTAAATTTTATTTTCTACATTTTCATATTATTTGAATGAGTATGAATGTATGAGTGTGTGTGCATGTATGTATGTGTGTGTGTGTGTGTGTGTGTGTGTGTGTAAATATCTGAGTATAAAGGACAGAGGGCATTTTGAGTGAACCAGGCCTCTTCTTCCAGCATGTGGATTCTATGGATCCAGCCCAGTTGATCCAAGCATGGTTGCCTATAACTTTACCTGATAAGCTATCTTAGCAGGCCTCTTTAACAGATTTATATTTAACTCAACAACATCCATTGCTAGTTTTCTCAAAGACCTTTGAAAAAGAGACTATCACAAGAATTCTAAACTACTCCAGTTTCTTCCAAACATTTGTAATCACTTAAAGATGGATTAGGGCGTCACTTACTGGGGGTAGTTCTCCTTATTGTGCTGTCAGTTCAGTTTAAGAAAATGGTGTCACCTCTGCTCCTGATTCTCAGTACCATGCTTCTCATTTGAATTCAGCACGTGTTGAGGAACTCATTTTCAAAGATCAATTCATAATTTACAGAAAAAAAAATCAGAACGACTTAAAAATAAAATCATATTTTCAGAGTCTTTTTAATAAGATACATAAAAATGTCAGTGTTGTACTATTATTTTTAAATAGCCCAGGTTTCAAATACTCTGCGTATTCAATTAATTAATGATGGTGTGATATGTGTGTTTCACGACAACTATAACTGTCATAAGAACACGTGTCTCTAACTAAGATAGGTTATATTTTGAAAAATTTATCCCCATAAATGCATCATTTTAAGAATAACATTTTAAACATTTCAAAGAGTACACAGTGTCTTGTACCAAGGATCCAAACGATTTGCTCTCTGTAATAATTTCTGCTTCTATAGGTTTATTTCAACACACTTCTTAGAAATAATTTACATAAAGGAATGGTTAAATTATGGCATAGACATACAGAAACAATATCTTACAATCTTGCCACTTGTAATGTCGGTAGATGTGGAAAATACTATGCTATGGAAATAAATCATTGTTGCTCTACAATTATAAATCTAGACCTTTAATATTTTTATATGTTGTATGGTTTTCTTGGTTAAAGGATATTATTTATTAGAGCATAACCTACAGTTAGTGATTTAACATTTTGATGGGTGGGTTTTTGTGACAGTGTTACTTTTATTTGTTTGATTTCAAGTCACATGTGGTCAATGATTGTGGTTCATTTGATCACGAAGTTAGACAAGTGCCTATCATTACTAAGAGATTCTAAAACAGTTCTAGTTCAATTAACAATTGCACCAATGGATGTATAGTTTAAAAATTGTGCCTTCTGTTTTGTCAGTATTATGTTGTTGTGGTTCTAACAATGTTGGGGAATGAACTCAACATTTATACTAGGCACATGTTTGCTTAGTCAAATCTACATATGATATTTAATCATCAAAATTGAAAACAAATATCTGGTTAGGAATGAACTTCTTGATATTCATCAAGAGTTCAAGAGAGAAGCAAGGAGAAGAGTTAGCCGTTACTAAGAATTTTCTTCCAGAAAACCATCTATTACTTGCTATTAATTCGCAAGTCATAGAACAGAAAATTATGATTAGACTTCAAAATAAGCCAATTAAAATTGTCTCAAGGATTGGTAAGGTCACCTTGACATTCTGGAAGATGAGCTATACATCCATGAACAGTTACCATTTCAGAAAGTGACTGTGGATGGAATTTTAACAGAAACAAAGTAAAGAATGACCAACCCCCCATTCAATTACTATGGGTATGAGCTGCCAAGCATATAGACTTACACTGAAATGAAGGCTGTTTCTTATTTTTTCTTCTCTAGGTTTTCCCTCCTTACCTCTCCTTTGTTTTTATTTCTTTCTCTTTTCTCCATATGATTCTTAAAATCCCCTGCATTCCTGACAAACATTATCTTCCACACAAATGTTTTATGATGTTCAGTCTGGGCACTTCCATTTCCCTCCATAATTTTAATTGAATTCTTAGATGTTACTCCAACCACCCTCAGTTTTCTGTGCTATTAGCTGTTGAAAATAACAAAATATGTTTAATATCAAGTGTCTCAATTATATATCTATAGCTCCATTTTCAGTGGAGAATACCTATATAAAGATAACTATAACCTTTGTGATCACTCTCCCTTTGTTTCTAGCTTCTGCTCTCATTTATGTCACATTTTATTTTTGGGCATATTGTGCATTAAAAAAGCTAAGTTCTGTGTTTTCACTGAGTGATCATGATATTACACTTGAACTTCAGAGTCTAGATAATTGGACATTTTCTTTCAGATCTAATTCTCTTTTATATGTTCTCCTTAGCATAATGATTACTTCAGAGTAATACTATATTCCTTTTCTCACTTTAATTAATGTCACATCTCAATTTTAAGTGCTTGTTTTCAGCCCCAGGGTACTAATTTCATATCTTGTTTCTTAAATTAGCAAACTATAAGCTCAGATTTCTGGTGGTTATGATAGTCATACAGCGACTTTGTGTCTCCATCAATAAGAAGAAATTAGGGCTTTAATGAAGGACATTTTTGCTATTCCATTAAGTATTTGACTTTAAAAGAACTGTAGTATTGTTCATGGGCCTAAGTTGCTTAATAAGAAAATAAGTGCTTGGCAGCTAATATATTTGTGGGATGACTAGAGTTGTTATTAGTTTATAAAATGGCAAAAACTGTATGAAACTACTCACATATATCTCAAAATATTTATTTTATTATCTATTTTAATAAACCAATATAAAAAATTTCACAATTTTCTAAGAATTAAAATATGAACTAATTATTTTTCATAGATGATATTATCTAGGAACAAAAGAAAAGTAAATTCTTTAGAGACCTCTTGTTAACATTGTATCTGAATTTTAGACATAAATGACATATATTTCCAAATATGACCAGTACATAAAGAAGTAAGTACTTTTACACTGGTTTTTAACACTGACTGTCAGCATAAATAAATGACAAGTTCTACTCTAGTGTTATTTTTCAAGTATAAGGATTCTTAAATGCAATTTTGGCTCTGTTTTTGTATTTATTTTCAAAATCCCATTAGGATTTGTAGCTGTCTTTGTCCCTGAGCAACTCAGTGTTTGACTTGTTGCCCAGTTATTGTGAGTGTTGTAAGAGATCCCTCATTGTTTGGTAATTGCTTTAGTTTGTGGCTTTGTTTTGAAAGCAAGTGATCTCAGTTTTATTTATTTATTATACGCCTTTGTGGAAAAAATGGAAAACTCTCTTGGGTTTCACTATCTTTCACAACACCATGATGATACATATAAGTTTACTAAGATGTGTTGATTCTACTACTATTACCAGTCAGTTGAAAAGATATCATTTGGTAGTTAAAGAATAACCATAATTTAACTCAAAGCATAAAATTTAGAATATATCCAGCATCAAACTAAATGGAGAGAAACAGCAATCCCACTAAAATCAGGGACAAGACAAGGATACCCATTCTCTCCCTACCGACCAGTATAATACTAGAAATCCTAGCCAGAGCAACTAGACAGCAAAACGAGGTCAAAGGGTTACAAGTTGGCAAGAAAGAAGTCAAAATATCACTATTTGCAGATAATATGCTAATATACTTAAGTGACCCCAAGAATTCCACCAGAACTCTTAAACCTGATAAACAACTTCAGCAAAGTGGTTGGATATAAAATTAATTCAAGCAAATCAGTAGCCTTCTTCTACTCAAAGGATAAACAGACTGAGAAAAAGTAAGGGAAACAACACTCTTCACAATAGTCACAAATAATATAATATACCTTGGTATGACTCTAATCAAGCAAGGGAAAGATCTGTATGACAAGAGCTTCAAGTCTCTGAAGACAGAAATTGAAGAAGATCTCTGAAGATGGAAAGAACTCCCATGCTCATGGATTGGCAGGATTAATATAGTAAAATGGCTATCTTACCAAAAGCAATTGACACATTCAATGAAAACCCCATCAAAATTCTAACTCAATTCTTAATAGATTAAAAAGAACAGCATGCAAATTCATTTGGTATGGCAAAATATCCAAGATAGTGAAAACTATTCTGAACAATAAAAAAATTTCTGGGGCAATCAGTATCCTGGAACTCAAGCTGTACTACAGAGCAATAGCGATAAAAACTGAATGGTATTGGTACAGTGACAGGCAGGTAGATCAGTAGAATAGAATTGAAGAACCAGAAATGAACCCTCATACCTAAAGTCACTTGATCTTTGACAAAGGAGCTAAAACCATCCAGTGGAAAAAAGACAGCATTTTCAACAAGTGATGCTGGTTCAACATGATGTCAGCATGTAGAGAATGCAAATTGATTCATTCTTATCTCCTTGTACAAAACTCAAGTCCAAGTGGATCAAGGACCTCCACATAAAACCACGTACACTGAAACTATTAGAAAAGAAAGTGGGGAAGAGCCTTGAACACATGGGCACAGCAGACTATTTTGTGAACAGAATACCAATGGCTTATGTTCTATGATCAAGAATTGACAAATGGGACTCATAAAATTTCAAAGCTTCTGTAAGGCAAAGTACACTGCTAAAAGGACAAAATGGCAACCAACAGACTGGGAAAAGATCTTTACCAATTCTACATCAGACAGAGGACAGAAGCTAGACTCCTGAGAAACAAATAACACGATTAAAAAAAATGGAATACAGAGCTAAACAAAGAATTCTCAACTGAGGATACTGAATGGCTGAGAAGCACTTAAAGAAATGTTCCCATCCTTAGTAATCAGGGAAATGCAAATCAAAACAACCCTAAATTCCACCTCTCAATGGTCAGAATCGCTAAGATCAAAGACTCAGGTGACAGCAGATCCTGGAGAGGATGTGGAGAAAAAGGAACACTCCTCCATTGTTGGTGGGTTTTCAAGCTGGTTGGAAATCAGTTTGACTGTTCCTCAGAAAATTGGACATAGTATTACCTGAGGACCCAGGTATACCACTCCTGGGCATATACCCAAAAGATGCTCTGACATATAACAAGGTCACATGATCTACTATGTTTATAGCAGCCTTATTTATAGTAGCCAGAAGCTGGAAAAACCCAGATGTCCTTCAACAGAGGAATGGATAAAGAAAATGTGGTAGATTTATACAATGGAGTACTACTCAGCTATTAAAAACAATGATTTCATGAAATTCTTAGAGAAATGGATGAAACTAGAAAATGTCATTCTGAGTGATAATCCAGTCATGAAAGAACACACATGGTATGTACTCACTGATAAGTGAATATTAGTCCAGAAGCTTGGAATATTCAAGATACAATTCACAGACCACATGAACAAGAAGAAGGAAGAACAAAGTGTGGATGCTTCATTCTTAGAAGGGAGAAAAAATACTCAAGACAGAAAATAAGGAGACAAATTGTGGAGCAGAGACTGAAGGAAAGGCCATCCAGAAACTGCCCTACCTGGGGTTCCATCCCATATACAGACACCAAGCCCAGACACTATTTTGGATGCCAAGAAGTGCTTGCTGACAGGAGCCTGATATAGCTGTCTCCTGAGAGGTTCTGCCAGAGCTTGGCAAATACAGAGGTGGAGGCTAGCCAACCAACCATTGGACTGAGCATGGGGTCGCCAAAGGAGGAGACAAAGAAAGGATGGAAGGAGCTGAAAGGGTTTGCAACTCCATAGGAGGAAGAACACTATCAATCGATCAAATCTCCCAGTGATTAAACCAACAACTGAAGAGTACATATAGAGTGACCCACTGATGCAGCCAGATGTGTAGTACAGGATGGCCTTGTTGGGCATCAACAGGAGGAGAGACCCTTGGTCCTGTGAAAGCTTGATGACCTAGTGTAGAGGAATGCCAGGGCTGGGAAACAGGAAAGGGTAGGTGGGTTGAGGAGCACCCTCATAGAAGCAGGGAGAGGGGGATGGGATATGTGGTTTCAGGAGGGGAAACTGGGAAAAGGGATAACATTTGAAATGTAAATGACATACAATAGAAAAAGAACAGAAAGAAAAATAAAAGAAAATGTGAAGATAGGTGACTACTCACAGTCATTACGGGTAAATAATATTGTGACTAAAATAGAGTCTTTTTTTTTTTAATGAAAAGCGAACCAATATTGAGTGAGTGGTATTTTAAACATTCTACTAAAGTGGTTTTCGGGGAAACAGTGTTCTAGTGAATTTTGTCCTAATGTTCTGATTTTAAGTATCTGACAGATGCTTGGTATAAACTTGTTTCTGGGAGAGAGTTTATTAGTTATACATGCTGATTAAGAGGAGTTCTTGCTATAAAATATATATTATCTAATTCAGCATAGATAATAAAAATTGTGATTTTTTTAAAGAAAATGATAATTTAAAAAATGTTTATTACTATTTGGAAACTTTTACTAGCTTTTCTTTTCTTTGTTTTTTGGTTCCTCTAGCGCAATATTTCAGATGAACATTTCATTAAATTTTAATATTGTGATTTTCAAAATCTTAGTACTTTCCCTATATAATGATTTAAACACTCTCACTTGTCAATGATGATTCTTAATTAGTATAAAAAAATCACTAATCTGGTTTTTTTTATTTCCTTTGTTTCTTCTTTTTTGTATAAAGCATTTCTCTAGGAATAATGATTGAAATTTTATTCATGAGAGTGATATAATTTGCCGGGCGGTGGTGGTGCACGCCTTTAATCCTAGCACTTGGGAGGCAGAGCAGGCGGATTTCTGAGTTTGAGGCCAGCCTGATCTGCAGAGCGAGTTCCAGGACAGCCAGGGCTATACAGAGAAACCCTGTCTCGAAAAACCAAAAAAAAAAAAAAGAATGATGTAATTTGAGTGCTGTTAGTAAAAGTAGTTCTACTCTACAGTTCGTAATAAACTCTAAATATTATTAAGAATTCTTTTTGTCATAATGTTCCTTTTATGTATTATAATGATTGCTTGAATAACTTTAATTATTTATTGAATTTACAAAATTTGATTCATTTCTATTCATATTAGAGAATTAATATATGTCAAGACATGATTAAGAATACAAAGTATAACTACTTATTTATTATGCTCTGGGTTAATCAAGGAAAAGAAAAGCCCTCTTTTAGTCAGTTTCAGTAGGAAGGGATCGATCATGTACTATATCTAGCTTACTGACATGTTTAAAGGGCTGATAGTAAAGGCTATATATAGGCTGAGCCTGCAGGAATTCCTGCCAGGATCATGCTGTTCAAGTGGCCTATGAACAGCCTTGCTGCCAGCTTCACGATCACCCAATGTGATGAAGAGAAGCTAATGCCATAGTGTCAGACTCCTGATCAGACCTCTTTCAGAAGTGCTGAGGCAGGTTGAAGTGAGAGGAAACATTCATTGAGCTCAGTCCAGAAGGGATTTCTATTAGGTTTTAAGAACAGATAAAAGTGTGAGGGGATGAGCTCAGGAGAGCAAATAGAGGGTCACCAAGAGGATTTGGTTCACAGGTTTTGAGAGTAAATGAAAATCAGTCAATGTTATTAATTGAGGAGGTTGGGTAATGCATAGATACAATATGCATAACCTGGGCTAAACACTAAGCCAGAAGAATTTTCTTCTGGGATTGTCCATGCATAATTTAATAATTTCAGAAATCAATACATAATGCTATATTATGTTAGTCATTGATTTAACTTCTTAATATGATCTGATAAGGTGACTATATTAAATTACTCATGAAAACTATGAGGAAAAGTCCCTGGAACACCACATAGCATATTCAGCCTCAGTCCGAGTGACTCAATTTAGGACCATAATTTTAGTAACAGGACTGAGTAAAAATAGATGTGTGTACCTTTTTCACAATGAATTATTTATCTTTGTATTAGAAATGTATCACCACAATTATTCTGGGTAATAAGCTATCTCAATAATTACTGGCATAAAAGAACAGCTACTTACTTTTTTTATTCTGTGTCTATAATACATCTGTGTGGTTCTTGGCCCAGATTACCTTCTCTCAGCTGTGCCCGCCCAGACATCGATAGTCCCTTGTCAGCCTGACTGAAAGCTGGCTTCTGATAGCTCAATGTATTCATTTCTTTCATTAATTTTTTTTTCATAATTTTTCTTTTCATTAACTTTTAGCTTACAATTTTAATACAGTTGTCTATTCTTATTCCTCCCACCCTCAGAGAGAGAATACATGATGCTCTTCTTAACATGACATCAAATATGGCAATGTAGTGGCAGGAGTTCAAGAGGTTTTGAGTCATTCTGGGGAAAAAATTCTGACATCAGAACTGGCAGAAACAAAAAACAACAACAACAAAATACTAAATACTAGACTTGAGAGACATGAAATAAGCTACACCTAGAGAATAGACTGCAAATCTGAATTGTTCCCCACCCACTAGAATCTTGTGTATACAGTTGATTTTCCTTAATGCTACAATAGTTTGATCGCTATTGTTCTCAACAATAAAATTATGCCATTGTGGTGAAATGTAAGATTTACAGAGTATGTTCTATTTGAAAGTTCTGCACTGTGCTTTAAATACTGAGAAATGACATCTTCAAATGTTAACATAGATTTTGTTATCTTTTATTTTTTAAAGTCCATATCATGGTCTAAAATGATAATATATTGCTTAAAAATATCAACCTTCATGTTGTTGCAATGTATGTTAACTTTTTGTTCTTTATTGGTGCTGGTGTTGAAGTTCAGTGCTGGAATATATGCACACCGTGCATGAGGCTTTGGAACAATCCTTAATGTTGTATATATCACTTGTTTTGTTTCCTATTATTTTTTCTGGCAAATTTTCTAATGTATTTTGTTGTGAAAAGGGAAATAAGATTTCAATTTGCATTAGGTGTTTATGTTAATTAAAATTACTCTGCAATAGGTACTATAGCATAGGTAACCCCAACTTTACATTGAGGACATGGAGAAAAATTATTACAGTTTCCTATAGTGCCCTGTAAACAGTGACTACATGAATGCTAAATGCATTCTTAGACTCATTGACAATTTTGCCCTCAAAATTAATATTCTTGTAATTGCATCATATGGATTATACGGTTGTATGTTGTTATGACTGACACAATATATAAAATTATTGATTTCTAAATTATGAATTGAGACAAATCATAGAGAACAAAATTCAAAGTTTAACATTTTAGACCAACAAAAATAAAAACCTAGGGTTCTTTTAGAACCAGAATTGTGGTGAGAACAGATATGTACACACTGATATTTTTCAGTTTTTTTTATACTGAGTGAAATTTATACCATACATATATAATATACGTTTAAAGTACAAAAGGGAGAATAATCGTTCAGACATGATTACAGATATTTATGTTGAATGTAATGAAATGATGTATATTACATAAACATACTTGTCATTTTTTCGGTGATCACCATTATCAAATTATTAAGCACATCAGATAATTCTTTAACTGAAATAGGACAAATTCAATGTAAAATGTTAAATTTTAATTCCAGATTTTCATGGGCTTAGAAATTATGCAGTTTATATATTCGTATTATTCCTTGTGAACTTTTAGAAGAAAAATTCTCTACAGCTAATACATTATACAGATCAGATATGTATGCCCTTCTGGAAATCAAGAGGCCTTGATACAATTGACAACACATTCAGAATCTTAAAAAGGCTAGGACTTTGACTTATAGATGGTATATTCCTGTTTTATTCGGGAGAAAAGTAGATAATTAGAGTCTCTGAAAAGTCCCTGAAAAGACCAGGTATATTTTGTTCCATATTTTAAAAAAATGTGAACATGATCAAATGTCTAGTTGTGGAACAGGATATTAATGGGTTTCAGAGCATTTAAATCAAATATAAAAGCTTGTAAGAACTAACCTGTTTTGCTAACAATGGAATTGCCTTCTTTTATACCATATTTTCATATGATATATACAATTCTATAAACTTTGAACACAGAAGATTAAGAAAGGAAAATATTATGGTAAATAAAACTTGGATAATGTCTAAGTCTGTTTAATTAACATAAATTATAAAATGTTATTTTATAGTTCTTTAAAGTTGTGAAGTTTTGGTTGTAGTGCTGATAAAACTTTACATTATGAAATGGTTGTTAAAAGTTTTGTGTAACTGAAAAATTAAGAAATAAGTGTGTTGCTCATCTCAGAGTGCACACATAATTTTATGTATATGATGAAAAATAAAATACTCATCTAAACTCTTTTCTGAAGATATTTCTATCTGTATTAGCAGCCTTTAATAATATCAAATATGTAGTATGTTTACATGTGCCAGTTGTAGAACACTTGCCTTACATAGACAAATCTGTGAATTATTATAAACATTCTTATCAATGGTTGGCTTCCATAGTGTCAGATAATTATATTAGGCTTCTCTCTTCTATATTTCCTCACAAATTTTCAAAATAAAAGTGTAACGTGGGCCTAGAGATAACTTAGACAGTGAAATCAGTCATGAAGCCTAACCATCCAGAGAGCCTGAGTCTGATTTCCAACACCCATATTAAAAATTAGATAATTTTCTCATAGATTGATGTATTTATTTAATTTACATCTCAATATCAGCCCCCTTCTTCTCCCAGTCCCCATCTCTAAGATCCCCATTACCTCACCCCTACTCTTCTGAGAATGGGAACCCCGCCCCCCACACACACACACTTAGAAGCATCATTTGCCAACCATTGCTTGCACATGAAATCACTGGAGGACTAGTGCACCCTGTCCCACTGAGGCAAGATAAGGCAACACAGTTAGGGGAATGGGACCCACAGGCAAGTAACTGATACAAAGACAACCTCCACTCAAGTTGTTGGACCTACATGAAGACCAAGCTGCCCAACTGCTACTTATGTGTGGGGCCTAAGTCTAGCCCGTGCTCATTCTTTTGTTGGTGGTTCAGTATATGGGAGCTGCTAAATGTCCAAATTAGTGACTTTGTTGGTTTTCCTGTGGAGTCTCTATTATCCTCAGGTCCCTTAATCTTTCCCTCAACTTTTCCATAAGACTCCCTGAGCTCTAGCTAATGTTGGCTGTGGCTGTATGCATCTGTTTCAGTCAGCTATTGAGTGGAGCCATTCAAAGGAGAGTAAATCTAGGCTCCAGTCTGCAATCATAACAGTGTCATTAGTAGTGTTGGGTTCATTCTTGTCCATGGAATGGGTCTCAGTCACAGAGGGAGAAAAGGCGAGAAAGAATATTTCCTCAGGTTCTATGGTCAGGCAAACTAGCCTTCTTTGTAAGCCCTAGGTTCAAATGAGAGTTACTGATTCACATCAGAAGTTGGTGGTTTCTAAGGAATGACATTGAGATAAACTCCTAGGCTCTGCACATGCTCATAAATATGCACAGAACCTCATATATGTACATGTACCTAACACATATAAACAACCCATCCACCTACACATATATGCTCACACATGTTTAATCAAATGAGTATATGCTACAGTTGAATAATATTGATAGTATAATGCCTCCAAATATAGATAGACCAAGGGCATCTCCAAAGTAACTCTGACTGCCATATGGTGCTAGGCAGCTCTATTGTCTGAGACCCAATATGTGATGAATCTCTTGTCCTCAAAGCCAGCCTGATGTGGAAGTATAATGTGGAAGACTTATACGTATCATCAACCAGCATACAACATAGCCTTGACCTCTCTGAACCATATAAATATGCATATATACATATTCATATATACATAAATACATATATACATAAATATATTTCACATATAATGCATTTAATAATCATATATGCACATATAAATTTATGTAATATACTTTCATAACCATAAACACATACACACATAGATAGATGATAGATAGATAGATAGATAGATAGATAGATAGATAGATAGATAGATAGATAGATAGATAGATAGATAGGTAGATATTCTCCCATTCCATCTCCTGCTACCTCCCTTCTAGCTCACCCCATCCATTCCTCCATTTCTTTTCAGAACAAAAGGTCTCCCATGGATGTCAACCAGACATGAAAAGATCAAGTTACAGTAAGCGAGATGCCTCCTCTTCTATTAAGGTTAGATTAGGCAACCCAGTGAGAGGAAAGGGTCCAAAATTCAGACAGCAGAGAACGAAACAGTCCCTATTCACAGTTTGGTGTTTCTCAGGAAAAGCCAAAATCGATCATATGTTAAAACTAAGCAAGACTTTCAGTAGTGGGACGAGGACACCAACCCAGCCACAAACCTTTGATCTACAATTTGCCATATGTACAAGATACACTAGGGTAAAGATGTCACATAACTTGGGGAGGTAGCCATCCAAAGACTGGGTCAGCTTGCAATCCATGCCAAGAAAGGGAACCTAATCCTGACATTGCCTGGAGGGCCAAGGACCAGAATCTGGATAGTACAGTGATCTGAGATAGAAAAATTATTCCTAATGATATTCTGCTATACTAATAGATTGGTGCCTATCCCAGTTTTCATCAGAGAGGCTTCACCTTGCAATTGATGAAAACAGATGCAGAGACTCCCAATCAAGCATAAGTCAGAGATTGAGGAATCCTACAGAAGAGGGGTAAGAAAGATTGTTGGAGCCATAGGGGTCAAGGACACCAGAACAAAGCTTTTCCTCATAGGGCCTTACATAGACTGAACCATGGAGTTTGCATGGGCCTGACATAGGCCCTCTGCGTGTATGTTACAGTTGTGTACCTGGGTCTAGCCTTAATCACAAAGATTTTTTTTCAGCCTCAGAAAAATGGCATCCATTGTCCCTGTAAGTTGCAGAAGGATCCTACTTTCACAGATTCTCAATTAAAGATGTCACAAAACATCCATCATTGTGCCTTCCTCTAAAACTTCACAAATCAGCTGTCTAACTCTTTGTATTTCTTTCACAATTCTCATGTTTCAGTCTCCCACAAAATAGCCTAATAATGTCTTAGTACTCGACATTATTTTCCAGCCCAAAATTCAGAATGCTTCTACAATCCTCTCCGAATCAATAAGATCAGATTAATCACAGATAAGCCCCCAGTCTCAGTACTGACTACTCTTTGCTTTGTTTCTTGTTGATATGCTAAAACTAGAGATCAGAAACTCGCACAGGAAAATTTGTACAATCTTGCAGGTTACAGTCCATCACTGAAAGAATGTAAATCAAGAACTGAAGACAGGAACTTTTGATTAGAAGCCAAAGCAGATACTATGCAGCAACGTCGCTGCATTACTTACCTACTTGCTAACTTTATCTTCTGCAAATATATATAAAACATAGACCCACTTGCCTAGGGAGGGAAGAGCCCATAGTGGGTTAGATCCTTCCTTGGGACAGACCAATTCTTGTCTAGGCATTTCTTTTCTTTTTTTAATATAATATTCATTTATATTTCAAATGCTAAAACCTTTCCCAGTTTCCCCCCTCCCTGAAAACCCCAAACCCCTCCTCCCACCCCCTATCTCTAAGTATATGGCCCTCCATCCGACCCACTCCCACCTCCCGCCTCCTCGATTTCCTTTTGTTGGGGCATCTATTTATCCTTCACAGGACCAAAAGGACCTCTTCTCCCACTGATGCCTGACAAGGCATTCCTCTGCCACACTTTTGGCTGGAACCATGTGTACCCCTTAGTTGATGGTTTAGTCCATGGGAGTCCTGGGGCCTCTGGGTGTTCGACATCAGTGTTCTTCCCATGGGGCTATAAACCCCTTTAGCTCCTCCAGATCACATTCCAACTCCTCCATTAGGACCCCATGCCCAGTCAAATGGTTGGCTGCTAGCAAAGGCTCTGACAGAACCCTCTCTGGAGACAACCATGACATGTTCCTTTTGGTATGCACTTCTTGTTGTCCATAATAGTGTTGGGGTTTGTTGACTGTTTATAGGATGAATCCCTCACAGGGCAGTCTCTGGGTGGCCTTTCCTTCAGTCTCTGTTCCACACTTTGTCTCATTTATTGATTCTGTGAGTAAATCTAGGTTGGTGTCAAATTGGAAGCTGGCGTTAACTATGACACTTCTTATTTCAGCTGAAAAACCTCTTAATTTAGTAGCAACTTAATGAGAAAAGTCACACATTTTACCTGATGTTGCTCTCCTTACTTAAGTTACTCTTCCTTAAGTCTTATTAAATTGTGTTTAATTATTTATATCCACATATTCAATAGAAGAAAATGATGCTTTAATTTTATATTTTAGCATAATTCCCAAACATATTTAAAACGAGTTGCTATTAAATCCAATAAACCTTAGTAAAGACTTTACGTTTCTTTGTATTATATACACAAATTTTGTTTCTGTATTATTAATACTGATAAATCTCAATAAACCTTTATAAATACTATTTTATTACTGCACTCAAAATAAACAGGGTCAAGTACATAAGTAAGCATTTGTAGCCCAACCAATCTTGAAATATTCCTGTGGACTATGAAGATACCACATAAGCAAGAATAGTGCCCTTCCAGTATTTCATATTTCTTAAATGTCCTTCCCAAAGTAAAAGCCATTATTCTCAACCACTGCCCTAATTTGTGGTAACTGCTTTCTCAAAAATTTAACCACTTACATATATAGCCTTAAAAATATTAAACAAGAAGGAAGGTCCAAATGAGGATTCTTCAATTCCCTGTATCAGGGGGATCAAAATAATGATGAAAGGCAGAGGAAGGAAGGGGAAAGGGGGGCAGGATTGGGTATAGAGGTAGACTAGAGAGAAGCCCAGATGGCCATGGAAATGAATGGAAATATGCAGCTGCTGTGGTGGACTGTTGGGAAACCCTCTAGAAAGTCCTGAAGACATGGAACAGGGGATACTCCCAGGATACAATATAGGTGACATTAGTGGAAATGCCCAAAAGAGAGAATATGGAACCTGAAGTGACCACCTCGAGTAGTTAGACAGAGATCCCAGTGGAGAGAAGGGGATACTGACCCACTTTCAAAATGTTTGACCCAAATTTGTTCCTCTCTAAAAGAAACACAGGAACAAAAATGGAGAAGTGGCTGAATGAATGGCCAATCAATGACTTGCCCAACTTAGGATCCATCCCTTGCACAGGCATCAAACCCTGATACTATTACTAATGGCATGTGCTTACAGACCTGAAACTAGCCTGGCTGTCCTCTGAAAGCCTCTTCCAGCATCTGACTGAGACAGATGCAGATACTCACAGTCAGGCATTGGACTGAGGTCAAGGACCCTTATAGAAAAGTTAGGGGAAGGACTGAAGGAATAAAGGGGATGGCAACCCTACAGGAAGACCAACAGTATTAGTAACCTGGACCCCTCAGAGCTAAGTCACAAACCAAAATAGAGTATCTTTGTTGGTGGAAGGCTGCAGGCACATATGTAGCAGAGAACTGTCTTGTCTGGCCTCAGCGAGAGAAGACATACCTCATCCTGTAGATATTTGATTCCCCAGGGAGGAGGTATACTCCAGGGATGGTAGGCTCTCAGAGGTGAAGGGGAGGGGAGTAGGGGAAGAACTCTGTAAGGGGGACTGAGAGGCAGGAAAGACTTAGAATATAAGTCAAAATAATTCATTAATAATAATAAAAATTATGGGTTCTCAAAGAAAAGTCAGATCTGCAGTCACAAGGAAGATCACATCAAGCCCCATAGATTATAATTCTTCTTATCTTACTTGCTCAAAAAAGATCCATTTATTTTCCAGCATGTAACTGTTGTTTTGGAATTTTATTATTTTGATACATTTTGTCAATTTATATTACAGTAATTTTACTGAGTAATATTAAAAAGTGAAAACTGAAATCACAATGACATTAAAATAACCATTCAGAGTTCCTTATGCTATCCTGCGGTAAACGTCTCCAAATAATTATGACTGGCTTTTCTGTATCGTGAAATATTCATTATCTGTTCTTTAAACATGCACCTTCACCTCTCGGAAGCAGCAAGTCACAAATGGAATATTAACATTTGCCTGGCAACGACAGTGAATAAAGAATTTTATTATGATCTGTCTCTCAATGCCTGGACCCAGAGCAGGGATGGATTATTTCTACTCTTAATTCATTAGCTGTAGTAATTTATATATTGTCCTATGACTAATCAAGGAGGTAGGAAACTATAATGTCAATTTGTACCTGGAAAGGAAAGTTACGCAGTTAAGTCCTAATGAGTACCATGACTACAGTGTTAATCATCAAATATTAAATTTCTTATGCCTTCTACCCCCAAAATACAATCACCTCTTTCAATGGAGTAAGTAGAAAAGAAGATTTCCACAGTGCTAGTGCAATGGCTCAACAGGTAAAATAAGGTAGCTGCTGTCAAGTCTGATGATCTGAGTATATTAACTGAAATCCACATGGTGGAAGTAAATAGACTCACATAGATTGAACTCTCCCCTTCACACATGTAATTGGAGGTAAGGCATGCACACAGACACATACCACACCAGATAGAAATTTATTTACTTAAAAAGGAGAACTATAATAGGAAAAAAGTTGCATTAAGATGCCACAAGGATATAAAAATTTTATCATTAGTGTGCATTGCAGGACAGTTACCTCTACCTGGATCTTCTCATCTGGAAATTTATGAAACTAAAAAAATACGTTATTTTATTACAATTGGTGGTATGGAAGGAACAGGATAAGTCAACTCTACAGCTTAACTGAAAATTAGACATGGGAGACACTGGAACATTCAAATATTTGTGATGGGGAATTTTATTTCAGACTTCAATTTGTAAGACTATCATTGTCTTTCATTCTTATATTCTGGGGCTAAAGGCCTTAGATTTTTTTCATTATTAATGAGTTAATTTATTTACGTTCCAGATGTTACCCCCTCATGGTCACCTCTCCCAGATTTTTTCATCCCATTCTCTGCCCCCTTTGCCTCTGAGAGAGCACCCCCCTCTCCCTCCACATTGGCATTACCATTCCCTGGGGCATCAAGTCTGTACAGGATTAGGCAGATTCTCTCCAACTGAGGCCAGACAAGGTGGTTCTCTGCTACATATATGGTGGTTCCCTCCTGTAGGACCCCTATGGAAGAATCGGGAAGGACTGAAGGAAATGACTAGGATGGGACCCCATAGGAAGACCCACAGTCTCAACTAACCTGGACCCCTGGGAGCGTCAGAGACTAAGACCAAAGAAAGAGCCTTAGAATTTTATAATATTCAATTATCTTCCTTTTCTGCCTGTTCTTTCAATGCCTGTGAGGAAAGCTTTGTATACTTGACTGGTAGAAATATAGCGCCCTTTTCAGAACGAGTTTTGTGCAGGTTAGAGACACTAATGGTCAACAAAGCCTTGAATATTCACATGCTCTTTTGTCTTGAGGAAAAGGTTTTGTTTGCTAGAATAGTTGTTATAAACTAAAGAGTATCTGCTGGTTTTATTTATTTAAAAACACCCTATATTTATATCACTATTATCCCTTAACATAATCATTCCTATAGTATTTAACATACTATTCTTAGAGGTTAGCTATACTGAAACATTTATATCTGTGGCTGATTGTAATTCTTTATGTTGTGACAAATATTTTGGACTACTGGTTACTATCTATTTTTCTTGTCAGGATAATCACCTGTTTTGTTGACAAGTTGAAAACAGTTATTTTTAAAAATAATACATTCCTTGGATTACATGCAATGATAGTACCTTTACCAGATATTTTTAATTTAATATTTTAAAGGTATTATAACTTACATGCTATTCATTTTATAAATAATATCGTAAAATAAAATATTTTGTATTCTCATGACACTTTTAAAGCATATTAGTAGTGAATAGGAAAAATACTGTTTTCATACATTTTTTTTGGAGTATTCTGCATATCAATTTAAGATGCTATATATTCTAGGTAAGCTTTCTATCAACATCTCTCTTTCTAGTGATGTCTTGTCATACATGAAATATTCAAAATGTTTCTGTATTCTAGCTCCATGGTTGTTAACAGTTGTTTTTCTAGTCCTTAGGGTTAAACGTTTGTAGGACACTTAAAGAGACATGTTGGCATGAAAAATAGCATTTTAGTTTCTATATACATTCCTCCTTGTATTTGTTAGTATATGACCTTCCCCCCATACGCCTTCATATAGTACCTTCATTTCTCTCAGTGATGCTGTTATAAAATACCCTGAGTAAATCAACTTAGTAATCCCTGTGCATGGAGCTGAGGAGGACTGGATATGTTAGCCTACAGTGAAGAGTAGAGAGCAATGAATTCGTAGTACTGCTACTGCAGATTCTGCATTTCTTCAGCCGGGATCCCACTCACGATCAACACGATCATTCCACCCACCGTCAGTTGACATAATCAAAACAGTGTTACAGAGACATGAAGAAAAATCCATCTTCTAGGATTTTAACTTATGTCAAGCTACAGTAAAAATTAACCCTCACAAATAGGGGACTTACATATTGCATTGAAATTTAACTGTGATTGTGATTATTCTCCAATTATGTCTAATTAGACATCTGGG
Organism: Tokudaia tokunoshimensis; assembly: GCA_036184795.1. Taxonomy (NCBI): domain Eukaryota; kingdom Metazoa; phylum Chordata; class Mammalia; order Rodentia; family Muridae; genus Tokudaia; species Tokudaia tokunoshimensis. The sequence continues at coordinate 68,211,411 of BTHU01000015.1, forward strand.
ATATTAAAAGACATTATTGAATATATAACAAAAATATCAGAAAATTTTATTTAGTAAGTCTATCCCTAAAAATACAATTTATTATCTATCTTACATAGCACCTATACTCTGAATTTTATACCAAAAATGTACTGTGGATATTATATGAAAATGTGGTTGCCTATGGCACAATAAATATAAAACTAGTCATAACTCAAACCTTTTATTTGTGAAGTATGAAATATTTTTGTATATTGTGGCATCGTATTATACAAAGCACTTTAAAAATGTCTGTAAATTAAAATGTTTGCAAAGTATTTCAACTGAGGTGAGAAACTTGGTGGGACCCCAGGTGAGTTTATCTGAGTTTTTCCTGAGTGCAGAGTATAATCTTGGACACAGTTATCAGTAATTTTCTTCAACACAAGAGTCTTAGCATAGCCAAGACGAATTCATTTATTATTAATGGCATTGCGGTGAGTTATTAGCAGGTAAATGGAAAGTTAAATTATACCCTTGTGTATTTGTCAAGGATATCTGTAAAATCAATTTACTACATATTTTCCAGTGCACTACATTGCCATCTTCTCCTTGTATGAATCTCTAGAACTCAGGAACTTAGGGTTTTGGCCCATTTTCAAGTTCTGATCCCACACTGACTTTCAAATATCCATCTCTACCTTACAATTGAGACTGTCTTAGTAACTTTCTCTTGCTGTAAAGGGATTCTTTGGCCATAGCGACTCTGATGAAAAAGAAATAGTTAATCAATATTCTCCTTATAGTTTCAGAGGTTTAGCCCATTATCCTCATGGCTGCATGCATGCACACCCTGGAGCTGGAATTGAAAGCTACCTCTTGATCCTTAGGCAGAGAAGGAGGGAGGGAGTGATCCTTAGTTGCTTTATTTAGGTTCCATAATATCTGACAGATGCTCAGACTCAAGTTTTACATATCCTTCCTATACAGATAATTTTGATATTCTTCAAAGTGAATTTTAAATATCAAATCATATTTTGGTTTTATAATCTGGCGCTAGCACATGCATTTTTTTTTTTACCACACAGAGCTACACTTCCAAAACAAATCAGAAAATGTAGCCACAGAAGCAATAGACAAATTAATGATATAGGGTAATTATATAGACAGTTATTAAATAAATTGTGGATGGGTAGATGAGATATCGTTAATAGATATTTGATATAGATGAATAATAGGTATAGTTACTGGCATGCAGAGAGGTATGTATAAGATAAATAAATGATAAATGGTAGGTTGATAATAGATGATAGATTCATGCAAACATAGATGGTAAATATCCATCAAAAATATTTCAATGCAGATTAAGTTTGAGGGTTTTCCACTATCCACTCATTTTACATGTTTTCCATTTGCCTTGGCAGGGTGACTATAGACAGGCAAATGAAGTGTTATGTGTTGTGGTCCTGCCTTATGTACAGCATTTTAAGTCACATTGATCATCATTTAGTTCATGAAAAATTGATCAATTGAAATACAATATTTATTAATAATTTACTGAAATTTATATTACTAATTACAAGGATGAGCATAGTCTCCCTGTACCTTATTCTTTCTATTACATTATGCAAAGTGTCTTTCAAAGAATTAAATGTTAATAAAAATATTAGATACTCATGGTAAACGAATGTGCCACAAAGTGTGGTTTCTCTCAGGCAATATAATTTCCAACCCATTATTATTCTGCAAAATCCTATTGTAGTTTAAACATTGATGTGCTACAAACAACAATATGAAACAAAACAGAATCTGGTAAGAATTACTCATAGACATCATAAATGTTCAATACAACCAGGACAGAAGAATTATGAATTAAATATTTATCCTGAAAAAGTTTAAAAATTTCTGAGACTCATTGCATATTTGTAAGCTCAGGGACTTAACAGCCTTGAAGGGAAAACATGCAGTGGCTCTAGTGCAGTTTTGTACATTTATCAAAAGCACTGTACTTAAGGAACATGGTAAAATATTGATAAGGGTGAGTTAATTTGCCTGAGGGGAACAGAGCAACCAGTGGGCCTTCGCACAGAGCTGAAATGTCAACAGTCAAGACAGCAGCATCATTAAACAGCAGTTCTCCTGGAAACTTGACAGAACTGATCTGTACTCTCCTGTGCACTCCAAAAGTAATAATGAATAAGTTGAGAATATGATCACTTACTTTTATCGCAAACTACGACAAATACTTTAACATTTATTATTTTAGAATATAAAATATTTGAAGGTGCTATAGCCCCAAAGTATACTTTGGATTCATAAAATCTTTCTAGAATTATAACAATTTTAATTTAGCTTTAATTTATGCCCTGATATTTATTGTTTTGCCCATTGTCCTTATTTGTTAAAGACAAAAACATGTCTTCAGACAGGGAGCATTTATTTTTTTAATTTTCATCCTATTCTTGTAAGAACATTTTTTAGAACTGAACTAGTGGTGCTTGGATATGGTATATAAAAAGATAGTTTGAAGTTTATACCAGTCAGGAATATTTGGCAAAATAAAATATAAATTTTATGAGAATATAAATATGTATGTAAGATATTAATGGACAGATTATATACATAGAAACACATTTCATTAATGTATATGAGATATGCAAATACAAGTCAACAATATACATGATATTTATTAGTTCAGATTCATTCTAATGATATATATCTAAGTATATATGACACTTTATTCATTGTATAATTCTCTAAATATTTTTATACATGCCATATTTAAACTATATTACTAGATTACATAACCATGTTTTCCAAATACAATATATATATATATAAAATAAGAATGTGTTTTAATCAATGGCTTTATCTGTCATCAGTGGGAGGGGAGACTCTTGGTCTTGTGAAGGCTCGATGCCCAGCATAGGAAAATGCCAGGGCTGTCAGTGGGAGAGTGGGTGAGGGAACACTATCATAGATGCAGGAGGGAGGGGTGATAAGATAAAGGGTTTGTGATGGGGAAACTGGGAAGAGGGATAACATTTGGAATGTAAATAAATAAATCAATAAAAACTAATTAAATTAAAATGAAAATGTAAAAATAATCATTATTTTTACAGTCCAGACTTCATCACCCTCCTGGTCTGACCCCCAACCACTCCCTATCCCATACCTCCTCCCCACTCGGTCTCCAAAAGGATGTTCCCACCCCAACCCCCACTCCAACAGGCCTTCCCACTTCCCAATTTCTTTATACCTGTGTTATATATGAATGTATCTTGTAAATTGAATAATATCATATGTGTTTATAAAGAACATATGATTAGGGAAATTCTTTAAAATCTACAAATAGAATTACCATATGATACAGCAATACACATCAGTGTGTATATTCTAGAGGAAAAGAAATCAGTATGGACAAGAGTCACCTTGACACACATATTTTGCAACACTGAAAAATTTGCAACAACTAAATGATGGAATTAAACAACATCTTTAATCAAAGTATAACTGGATGAAAATTTTTGTGAATATGCATGAAAATATTATTAAGCAATAAATCAGTGAAAATTCAGAATTCCCTACATCATATAATATACTAAACGACATCATGTAAAATCCAGTGAATCTCTTAATGACATATACCACATTCTCTTCCAATTGAAATTAAATCATTGATGTAAGTAGAGAACAGCCTAAAAATTTTACTACATGTCAAGGACACAAAGGATAGTAAGTAGAAAGAACTGTTAATTGATATAGAAGTCAGTATGTTCAACATGAGAGATAAACTCTAATGCTAAAAACTGTTAAATAGGATAACAATGCTTGACAACAATTTTTAAATATTTTAAAACAGCGAGTAGAGGTTTGAATGTTCATAAATAAAGATAAGAAAAAAAATAATGTGGTGTCAGATATGTCAGTTATGATACAGTAATTGTACATGGTATTATTGTTTTGAAGTGCCAGTTTGTATCACATAATTAAGTATAATTAGTATGTATCAATTAAAATTATATGTATATTGTAAAGAAAACTATTCACCAATGAAGACTATAATGTATTAGTGATTATTAGGTATCATTAATTGTGTAATTCATATATACGATGTACTGACTTTAATTCATTTTTTTTTTTTTTTGATTTTTCGAGACAGGGTTTCTCTGTGTAGCCCTGGCTGTCCTGGAACTCACTTTGTAGACCAGGCTGGCCTCGAACTCAGAAATCCTCCTGCCTCTGCCTCCCAAGTGCTGGGATTAAAGGCGTGCGCCACCACCGCCCGGCTTAATTCATTTTTTTAATTTATTTAGTGAAAATTCTTAAAATTGAATCACAATTGAGTATATCTTTACTTTTCTAAAAGGTTTTCCTTAAATTGTTCATGCCCTAAAACTCCTTAAATTTTTATGTCCTGTAATTGTAAATCTTTAAGACTAATCTGTTTAAGATAGGTTAGTTATATACACATAGATTGTGTGGTTTTCTAATTAGTCGCTTTTCTATAATTTGGAGGGTTGTTTATTTCTAATTATGTGGTAATGAGCTCCCCTTTGCTAATACAGCCTTCTCTGACATATTCTGATTAGTGCTTCCACAGCCTGATTTTTTTTATTGAAATGATTTTCCTATGTTTTAAAATATATTTTACTTATTCTTCGACAGTCTCAGAGACGCACATAATGTATTTTGATTCTATAAACACCTTATATCCTCTCACATCTTTCTGCAGAAATTGCTAAATCATCTGCCATCAAACTTCATGTAATCATCCTCAGAATACACAGAGTAAAATCAATGCTTCCAGTGTAACAATTATTTTAAAATATGTGTTTTGCATTTCCCAGGTTTGTGTAATTTTGATGCAACCCTTCTCTTGTTTATTGGTCTGCTCCATTATTCATAAGCTCATGTTTCTCTCCAAATCTCCTGAGATTTTTCTACCATTTGTTTTCAAAAAGTGTGTTTTGCTTTGTACTATTGTTTTCGTCTTTAAATAGAATTTAGTGAGCTCTTTAAATCAAGGGGCTGATTCTTGCTAACACTTGAACTTTTTCACTATAGACGTCTTCAAGTGTTTTCTTCTTTATTCTGGATAGTATAATTTCTTATACAATGAGATGACTGCTGTCACTGATTATTTACTTATATTATCTTTGCTTGATTTTGTTTACCTATCTGCTTTTATTCTCCCTGTTTAAATTTGGTTGGTTTTTTTTTTTTTTATTTTCATACCTTTTGACTCAATAGCTGATGTTTTTAAATCTCCTTATTTTGGTTTGGATTTAGCAACTTGTCTAAATTAGGGTCATCTTGGAAAATGGAACCTCAAATGAGGAAAAACTTCTCATCAAACTTTTTGTAGGCAAGTTTGTAGGATATTTCTTTGAAAACAAATATTTTATTTTATTTTTTATGTTTAATTGTTTTGCCTGCATGTAGTCTGTTTACCAGTTGAGCGTCTAGTGCCCATAAAGGCTAGAAGTGGGTAGATAATCTCCAGGATAATGGTTATGAACCGATGTGAGTGCTGGTGACCTATCTGGACCCTGTGAAATAAAAGTCGGAGTTCTTAATTGATATTCATCACTTCTCTACCTCCTGTGGTCAATTTCTTAAATAATGATTGTAGTGCCTGCTGGACAGATGGTCCTGAGAGTTTTCAGAATGCTGAGATAGTCATGAGAAGGAAATCCCAAAGCAACATGACTCCATGGTCTCTGCTTCAGTTTCTGCACCCAGATTCCTGCTTGTCTTCCTTTCCTCAGTGGTAGACTGTGATCATGATGAGTAAGACAAATTAACTCTTTCCTTCCCTATTTACAGTTGGTAATGGTCTTTATCACAGAATACAAAGAAAGCTAGAACATGATTTATGCATGGTAAATGATTTTAAATATATAATTTTAAATATATAATTAACAAATTTGATTTTGAGGTTGATCTCTGTGTGGCTCGTTTTTTGACTTTTTTCCTAAATCATATTTTTAATCAAATCATTTAACATTTGTGATAATTCTATTTTTTTCATAACTGGTAGTTTAAATAAATTTTTATGTTGCTTCCAGATTACATAATTGTGGTACTTTGATATTCTATTATTTTTCTTTTATGTGCTGACAATTGTTTGCTCTATTCAGTGTTTAGATTCTAGTGTGGTCCTCTAAATTGTGTGTTTTGTTGAGAAATAAACTTTTATTTCAGCATTAAGTTGATGTCTTTATTTGCCCTTTGAAAGCAAGACTCTGAAGAATGGGACACTCGAGACCAAGGTTAGACTCACATTGAAATCATCATTTCTGAGAATCCATAAGGAGTTTACCAGTTACTTTGGTGAAAACCGTTTTTACCTAAATAGAACTCAGAGATTCCTCATCCTATGAGTCCTGGTGGTTGTTGTTGGGAGTGAATCCCACTCCCCAGTAGTTCTTCCTTTTCTATTAGTCAACTAAGAAGCCTAGGAGGTCTATATCTATCTATCTATCTATCTATCTATCTATCTATCTATCTATCTATCTATCTATCTATCTATCTATCTATCTATCTATCTATCTGGGATATTCTTTTCTTCCCCTGTAGCTTCTTCTCTCAAACACACACATACCCCAGTCATCTTGCTCCTGTAGCCATCTTTCTGTGCAGAGCTTGTTGGATCAACTCTGGGCAAGACTGCTCTGCACTTGGATTTAGTTAATGACTTAAGACAGACCGTCAGGATGGTCTTAGTTATCATTCAATTTTTCCATTCCACAGGGATCAATGTTCTGTATTCCATCTTTCCATATTTGAAATAGTTTTGTTTTGTTAAATAAAAAAAAATTCTTCTGGTTTCCAGTTGTTAGATTAAAAAAAATGAAGTCTGGAAACAACTTCGTGATGTGGTCTCTCATTATCTCATGATCAGCAGTGAAAACCCAACTCTATTTTTTTTTCTTCACTGGAAGGAATTACTCAATACTACTTTTCCATCTGGTTCAAAACTATACTGTCACTTTGCTTGATTCCTTCAGAAAATACCAATTCTGTTCTGTTCTGGAAGCCATCAAGGATCTGTTTGTCCAGATTGTGTACATAGTGTCATTGTTTTCTCAAGGACATCTCCTACAGTTGACCACACTCATTTCTCTACCAAAATACTCTTCCCATAACTGAATTATTCACAGAATAAATAGTAGATCCACATAATATCGTATGAAATTTTGCAGAAAATTTGAATAGTTAACAACAATTTTTAAGGAGAAAATCGTGAAAGTTGAAAGTTGTAAATGAATGCATAACGACCTTTTCGTAGAATTCAATCTGGAAATTGAAAAATTGTCCTTATTTTGATTCAAAGTAAAATATTATTTCAATTTTTACTCAATACTACTACTAATACTAATACTAATACTAATACCAATGCTAATACTAATACTACTACTAATAATAATAATTTATTTATGTTTTACAATCCAATCATTATCCCCCTTCCAGTCTACCCTCATACAGTTCCTCAACCCATTCCTCCTTCCCCATCTCCAAGAGGATTTCCCTACCCCTTCATATGCCACCAGACCTCCCCAGTCCCTGAGGTCTCTAGTTTCTTGAGGGTTAGGTGCATCTTCTCTGACTGAGTCCAGACCAGGCAGTCCTCTGCTGTATATGTGTCAGGCCTCATATCAGCTGTTGTATGTTGCCTGGTTGATGGTTCAGGGTCTGAGAGATCTTGGGGGTCCAGGTTAGTTGAGACTGCTGGTCTTTTTAAGGTGTTGCCCTCCTCTTCAACTTCTTCCAGTCTTTCCCTAATTCAACCA